>JARHVA010000001.1:13780000-14380000 GCA_037957365.1 Torreya grandis | reverse complement strand
ATCTGATAGGAATGTAGCCCACCTATTTAACCTACTAGCAGCACCTTTTTTCAGATTATAAGAAGAATTTAAAATACTCATAAAATTATTCAAATAAAATCTAAGCAAAAATTTCTCAGATCTGATAGAGAACATAAAAGATTGAATAGCTTTTATTGCAGTTAAAATTTCTTTATGATTTGAATGATAATTCTTTTGTGCCAAACCTATAGAGTTTTTCTATACCATCTACTAATTTTTCTTTTAACACTGTACCCCAAAAGTTTTCAGATGTATCAACTTCTATAATCTTTAAACCATTTCTAAGTAAAGATAATGGAGGAAGTTTCTGACAATTTTGGTTAATTCTCTAAACTGCCTTAGTCATTTCATTGTTCCATGCAGGAGGATTTTTGGACAATCTTTTATTGAGCAACAATCTATCTCAAGTAATATTATAATAGTAATCAGATACATAATTTACACAACTAAGAAATATTTGAAGCATTTTCTTGCCTATAAGAATATCAGGAAAATTCTTAATATTTTTTAAGATATATTTCTGAATAGCAATTTTTTTAGATTTTATGATAACAACTAGGAATTCAATTTCATCTTTGAACATCATCATTTTTATTCCAGAAAGTACCAAGCCATTTTCATATACAGTCTGGTAAAAACATTCCAAGATGATTTATATAATCTTTTGAAGATTTAGAGAATACCAAAATTTTATCAATATAAACAATTATAAATTCAAAATGAGATGCAAAGATTTTGTTCATCATCCCCTGAAATATACTTAGAGTAGTTTTTAAACCAAAAGTAAAAACATTCCATCCATAATGTCTAAATGGAGTGATAAAATTTGTTTTATACATGTCCTGCTTTACAACCTATATCTGCCAGAATCTAGATTTTAAATCAAACTTACTATATACCTTGTTCCCATTGATTCTTTGAAGAATTTCATCTTTAGAAGGAATAAGATATTGAACTGGGATTACATACTTATTCAGAGGTACATAATTCACCACTCATCTTTTCCATTCTGTGACTTGTTATGATCTTTTATTTACATAGAAAGCTTCACATGTCAAAGGACTAGTAGAATCTCTAATTAATCCTTGTTTCTTTAATTGATCAATTTCTATGAAACATTCTTCATGTAAGCAAGACATACTTGATTAGTGAGCTTTAAACTTAGGTTCAACATCTTTTCCATTTTTATCCTTAATCATTTTTAATTCTATTATGCATTCATGAACTTTTCTAGACTAAAAGGCTAAAGGATTTTTTGAACAACAATCTCTTTTTATTTTCTCAATGATGGGATCAATACTAGCACTACAAAGATTTATTTTTTGTTAGATCCATCTTGTATCTACAACTTTTTTTAGATTTTTCTTAAGAGGTATTTTTCACTCATATTTGGATTTTTTGTACAAAGAATACTTATTAGCCAGAATGATTTCTTGAGGTTGAATTGTAACAGGCTACAGGCTTGACAAATTATCTGATCCTATCATCATGTCATATGAGGGCATCTCATACTGAACAACCTTAAACATATAAATAGATTCTTCAAACTATACTGAAATGAATGCAGATAATTCAGATATAACAATCTTAGTGTTGAATGTTAACTTATGACAATCAGATTGCCACATGTCAAAAGAAATAACATGAAATATAGTAAGCACTAATGTCTAGCAAGACATCTATACTATAACACTTGAAACCTTCCCATTTAATCTAAATTTCACAAACAAGATTATTTGTGAAGTATGCAAAAATCTAGTAGATTCGATTATTCTGTAATTTATGACTATTTTCCTCCTCAAAATATGACTCTATCTCATTTTTGACTTGGGCCAATTCTTATTCAAATAATTGTTCCTCTTCTTCAGCAAGAGTTTCTTCTTTTAAGAGAGTTTCTAATTCTCTCTGAGCTTTATCCAAAAAAATATGGAGCTAATGGATTTTTTTCTTATGCCAGAAAGATCTAGCATAAGTATCAGGCTGGTAAGTTGTGTCAATCTTAGAATTAAAATGCTCATGAGAAAACATATGAGAGGATTTCTTTGCAAGAACTTCTTTTTTCCTTTTCTCATTGACTAACTTCATGTGATGTTTTTATTCTAATGCATAAATTTGTTTTTGAACAGACATTCTTGTAGAAATTAGATATACAAGTGTTTGATCATAATTATTTTTTAGATATGAATGTTGCTGGGATAAAGTAAGTGCATCAGAAAATGGACTTGAAATCATATGAACCTAAAATTCTACCTCTGGATCATAATCTGAATATTCTAGTTTAGATTCACTACTGACAAAATTCATGTTAACTTGATTGTTTGATTCATCTGTATCTCAGATAATATGTGATTCATATAAAGTTTCTTCATCAAAAATAAAAATATATTCAACTTCATTCAAATCATGGCTTTCTAAGAAATTTATTTTCTTAGATTCCTTCTTATTAGAACACTTATTATCATAATGATCTCCTCAGCACAAGAAACATTTAACAGGCTTCTTTTGATATCCATGTTTTCTCTTTCTAAAAATTCGCTTGGGAATGAATTTCTTTTTCCTAGATTTATATCTAGGTTTTCATTATCTTTCTTCTTGGAAATTTTTCTAAGGAGAAAACTTGCAAGAATGGTATTTTTTCCTCCTATATTGTATGTATTTATGTGCATCTATGCACCTAAACAAAAATTATCATCTAGTGTGTTGCATAATTTAACTCTAATTAGTTTATGGAACTTGAGGGCTTCTTTTTGGAATTTTTTTTCAACACCAAAAATTATTTACAGCTTTGATATTCTGATTTATTCTACCAAAAGACATGGTAGATAACTCATCTTTCATGACAGCTTTATACTTGTTTGCAAAATACTCTGAAAAAGATTCAATATATCTTAACTTGTATGCAGGATTAAATATTTCACCAGTGTTGTAAAACAAGTTTTCCATGTAGTACATATATTCATCTATCTTTATCATGTCACATAATTATACTTTCATAAATTTATATTTACTGACTTCCTTCTCATTATCAAGTGTGCCTAAAAATTATGATAACAATGCATTACATAATGTAGAAACTGGTTGATCATGAGAATAAATGGTAGTGTGAAATGATTCACCACATGCATCCCATCATTCTTTGATGTTGCCTATGAATCCATTTGATATCTGTTGAGAAATTGTAAAGGGATCCTTTTTCATACCATAAATATGTACATTTCTCCAAACTAACATAACATGTATCATTTCTTTTCTTTTATGTGGAGGTTCGCAATTAAACTTTGAAAAGAATGGTTGTAGATTCATAGTTCTTATCTGAGAATCTAGGGGAGGCCTAGAAGAAGAACCAATTTCAAGATTGAAGTATACTTATGTTTCATGAGGTTTTATTTTAGTGATACCTATCTGAAAAATTTTATCCAAAGATTTTTTTGTGTCTGGCAAACTCTTAGCCTTAGCCTTTTTAAAGGATTCTTTATTTTAAGCACATCTTGTCAGGTTTCAGTGTTTTTGGTATAATCTTCATCATGAAGAACAATAGACTCTTTGGATGGTTCAATTTGTCTAGGATGTTGTTTAAAATTTCTCAAGACCTCAAAGATTTTTGGAATGGAGGAGACTTTAGGAATTTATTCTACCATTTCTCTAAAAATACTATCTGAAATGAAACTTATCTGACTTATACTTTGTTGAATCTGAGTTTATTTTTCTTCAATGACTTTTATCTAAGGCAGTATTTTATTCATATTTGAATTTTGTTGAATAACTTTATTTTCAGAAGATAAACTATCAAATACTATTTGTTGCTAATTTCTTAGACTAGTAACAGAATCATCAAGCTTTTATATGATTTGAGTATGATGAGTTGCAGTGGATTCATGTAAGTTATCGATGGCTTGAATAATATTTCCTTTCTGATATAAGTTTATACTTCTAAGCAACTTTGAAACTTGAGACAAACTCTCTTGTATTTTAGATACCTTATTGTTTAAACATTTAGTTGCCAAGTTATTTCTGTCGTCAACTTTGTTTCTGTAGACTGATAAGACTTTTGTCTGTAGACCTTAAATAGTAAATTTAGGCTCTAAACTTGCCAATAAGAGAATATTGATTAAAATTTACAAGTTTTGAAAAACCTTTCTCTGTATAAGATTCATCTCCTAATGGAGTTTTTCAGATATAGCCTATTTCTTCAGATGATGTTCCCTCCATATTAATTTTCTTAGCCTCAGTGATAATTTTTGTTCTCTAGCAGTTTCTCTAGATCCAAATCTCTTCTAGTCATATGGATACTAGATTGATTTGGATGGTTGATTATCTTTTGATAGTTAGTGCAATAAAAAGAGTCCACTTGAGGATCATGAATCTTTCTCAAATGTAGACAGGGATTACTACAAGAGGATTGTAGCTGTAAAGCTTGCATATGATCTTTTAATCCATTCTGAGAATCAAATTTGATTATATATTTATCAGGCAAGTCTTTGATAAAGGTAGTCAGAGATAAACATTTTATAGGCTTCTAAACAAAATCTGTGTCAACAATCCATTTTCTTGGAAATTTCAAGTCGGATCAGGATATAGATTCGACTAAAATGATTAGACTATTTTCAGTAGCTCGACACAGCACGCTTTTGCCTTGTATAAGACTGTGTTTAACAACAGGATGTAAGGTATTTCTTAAGTGATACATGACCTGATATTTAACAACAAGGGGACAAGATCCAGGGATCATTTATAAACCATGGGTTTGAAGAAAAAGCTTTAGTACTTTGTTGAGATTGTTGTTAGGACTAAGAGCACAATTGATTGCCTTGTATAAGCAACTAAACACGAAATTAAACCAGAAGTAATATGTAACTAGAATTCAAAAACAACACAGAATATGAGAGACAATACAATCTTGTATTAACACTCTTCCAGAAGGAAATACAATGAAGAAATCACACTCTTCCCACACCTCTTGGGCATACCAGTAATTCTCCCTCAAGAGTTCTCTCTCACACAACCAATTACAACCACAACTCAAACACAGAGTTGTACCCTCCACCAGTCAGTAACAATACTGCCAGTACCAAGTACTCAAAGTACTCCAAGTAGATCTCCCTGATCTTGCACACCTGCAAATCAACTGATCTTACTTACCATGTAGATCTCCCCTGATCTTGCAAAACCTGCAGATCAACCTGATCTTACAATCAGAAAGATTTCTTCATTGTCCTTGATTACAATACAGCCCCATGGGTCTCTTAAATAGATCCCATACAAAGAATAATTAGACTTCCTAATTATAATAATTAGAAACGCATACTCAAGACTAAAATTAGTCTTTTACATGCAAACTGAATGTCCGTCTAAAATTAGACCAGTTCTAGAAGTACATGCAAACACACACACACACAGGTTGCTGACATCAGTTTCTGTTTGACCGATGTCGGCCGACCCATAACCGATGTCGATTACTGTGTACACTAAATATGACTGATGTCGGTTGCTTTGCAACTCAGCAACCTCCTCCAATTGCAGCAGTGAAGCTTTTAGCTCCACAACTTAACAATTGTCTTCATCATGAATGACAACAAGGTAGTTAGGATATGCACTTGTTAGGATATTTAATAGCAATGGGATAAGATATTAAGCACATGTATATAAATATGTGTATATATTTTTGTTTTAATGCATAAATTTATTGTTAAATAGACATTTTTGTAGAAATCAGATATACAAGTGTTTGATCATACTTATTTTTTAGATATAAAAGTTGTTGGGATAAAGTAAGTACATAAAGAAATGGACTTGAAATCATATAAATCTAAAACCCTACATCTAAATCATAGTCTGAAGATTCTGGTTCAGAGTCACTACTGATAAACTCATGTTGACCTGATTGTCTGATTCATCTGTATCCTAAATAATATCTTATTCATATAAAGCTTCTTCATCATAAATCAAAATGTATTCAACTTCATTCAAATCATGGCTTTCTAAGAAATTTATTTGCTTGTATTCCTTCTTATTATTATGACACTTATTAGCATAATGATCTCCTTGACACAAGAAATATTTAACGTGTTTTTTTTTATATCCATATTTTCTCTTTCTAAAAATTCTCTTCAGAATAAATTTCTTTTTCCTAGATTTATATCTAGGTTTCCATTGTCTTTCTTCTTAGAATTTTTTTTGAGGAGATCACTTGCAGGAATAGTCCTTTTTTTCCCTTCTATATTGTCTATATTTATGTGCATCTATGGACTCAAAACCAAAATTATCATCTAGTACATTGCAAAATTTAGCTTCAATTTGTTTATAGAACTTAAGGGTTTCTTTTTGGGCTTTTCTTTCAGCATACAAATGATTATTTACAAATTTGATATTATGATTTATTATACCAAAAGATATGATAGATAACTCATCTTTCATGACAGGGTTATACTTGTTTACAAAATACTCTAGAAAAGATTCAATATATCTTAACTTGTATGCAAGATTAAATATTTCACCAGTGTTGTAATAATAATTTTTCCATGTAGCACATTTATTCACCTATCTTTGTCATGCCACATAATTTTACTTTCATAAATTTAGATTTAATAGCTTCCTTCTCATTATCAAGTGTGCCTATAAATTCTTATAACAATGCATTACATAATGCATAAATTGGCTGATCATGAGAATAAATGGTAGTGTGAAATGATTCACCAAATGCATGCCACCATTTTTTTATGTTGCCTATGAATCTATTTGATATTTGTTGAGAAGCTATAAAAAGATCTTTTTTCATACCATAAATTTGTACATTTACTCAAACTAACATAGCATGTGCCATTTCTTTTCTTTTCTTTGGAGGTTCACAATTAAACTTCCAAAAGAATGGTTGTAGATTCATAGATCTTATCTGAGAATCTAGAGGAGGCCTAGAAGAAGAACCAATTTTAGGATTGAAGTATGCTTCTACTTCATAAGGTTCTATTTTAGCAATGCCTATCTAAAAAAAATTATCCAAATATTTTTTTGTATTTGGTAAACTCTTAGCCTTAGCATTTTTAAAGGATTTTCTTTGAATTTTAAGCACATCTTACCAAGTTTCAGTGCTTTTCATATAATTTTCATCATGAAGAACAATAGACTCTTTAGATGGTTCAATCTGTCTAAGATGTTCAAATTTTCTCAAGACCTCTAAGATTTCTGGAATGGAAGAGACTTTAGGAGCTTGTTCTGCCATTTATCTAACAATACCATTTGAAATGGAACTTATCTAACTTATACTTTGTTGAATTTGAGTTTGTTTTTCTTTAATGACTTCAATCTGAGGTAGTATTTTATCAATATTTAAATTTTGTTGAATAACTTTATTTTCAAAAGATAAACAATCAAATACTACCTACTATTGATATCTCATACTAGTAACAAAATCATCAAGATTTTGTATGATTTAAGTATGATGAGTTGTAATGGATTCATGCAGGTTACCATTAGCTTGAATAATATTTCCTTTTTAATATAAGTCTATACTTCTAAGCAGCTTTGAAACTTGAGACAAACTCTCTTGTATTTCAGAGACATTATTATTTAAACATTTGGTTGCTAAGCTATTCAAATTCATCAACTTTGTTTCTATGAATTGATCAAGGCTTTTGTCTATAGACCTTAAATAATACAGTTGGGCTCTAAACTTGCCATTAGAAGAATACTGATTGAAATCTACAAGTTTTAAAAAACCTTTCTCTGTATAAGATTCATCTCCCAATGGAGTTTTCCAGATATGCCCTGTTTCTTCAGTTTATGTTCCCTCCATATTAATTTTTTTAGGCTCAGCTATAAGTTTTTTATTTTTCTCTTGCAGTTTCTCTAGATCCAAATCTCTTCTAGTCATATGGATACTGGATTGATTTGGATGGTTAATTATCTTTTGATAGTCAATGCAATAGAAAGAGTCCACCTAAGGATCATGAATCTTTCTCAAATGTAGACATGGATTATTATAAGAGGATTGTAGCTACAGAACTTGCATATGATCTTTTAACCCATTTTGAGAAGCAAATCTGATTATAGATTTATCAGGAAAAGATTTTCTAGGCTTCTAAACAAAATATGTGTCAACAATCTATTTTCTTGAAAATTTCAAATCAGTCCAGGATATAGATTTGACTAGAATGATTTGACTATTTTCAGTAGTTTGGCACACCATGCTTTTGCCGTATGCAAGACTGTGTTTAACAATAGGGTGTAAGGTATTTTTTAAGTGATACATGACTTGATATTTAACAACAAGGGGACAAGATCCATAGATCATTTCTAAACCATGGGATTGAAGAAAAAGCTTTAGTACTTTGTTGATATTGTCTTATCATGAATGACAACAAGGTAGTTAAGATATGTGGTTGTATATATAGGGTCATCATGTAAACCAGTCTGGATAGCACTTTGCAAGTAGGAACTAAAACTAGTATGTCGATTATCAAAGATATAACCTAAGAGACTGACATTAAGACCTCTGTGAAATAAAAGAAAAATACCAATAGTAACAACACCTAAATGAAGAAACTTATATTTAGTCTGAGTTTTTAATTGGTGAATAGTTTTATTATCTGCAATCTGAAGATGATACTTATAATCATTATTTTGCTTAACTTTGATGATGTTTTTATTAACTTTGATATTAGTTTTAGAAAGCAGATGAAAAAGAGAAAGCTTCTTGTATACTTTTATGGCTTTTAGAGTAGGCAATTTCCATTCAGGGCTAGGATTTTCTTCATTAATTTCTATAGTTGTTTCATTTGCAGTGTAAAATGAATCAACAGATATATCAAAAAGAGAGACCATATCATTATACCTATGTTGTCTACAGATATCTGATTTGATGTGTCCATAATCTTCATATTGTTGGTACTATACAGATCCTCAATGATGTCTTCCTCATGGATTTTACAAGATCATTCCCTTCTCTATCGTCGAAAGAACAAATGGATATAAAAACCTCGAATAAAAACATGATAGAATACAAATAACAAAATATATTACATTATATTGATATATCAAGATATTTACAAAAGCAACAATAAAACATAACTCTGATACCAATATATATCAGAGTTATGTTTTATTGTTGCTTCTGTATATATATATATATATATATATATATATATATATATATATATATATATATTATGAAAAGATATTTCATAATCAAGTAAAATTTTGATTTAGATTTCATGAATGATTCTCTTTGTATTTTTAAAACATTTTGCCAAGAACGGATCTTTTGATTATAATATGTTATGAGACAAAAAAATTTGGCTGTGGTTGAAAAGATTGTGCTTTATCTTTTAGTGAATCTAGAATATCAAGAATAGAAGATAAACCAAAATTTTGGTTTAAAATTTCTTTAGCTATGTTATTAGAGGCTGAAGCTATCTAATTTTTTGATGTATTTTTTCCTGTTTTATCTCAAGAGTAGTAATTTGAGTTTTCAAATCTGTCTCAATAGAAACCATACTAGTCTTACGCTGATCTTGGCTTTGATTGATAACTTTTTCCTTAGTAATCATATCATCTATCTTGTTTTAACAAATTGTTGTTGTAGTCTAATGCTGTTTGATTCATTATCTATTTTTTGAATAAGTTAATTATGATAGGTAGTAACATTATCATTTAAAATACTGATGGTTTTAGTTATTTTTTCTTTCTGATATAACTCAATACTCCTTAACATTTTAGAAACCTGGTCAAGACTTTGCTATATTTATGAAACTTTATTATTCAAACATTTAGTTGCAAGATTATTCTAATTCAATAACTTAACTTCTATAGACTGATCAAGACTTTTGTCGGACATTTTGAGATAATACATTTATCCTCTATATTTTCCATCAGGGAAATATTAATTGAAATCAATAAGCTTTGGAAATCCTTTTTATGTGTATGATTCATTTCACATAGGAGTTTTCCATAAATGACCTTCCTCTTCTTCTTTTTTAAACTTTTTTCTAGAAGTTCCTTCCATATTAATTCCTCTAGCTAAAGCAAGTAACTTCTTATTTTTTTCAAGCAGTTCTTGTATGGATAAATCTATTTTAACCATATGAATACTGGATTGATTTAGATGACTTAATATTTTTTGATAATTAATACAGTAATATGAATCTATTTAAGGGTCATGAACTTTCTTGAGATGCAAATAATGAAGATTGATTGGAGGCAAGGGTTGTTGCAATTGTATGTTCAACATATGATCTTTCAAATCATTTTGAAACTCAAATCTAATAATAGATTTGTTTGGCAAATCTTTTACATATTTAGTAAATAATAAGGATTTTTTAGGCTTCTGAACACTGTCTATGTCTACTATATTTTTTATAGGAAACTTAAGATCTGACTAAGAATTGATTCAATTAAAATTATCTGACTATTTTCTATTGCATGACACACCATGCTTTTGCCTTGCACAGGAGTATGCTTGACAACAGGATGAAGGGTATTGGTTAGGCGATACATGACTTGATATTTAATAGTAAGAGGACAAGATCCAGGAATCATATCTAATCCATGAGTTTGAAGGAAAAACTTTAGTACTTTATTTAATTTTTTTTATGGATAGTGATGGGATAATTTAAATACACAGTTATGAAAATCGAACCATCATGAAAATCAATTTAGACAACATTTTATAAACATGCACTAATATTTGGTAAGTATATTATCAAGTAAACACACACACACACACACACACACACACACACACACGTTTACATATATATTGTGTGTGTGTATGTATCGACATATAGCTCTGATACCATTAACAATAGAATCGTGCAATACATACAATTCAATAAAACACACAGAGAACTTACAGAGCTTACAGATATATCATAATATATTTAAGAAAAGTTTCTAATTCATAGGATCCCATAAAGAGGGCAAGTGAAGAGCATACGTTTATTCTTGACTTGTTAAGACACAACTCTTAGGTTAAGACTCTAGACTCGACTCTAGGTATTCAATGCTCATGATGCAAAGAACTCCTCATATTTATAGGATGAAATGAGTATCATATTGGTTATTAATATTTTTTTGATCATATATATATATATATATATATATAAATATATATATATATATATATATATAGAGAGAGAGAGAGATCTATATGTATGTATACACACACACACACACATATAAAGTTTTTGATTCACAAGATCTCACAAAGAGGGTAAGTGAAGAGCATATGTTTATTCCTAACATGCTAAGACACAACTCCTAGGCTAAGACTCTAGACTTGACTCTAGGCATTCGATGCTTATAACACGAAGAAATCCTCATATCTATAAGATGAAATGAGAAGATCAACATTTGACATCAAGATATTAAATCAATGGATAGAAGGTAAGATGCTAAAATTTAATAGGTTATGGGCCCACTGCGCACCGTCTAACCAAAAAAAAAAGAAATCTATTGACACAGTTGACAAGTTACTACCTTTTGAAAGTGGTGAGGTCCACAAAAAATAAGAGAGGGTTATCATGCTCACATTCATGACTATGAACAAACCCCGTAACTAGTCTTTATAATAAATCAGTCATCATCATTGAATTCATATTCTCATTGGGGAGAATAATGATTGTCATCATTAGAATCAAAGTTGATGTGGTCTATGTATAATCTGATGGAATCCTTAAGATACGACCTCCCGATGTAGGAGGAAACATAGTTTGATGGCTTATAGTGAATCATTTTTAAAGAGATGCTAATGGTTGTGTAGGAGCTAAGCTAGCATGCAGATTAGCTTAAAATTTTTGAACTGAAAATATTTCAAAGTTAATCCTAAAAGGTATCCTTAAAGCAATAAATATATTTCTCACTTGATATGGAGGGATACGAACAATAGAATCATGAGAAGCTTTCATTGGCATAATATAATCCAAAAATTCAATTAAGTAATTTAGTATTTTAGTAGATGACCAAAAATTCTCTTTAGTAAAGTTAAAATTTGGCTAAAAAGTAGATCATTATATTAAGAATTCAAAACCATATATGTAAATGAAATTCTTAAATAGATTATTTATACCAATAATTTTAGGATTATTAGCTTCATGATATAATATTATTATTGAACAGCGCATTTTTCTATTAGGTTCTTAAAACTGAGATGTCCATGTCAAATGAGTATTATTGATTTTTGCAAAAGCTACATGAAATTTTTTGGTGAGAGCGTCAATTTTATGAGTTAATTGATTAGCAACAGATGGAGTGGATCTCTATATATGTTGATAAAAATTTTCACGAACTTCAATAACTGTTACTATCATAACTGATCATTTTGAATTATCTGAATTTAATTTTCTAATATAAAATTAGCAAATCAATTCTTTTTTTCAAGAATATGCTCAACAAAGAAGTCAAAATCTGATGAAAATATTGCTTGCTTGATTAACCTACTCATAGATCCTTTCTTTAAATTATTAGTAGAATGAAGAATACTTATAAAGTTATTTAAATCAGATTTAACAAAAAAAATTGATCTTACAAAAAACATAAAAGCTTAAATAGCCTTAATAACAACAAGAATTTCTTTATGAGTAAAATCATAATTTTTTTGAGTATGTTTAAAATTTTTTGAAACAAATTTGTAGGATTTCTCTAAACCATCCTACAGTCTTTTTTTAAGAATCCCACCCTAATATAATTTTGAAGCATCTGTCTCAATAATCTTTAGACCATTACTAGGTAAAATTAAAGGTGGTAAATTATGATAATTTTATTTTATCTTTTAAATAACCATTATCATTTCATTCGATCATGCTGGAGGATTCTTTGTCAACCTTTTATTTAGTAGAATTATGTCCTATGCAATATTATACTAATAACCTGCTACATAGTTTACACAACCAAGAAATCTTTGTAATAATTTTTTATTTTTGAGCTCATCAAGAAAATTCTTAATATTTTTTAAAACATGTTTTTGAACTGCAATTTTTTCATATTTTATAGTAACTCCTAAAAACTCAATCTCATCTCTGAAAACTGCAATATTTTTCAGACAAAACTAGACCATTGTCAAACACAATTTGATAGAATCATTCTAAATGATTTAGATGATCTTTAGGAGATTTTGAAAAATCCAATATATCATCTATATAGACAATGACAAAATCAGAATATACTAAAAAATTTATATTCATCATTTCTTGAAATATGCTAGGAGCAATCTTCAAGCCAAAGGGTAGGACATTCCATTTATATTGACCAAATAGAGTGATAAATGCAGTCTTATACCTATCTTGTTATGCTACTTATATATGCCAAAATTTTGATTTTAGATCAAACTTACTGTAAACTTTGATTCCACTTATTCTCTACAAGATCTCATCTTTTGAAGGAATACGATGTTGAACAGATAAAAAAAATTATTAAGAGGAACATAATCTATAACTAAACTCTTTTTATCTCTTATATGCTCTAATCTTTTATTACATAAAATACTTCACAAGCCCAAGGACTATTAGAATCTCTTATCAAACCTTGTTATTTTAATTGTTTTATCTCTTGAAAACATTCTTCTCTAAGTGAAGGAGACATTCCTGAATGATATGTCTTAAACTTGGGTTCTATCTCGTTGCCATTTTTTGTCCTTTATCATCTTCAATTTGATTCTGCATTCATGTATTTTCCTATCTCTAAATGTCAAAGGATTTTTAGAGCAACAATTATTTTTATGTTTTTAAATTATTGGTTCAATGTTAGCATGGCAAAGATTTACCTTTTGTTGCATCTATCTGGTATCAACTGATTTCTTTAATTTTTCTTTCATAAAAATTATGTATTCATATCTAAATTTCTTGTATAATTTTTTTTTTTTTGTACATTTTATGTTGTTGAATTGTGATAGAGTAGAAAGTAGCTAAGTTATCTGAGCCAATCATCATATCATACATTAGCATTTCATTTTGTACTATTTTAAAATGATAGATAGAGTCACCAAACATAACAAGAATAACTGTAGATAATGTTGAAACTATAGTTTTTGTATTGAAAGTTAACCTATGAAAGTCAGTTTTCCACATATCAGTATGGATAGAATGATATCTAGCAAGAGAGATATCAACACCTGTATCAAGTAGGATATCCAATTTATATGGTTTAAAATCATCTCATTTAATTTGAATTTTACATACTGAATTATTAGTATTGTATATTGATATCTGATGTATGTTTGAATTATTATGAGAAGTTTTTTCTCCCTCAAAATGAGATTCTATCACATTAGTTACTTGGAGCAGTTCTTCTTCAAATAGATGTTCATGTTCATCAACAAAAGTTTTTTCTTTCAAAATATTTTGTAATTCAATCTGAGCTTTAGCTAGGAAGAGCTAAAGTTGATAGATGCGCTTCTTTCACCAAGTAGCTATATCATATGTGTTAGGTTGATAGACAACTTCAATCAGAGAAGCTTTTTAATTTTTAGACTGAAATTCTTGAAACAAAATATCTTTTTGCCTTTTTTGTTAAGATAAATGGAGAGAATATTTTTGCTCAATAGCTACAATTTATTATTGTAAAAACATTCTTTCAAAGATTATATAGGCAGGAGTTTTAGCACATCTTTCTTTAAGAAAATATATTTGTTGGGATAAACTCAAGGCATCTAGAAAAGGAGTAGAGATCGTATGAATCTTAAATCCAATATCAAAATCATAATCAAATGATTCATCTTCTAATTCAGTGTTAGCTAGATTCATATTTACTTGATTATAAAATTCATCACTATCAGATGTTTTTCACAAAATATCTTATTCATATTGAAGTTCATCTTCTTTTGAAACTAAAACATATTCATTTTCATTGATTCCATGGATATTTATAAAATTAATCTTTTTGGATTCTTTTCTCTTATTAGAATATTTATTTGCATAGTGATCACCTTGACAGATAAAATATTTGACAGGCTTTTTTTATAACCCATGTTTCTTTTTTCTGAATGTCTTTCTCAGACCAAATTTCTTTTTTCTAGATTTATATGTAGGCTTCCAAGATTTATTATAAGTAAATTATTTTTTTGAAGAACATTTACAAGAATGAGATTTCTTCTTCTTTTTGTACTATATATATCTATGCACATCCATACAACCAAAATTATCATTGATAGAATTATAGAATTTTGCACTAATTTATTTATGAAACTTCATAGTTTCTTTCTGTGTCTTTTTTTTGGCACATAACCTTTCATTGATTGTTTTAATATTTTGATTTATCCTTACAAAGGATATGGTTGGAAGATTATCACCCATAGCAATTTTATATTTGGTAACAAAATATTCAGGATATGATTCTATATACTTAATCTTGTATGTTAGATTAAAGATTTCTTTAGTATTATATAACAGATTCTCCATATAACACCTATATTCATATAACTTGGTCATATCACACAATTGGGCTTTTAAAAACTTTGCTTTGTTTGCCTCTATCATTATCAAGTGTGCCAACAAATTTAGAAAGTAAAGCATTGTAGAGTGCAGAGATTGGTTTTGGATGAGTGTATATGCTTTCATGAAACACTAGACCACTAACATCCCATCATTCTTTGATATTTCCTATGAACCTATTTGTAATTTGCTAACTAACACTGAAAGAATATTTTTTAAGACTATGAATCTGTACACTGACCCAAGATAACATTGCATGAATCATTTCCTTTATTTTATGTGGTGGTTCACAATTAAATTTTCAGAATAAAGGTTGAAGGTTCAATGTCCTTATTTGAGAATCTAGTAGAGGTTTAGACTTTGAAGATTCTCCTATATCAAAATAATTTTCAGTTTCAACGGGTTCAATCTTAACCATTCCTACTTGGAAGATCTTATTAAGAGATTTTTCAGAATCAAGCAAACTTTTTGATTTAGATTTTGTGAATGATTCTCTTTGTAATCAATATGTTCTAAGACAATAATTTTTTATTGTGGCTGAGAAGATTGTCCTTTATCTTTTAGTGAATCTAGAATAACAAGAAGAGAAGATAAACTATAATTTTGATTTATAATTTCTCTAGCTATGTTATCAAATGTTGAAGATAGCTGTTTGATTTCTTGATGTATTTGTTTTGTTTTATCTCAAGAGTAGCAATTTGAGTTTTAAAATCTATCTCAATAGAAACCATATTAATCTTAAGTTGATCTTGGCTTTCAATGATAACCTTTTCCTCAACAATCATATCATCTACCTTTATTTCAATAGATTGTCGTTGTAGTCTAATTCTGCTCGATTTATTATCTATTTTTTGAATAAGCTGACTATGATGGGTAGTAACATTATCATTTAAAACATTAATGGCTCTAATAATTTCTCCTTTTTGATATAACTCAATAGTCTTTAACATCTTATAAACTTAGTCAATACTTTATTGTATATTTGAAATTTTATTATTCAAACATTTAGTTGTAAGATTATTCTAATTCATTAACTTAACTTCTATAGACTGATCAAGATTTTTGTTGGATGTTCTGAGATAATACATTTGTTCTCTATATTTTTCATCGAGTGAATATTCATTGAAATCAGCAAGCTTTGGGAATCATTTTTTTGTGTATGATTCATCTCATAAAAGAGTTTTTCATATATGACCTTCCTCTTCTTTTTTAATCTTTTCTTCAGAAGTTCATTCCATATTAATTCTTTTAGCTTGAGCAAGTAACTTCTTATTTTTCTTAAACAGTTATTGTATGACTAAATCTCTTTTAACCATGTGAATACTGGATTTATTTGGATGACTTATGATTTTTTGACAATCAATATAATAATATGAATCTACTTGAGGGTCATGGACTTTCTTGAGATGCAGACAATGAGGATTTATTGGAGGCAAAGGTTGTTGCAATTGTATGTTCAACATATGATCTTTCAAATTATTTTGAGAGTCAAATCTGATAATAGATTTGTTTGTCAAATCTTTTATAGATGTATAAATGATAAAGATTTTTTGGGCTTCTGAACAAAGTCTGTATCTACTATCTATTTTTTGAAAAACTTAAGATCTAACCAAAAAATTGATTCAGTTGGAATTATCTGACTATTTTCTATTGCGTGACACACCATGCTTTTGTCTTGCGTGAGAGTATGTTTGACAGCAAGATGAAGGGTATTCGTTAGGCTATAAATGACCTGATATTTAATAGCAAGAGAACAAGATCCAAAGATCATATCTAATCCATGATTTTGAAGGAAAAGCTTCAATACTTTATTTAGATTTTCTTCTTGATGGATGGTGATAGGTAATTTGGATACATAATTGTGAAAATTAGACCAGCTTGGATTTTTTTTTATAAATATGCACTAAAGTTGGTATGTCTATTATCAAGTAATCATCCTAAAATACTAACATTCAGATCTCTTTTGAATAAAGGGAAAACACCAATAATATCGGCACTAATATGCAAAAACTTATATTTAAATTGGGATTTTAACTGACAGATAGTTTTGTCATCAACTATTTGAAAGTGATATTTATAATCATCATTTTCATTAACTTGGATAACATTTTCAAAAAAAATTATGGTAGTTTTAGAAATTAGATGAAAAGGTGAAAGTTTATCATAAACATCTATGGCCTTAAGAGTTGGGAGTTTCCATTCAGGACTGAGATTTTTTTCATTAAATTCTATAGTTGATTCATTTGCAAAAAAATGAACCAATAGATCTATCAGAGAGAGTATAAACATCAGATGTACTTGTAGTATCTAGAGTTATCTAGTTTGATGCATCCATAGTTTTTGTATTGTCAATACTATACAGATCTTCTATCACGCCTTCCTCACGGCTTTAAGGGATCATTCCCTTCCCTATTGTCTGAAGATGATATGGAGACAAAAGACCAAAATAAAAATAAGATAGATACAAATAGCAAGAGATGAAAGTATAATTTTATTGATATATTAGAGTGGTATTATAGTAGCAACATGATTTGAACATAATCCTGATGAAATATCAACATATATATGTGTGTGTGTGTGTGTGTGTGTGTGTGTGTGTGTGTGTGTGTGTGTGTGTGTGTGTGTGTGTGTGTGTGTATTTATATATGAGTAGCTTCACTTCAAAAAGGTAAAGGGGTTCAAACAATGCTAAGGTGATTGCACACTTAGTGGATGCACTTTCCCTATGACAATCCTACCTAGATGATATCACTAGGGTAAACACTATTCAAGGAGATCATCATGAGATGATGTAACCACGTGTGGGTACTAACTTTAAATGAAACTTACTTTCACCAATATCAGTTATCGATTAAACTTGTTGAAACATGAAAAGTGATGATTTCTAATAATCACATTGATAGTTCATATATGTCCATTAAGTCTTTGACCCAATGATTGATTACAAACATGGCTTACAATGCAAGACACAAAGAAAATGATAATACTTGTGAAATAATAAGTATCAAAACTTTTAGATAGGAAACAACATACACACACTGACCTATTTACTGGTATGACTACTTTCATCCCTAGAGTCAGGTGCATTTACTTCAATGTTCTAATCCATAAGATAAGAGAATTACAAAACATGCAAGTTTATCACCCATCTCGAGTGGTCAATATCCATGCCAAAATAAGTGCAATAATATGCCTATGTTTAAAATGTAAATAAAATGATCACAAACTAGCCCATAAGATTATCTCTCCATTGCCCATAATTTGCATCTAGTTCCTTATCTCTGACGATACTCTCCCTCGTACCCAGGGGGTTGTTCCTGGATCATAACTAGATGAATAAAAAGGCAGTTATATAAGTTATGATATCAATTCCACATGATATAAAATAATAAAACATGATAATATATAATGATAATTATTCCTCGCAAGTGCATAACATCCATTTATCTGAATGATAATTAATTCCCTTAACTTCATTACATGAATATATGAAACATGATAACAATAATTAATTGATCCACAACATATAAAGTAAATTAATCAACAATGAATATCCATTATTACACAATAATAAACTAATATTCGCATTATTAATTATATAATATAACGCCAATCATAAATAAGTGCGTTCAACATTAGGGACTAGGAAAATGGAATGTGACAAGAAAGTATAGACACGTTGGGTTCAAACCCAAAACCACCCTTCTAGAGTATAATGTTTTATTGTAGTTAATTGCCACTTCATGGCATGGGTTATCTCTAAGACTATGGACTACTACCATCAACAACAACTTCTAAATAAGAGAGAAGTAAACAATCATGACTTTAATTTGAGTAAAGATTAAGATATTAGTTGTTATTACATCTTATTGTACTTTTACATACATAGCCTTCTTCTATATCTCCTCAACATGTCTTTGTATTTTCATGCCAGTGCTTTTTTATAGCTATTAGGTTTGCTCTAGAGGTAATATTTACAAACCCGAGCTTGATCTCTATGCCAAAATAAATGCAATAGTTTCCTGGTTCCCAACTAAATCATTTGTCTTTTTTGGGAACTTATCAAAATATGTAAAATTGTATGATTACCACATATCTCTAAATTATGGATTAGAAAGTGCACATAACATCGTCTAATATCCAATATACCCTGTATAATAAGTTCATATATTTTGCATTATCATGGACTTATTTTGACATGGATGTCTTGTATGGAAATGTGTATCAATTATTGTCACTTAATGGTGAAATGAAAAATGCATTTACAAATTATATGAACATAAATATCATATACCAATAAATTGTATCATAAATTCACCTCAACTATATTGCACAAGGGTGCAAGACATCAATATACAACCATTAATAAAAAAAACATTTAAAGGTGAAGAGAGAATGAGAAGAGTACTAATAATATTTAAATCGAGTTAGTTATACATATCAATTTTTTCACCAATGCCTTCAAAGGTCTTAACACAATTATTAAGTCACAACCTAAGCATTTTTTAGGTCATAACCTAGTCATCGGGCTTATTGGGTGTAAGCAACCCCTGTGTTTAAAGAATAAAAATTTGTTACCCTTGAGATTTGAGTTTGTGGCCACAACACACGATGGTAAAAATTGTTGGTTAGGTCTTGGTTAAGCCAAATACAAGAATATATCTATAGAATCCCATAAAAAGACTTATATTCACCTTATAAATTATTCAAATTTCATGCCTTTGAGTTTTGAACAAGATCCAAAGTAAACAAAACCTTATCAATCCACTAACATTTGGAGCACACCGTGGTTGTCTTCCTTTCCTACCAATATATGGTAGTAGGAAAAAAGAACGTTAAGACATTATTAGTACATAATAGTAATATATACACCTTGGGTGTAAGTTACACTGGAAGGGATGTAAGCTTTTTATTTTGGTAAATTAAGGTTTTGTAATGTGAATGAGTGTAAATCACTGCAATGAGATTTGACCCCAAGACCAGTCAAAAAACCAATTAGAATGCATAATTTTATTCCCACAATGAGTCTGAAGATAAAATCCCTTTGATTTTCATGGAAAGGTTAAAGAATTAAAAATGGACATATCAAGCCTCTTAAAATCAAAGTGTGTGTCATGACAAAATCTATAATAAGATCCAAGCAAGTGATTTGTTCATTTCAGAGTCAAACGAATGTGTAATAAATTTTAACAGGGAAAGTGAAACGATATTATGCAACCATCAACGTGTCTATTTTGATTATTAACTATCAAGTAAGTTTATGGCCATTGTGTACCCTCCCAATTCCATTTCACAATGATCTTGAGCAGTGGTGAAGTGGTGGGGAAGGGCACTTAGGGTTTCTCAAAACTTATGAGTGGGCACGACACAACTTCTTTTGGAAGGGAATGAAAAAGGCAATTCAACAAATGGTGGTTGAAGGTGATACCTGCGAATGTAACAAGGGTGAAACAACACTCATCCCTAGGTTAATTGAACCCTTGCCCATCCCTACCAAGATTTGGATTGATATTTCTATATATTTCATTAAGGGGCTCTCTGAATTTGGAAGGAAAATAATGATCTCGGTTGTGGTTAACTACCTCTCCAAATATAGTCATTTTTGTACTCTCAGCCATCCTTATACCACCTCTAGAGTCACATAAATTTTCTTGGACCATATTTTCTATCTTCATGGCATTCCTTCGTCCATTGTCTCAAATTGTGATGCAACCTTCACCAACGATTTTTGAAGAGAACTATTTCACCGCACTGGCACCCAACTAAAGATGAGTTTTGGTTATCATCCCTAAATGGATGGGTAGACTAAAATTATCAACAAATGCTTGGAAAATTTTCTTCATTGATTCACCTCAAAACAACAACATCAGTGGGCAAAGTGGATTCCTCTCACCAAATGTCGGTATAATACCTCCTACCACACTTCAACAAAAATAACTCCATATGAAGCAACCTATGGTCAAGCACCACTAATGCTCCTTTTGTACACCCCTAGTAGTTCATCAGTTCAAGTGGTTGACATGATTCTCCAAACTTGGGATCAGATCCTCATCACCCTATGGGACAATCTTCATATGGCACAAAATCGAATGAAATAATAGGCTGATTAGCACCGTTTTGAACACACTTTTCAATTAGGTGATATGGTTTTATTCACCTATAACCATATAAGCAATCCTCAATAAAAATCAATGGGCATCATAATTTGGCCCCCAAGTTCTATGGGCCCTACAAGGTTCTTCAAAATATTGGGTTGGTTGCTTACAAGTTGGAGCTCCCACCTTCTTCTTGAGTTCACCCAATATTTCATGTCTCTTGCTTGAAGAAAGTTCTTGGCACCAACATCAGAGTGCATACTATTTTACCAGAACTTGATAATGAAGGATTCATCTTTATCAAGATGGAGGAAATCCTAGATAGACACAAATGCCAACTTCACTCCTGCTCCATCATAGAGGTTTTAATTCAGTGACATAGAATGCAACTAGAGGATGCCACATGAGAACCACTATTTCAGATTCAACACCAATTCTCACATCTGAAGCTTTGAGGACAAAGTTTTTTCTAAAAGGGAGGGGATATTAAGAACCTGTGATGCCCATTCACTTTATTTTGTTAGTGTAATGGTTGTTATGGATGCATATGCTTTGTAAGGCATCCCGCAAGCATTTTGTTTTATCCCACATTCATGGGAAGTAGTAGTTGCTTAAATTAGACTTAGTATATAAGTGTTGAAGCCAATGAAGGCATCCACAAATTTATTATATTGAGATTTCTCAAAGGAGGTTTCCCCCTCGAAGAAGCCAATGATTATACAATTCAACCATTGTAATTCAGTTCATCTTATTTGAGTTAATATATGGCTAATTTCATAGTTTATTTTGTGTATTTACAATTATGTGTTAACTTGTTCAGGAAGGATCCTCTCACAAAGTTATTTTATCATCACGTCGATATCCTCTAGTCAATCATCTATCATCTCTCTAGTCATCAACATCTCAACATTTAACATCTCATCTCCCATGTAGTCTTCTATCTTCATGTCTAGCATATAAGTCACATTAACTATCTAACAACTAACATGCCTAAAAATTCTCATCATCCTAATATTCTCAAATCCAATCATCATTACACCTCACATATATTTTATAATTACCATGTTTAACATTATTCATCATCATCGTCATCTTCTAGTCTATCTTGTCATCTATCATGTAGGTCAGAACTACATCGTTCTGAAGTCTTTTCAAACTATGTAGACAACTCTTGGCCACTTTTTAGTGCCTAGAGACAGCTCGACCACTTTTTCTTTTTCCCATCATTTACCCCTCATCATACCCAAGTCTTTCATTGGTCAAGTCCTTGAGATATAATATCAACCATTAATTAATTAACCTATTAATCAATCACCACCCCCACAATCATCTCCCTAATCTTTTTGTCAATCACCCACACCTGTCGATTAGGCACGGTAAATCACAACATCCATCTTTTTTTCCATCAATCATCCATTATCACCGATTGGTCAATTGGTCATTTAAAGTTTATGGTTTCCTCCATCAATTAGGGCATGACCAAAACCGTAACTTTATCACCATCCATCGTTCCCTTACATGTGTCCTTGTTAGGGGCATCATCATTGTTAATAACATTGTGGCTCATTGATTTGATGCATTGCATATCAATTCTTCCCCTTAATGTTTTGGTCACTTAATCATATCATTTTATTCTCTCTCATCTCCTTCATCCTATCACTCAACTTTAACTTTGAGTTACACCCATCATTAATCTTATCAAACCATTGTCTTATCTTTGGCTCGATGTTCTACTATATTGTGTCCTTGCTTGGGATATGTCAATAGCTTGTGGTCATTATCATCTTGGTTTGTAACTCTCCTTGGCATGTGTTCTTGCCTAGGATATGCCAAAAACTTGTGACCTTTTATCTTATCATCATCATGTGTCCACTCCTTGTGCATATGTCTTTGCCAAGGGCATCATCACTTTGTAACTCACTATTCAGGTTGAGTTTATTTTCTTCATCCTCTATTTTACCTCTTGCGTCCCATCTCTTTGTCTATTTGTTGCATCCCACCCCTAATTTATTCTTTTCGAGTGTCTATCTGTCTCATTCTTCCCCGCATGTCCCCTCAAGGGGACATCATACCCACTAACATCATGAACTGACATTCATCCATGAAATGTTTTTTTTTAAAGACCATTACTCCTTCCATTTCATCCACTCACAATGCCCTTTCAAAGAGGGGAAAAATATATGCACCTAAAATTGTTTGCACTGACCATTTTACTAATCCCGCTATTTATCATAAATAATATTGTAACCATAGTCCTAGCTAAATAATTAAATCACATCTCTCTTCATTGTTCTTCATCTATTAACGTTATTCCCACTCCATATCTTCATTAATCCACCTAATCCCCCATTATCTACTAACTAATCCCACTTGTCTAATATTTGGGAATTTAACATTCCTATGACCCACATACCCACCTACCCTGGGCTATTCCCAGGCTCTCTTACATCCTTAATCCCTGATCACTTATATGAATCCCCTGCTAATCTTACTTAGTCCATAAATGGGTTCTAGAATTCTCCAAATCTAGAATCCCCTCTAAATTATCCCCTTTCTCTCTAGAAGCCTCTAGAATAGAGGCTTCCAAAGAATTTTTAATTTCTTGGATAATCCTCCACCCTTGATCTTGTGGCAACCAACTTTGAAAGGTGACCATTGATGTTCCCTCCCTCAATCTATTTAAACAAGCCACTCCTTCATGGCCAAAATAACCAATGAATCTATGATATTCCGTGTTATCATTCTAATCTTGAATCCAACTAATCCATTTAATCCAAGTGTCTTCATCAAGCCAACATCATGCCACCAAATCAAATCTATGATAAACAATCTTCATTTATTAATCCTCTAGTCTTTTTATTGTTTGAATCTTGGCTTGGAGAAATTAGCTTTTAGGATATAATGATGGTATGAATGCCTCATTTCTCTTTGCATTTTATTCCTAAATGGCTCTAGATCTTAATGGTAGATTGATATTTTGGATATTTTGATATAATTGCACAATCAAATCCAATATCTCAAAATTTCATCTACAATGTATACAATGGTGTTGGTCATTCTATATATTGATGTTCGATTAACTTAGTTTAGGTTCATAAGTACTATGCATATATATTTTTGGTTAATCACTAAGTAAAGTGGATGTGTTTTACTGCCATTATATGTTAGTACATCTTTGCATGACAAAACCAATGGGAACCGATCCCTCACTACATGCTTCAGATGAGTACACGACAACTCCTTCCTACATAAAATGCTAGTGCGTCAACACCTTGGCTTTTATTCATTTCAACGTGCACCTAATGAAGGTTATGCCTAGATAGATAAAACAATCCCAACAGTACCCCACCTCTTAATTTATTTCCATATTCTATTGTTCTCAATATAAATAGTTAGCAATATCAGATTGTAGAATTTCCCATGCATGTCATTCATTAAATAATTTTATTCATGTATTCATTGTGATGTGAACAAAATTCCTTGGCCAGCCATTGTGATATATATGGAAGGTTATGAGTGGCACCAAAAATAATATATAAAAAATATGTACTACTCAAATTTTTATTTCTTATTTCCTCAACACTTCTTATTGTTGTCCTCTCCCTTTTTTTTCACTTATTTGAACAATTTTTTTGTTTCTATTTATTTGATTTGATTTCATTTGTTGTTTGTTTTTTTGGATTGATATGAGGGTTAAAAAGGGCCCTCACCCATACATATATATATATATCTAAAAAAGAGGATGGCTTAGGAGAACACACTAAACCCTTCCAACTAAGAGCTTACCCTAAAGCAAATGGTAGCCCAGAAAAGATTAGAGAACGAACCCTATAGAGATCAAAAAAAAAAAAGGCCAACTGAGATGACATGCCCAAGAGGATACCTTACAATAGGAGAAATAATAGAGAAAAGTGTTAAACCCCCACAGTCAGGTTGACATCCACCTCAGTGATGTTTGCATCCTACAACAAACCTGACAATGATACTTGACAATTGATATCAATTAGAACAGGGGCGATGGCAACATATTTTCTGGAGGTATATTTGAAGTTTGGGATTCCACCCATAAATGAATTCTCACTATCTTCTCAAGTCCTTTTACTAGAGTGAAAACACCACCCACATCAACAACGTCCACCATAACCTGCATGCATCTCTACATGTAAGAAAAAAATTGCATGATGAGTGTTTGGTTTGGACAAAAGAGCTCCCTTGGAAGCTTGCATGCCATTCTCTCCCTGTACAGTCGCCTTCACACCTCTAACATTACAAATTTCCACCAAAAAATGAATAGCCTGGACCATATTCTTTTACTTGAATTTCCCCACAATAATTTCTAAAGAGGGCAAAGGAGCCAACAAACTATCGAGTAAAGGCACTGGCTCCACGACACCCATATCCCCTTCCAACACACTCGATAACACACCATGCAATTTCACAAACTTGGATTCCAATTATTTGAAAATAAAGAGGGAAATCAAATTCAAACACTGAGAGCTAGATAATGAAAGAGAGGAACCATCTTGCGCTACCAATCTGTCAAGCCAAGCACAAAGCCCACCTTTCAGCTCCAACCAGACCATGGGTTTCACCACCTTGCACGTGACAATTCCATTCTTAACAGTGCAAAGTAGAATGCTCACAAAGATAGAGACAACGTCCACATCAGTTTTATTCCTCCAAACTACATGCATGTACTTTGTTCATATGATGACATTCACTGCAGCTAGAACCTCTAAACAAGGCATCCAAAAAATCAAGCAGAGTTGACGGTCATAAACACCATCCTAGAATGCCATCTCCCATTTGTTAATGCATAAGGAAAGCACATGTTCGATTGAAGCCACAAAATCCATAACTGAGAACAAAATCACCACTACAACTAACACGAATCTTCTTAATAGATCAATTAAAAAAAACATCGACCCTTATCAACAATCCCAGAAAATCCCCACACTCTCAAAGCAAATACACCACATCAAAACCATTTGCATGTGGTGAGAGTGAATGCACAATAATGATGGTAATAAATACCCCTGCATTTAAGTGAAAGATAGATATGACATGGTGCTTATCAGTGGGGCTTAGATTTGATCGATCAAATCAAGACTTGGCCATTTATCTAAATGATTGTCCATGATATAGTTGCTCCTTTGATTAACCCCTCGATTTGCTAAAAAGTCAACTTGCTGATTTGTTTCCCTATAGTAGTGGTTAACAAACCAAGATGAAAGTTCATCCAAACTTGGCCAAACCATGCTAAGGATATTGTTCAACCTCCATTTCTTCGTAGAATGATTATAAATGGCATCCATAATGAACTTAAAGTCCCCTTCAATAACCAGGTTCTCAATCCCACATTGATGTGCCAATCATATGCCCAAGGCCACCACTTAAGATTATGCCTCATCATTAGTGTCATCTTGAAGTTTTATCAGTAAGGTTCATATGAGAGAGCCCAATCAATCCCTAATACTGCACCTAGCGCTGGATGCTCTCAGATTCCCTTTGGCAGCCCCATCAAAATTTAGCTTAAAAAAACTAGCCAGGAGAAGAGTCTAGGGAACAATGACATGAGCACAAATTTTTTCCTTATTGTTTGTTATTTAGATTTATATGTTTTATTTATTTTTTATACATTGCATCAAATCTATTGTGTATAATTATTTTTTTATTTTTTTATTATATCAATCATTAAGAATGAACATATTTATGGATAGTATAATCCACCACAACCCCTTACAATTATAGAATACTCATCGACATAATAATAACTAATTAAAAATATGTTAAATTTTCAAAATATCTTAATTTAAAATAAAATAAAATAAATAAAAGTTTTTACACACTAAACGAGGCAAAAATTCAATATTTTTCTTACAAAAGTCTCTCTACTAAAATTCTTTCTTAATTTTTTTTCCATATCGTGAAAGAGGCGTTCCAATTATATATATATATATATATATATATATATATATTGGACTTTTATGAATGAATGAATGAATGAAATATTTTAATGACGTCCATGAGGCCAAGCAGCCTAAGGGACCCGGGAAGAAACCCAAATATTTTCAACCTCCTTTTGAGATCAAATCTTCTGCTATGAATCTTGACCAGTAAACTAACTGTATTGAGGAACTGAGGCTCCTCGAATAACTCACTAAGGCTGTTCACATTCTAGTTGTTATCAAACTGACCATGAATATCTACATATGCATCACACTCAATGATGTAATGTCATTCTGTTTCAAGCACCCTTTGTCACAAAAAAATGCATGATCTTTCAACCCACTCTTCTTTGGGAATCATCCACCTACCTGTCTCACATCTAAGATGATGGGACCTGGTCCTCAGCTGAGCCACTAAAATCCTCACCTTTCCCCTGAGAGCAGCCCACATGTATTATTTTTCACCGTGCTCCTTCGAAGGATTGAACTTTCTAATATAAAACTCCTTTTCTGCTAATCTGATTTGACCACATGGCAGTCCTAAATTTATCTAGCACAAACTTTTTTAATTCTTCACTATTGTTAGGGCAATCAAGCAAGCTAATGTCCCACTTATCCATCCCTTTCTTGTTTTGCTTCATCCACGCCTTTTTCCTATGGTCAAATCTCTCCCCCAACACCATTTTGGGCCAACGATGCTCATCCATATTTTCCACCATTTAAAAGTAACTTAAAAGTCTTATAATTGCTGATGCCTCTAGTGGGAACAAACCCAATTCCGTTAAAAGAATCTCATATGGGACCATCGATTTGACTTTAAAATTGTTGGTAATAAGGTGTTTTTGAATTCTTTCAAGTTATTTCCACTTGTGGTTTGACATGCTGCTCCCCCAAACCTCACACCCATAAAGGACAATCGACGTGACCAACAACCCAAAAAGGGTTTTCTTGGTTTTCCAATCCCAAAGTTTGGCTTTCCTACACCTGTTCTAGAGAAAGTAAGATGTTTTCCACCCATCTAGAATCCTGCTTGCCCTATAAGACTCCTAACTGAGCTTGTTGTGAAAAACAATTCCCAGGTACTTATATTGTTCCACTATTTCCAACGTGTTCCCTTCAAAAATGAAATTAAACCGATGCTTCTTTCTTTTCAATGAAAAAATCAAGATCTTGGTTTTGTTGGTATTCACTTGCATCCCGACCTCTTGGAAAAAGAGCTCAAGAGCCTTCAAATGAGCCATCAAACCATTGGCAGATTTTGCCATTAGAATAAGATCATCCGCGTACAAAAGGAGCTTCACCACATAATAAGACAACTGAATGCCTTCTCCACCGGTTTTGTTTAACCACTGTTCAAGTTTATCAATATATAAACCAAATAAGGTGGGGGATAAAGGACACCCTTGCTTGACCCCAATGTCACTATCAAAGCATTTAGACAAACCCTCTCTAGTTCTGATTTTAGCCTTGACCTACTCATAAAGCTTATGCATAGCTGCCTGATACTCCTTTGGAACCCCAAGTTCCTCCATCCTACTCCAAAGGTTGTCTCTAGGCACCGCATCCTTTTTTTTAAAAAATCAACAAAGCAACATAAAGCTTCCCCACCTTGGGTGTCCCAAACCTTCTTGATGAAGTGCCTAAGAGTCATGTAGTGATCGATAGTCGAGTGTTTAGGTTTGAAACTAGCTTGCCCTTTAACTCTTTTTCCTTTTTTTGGGCCCAGTCATTGATTATGTGCTGTAACATGCTCCCGAATAATTTTTCTATAAGAGGGTTGATCATAATAGTGTGGTAATTAGAGGGGTTATTAATGTCACCACTCTTAAAAAGAGGGATAACAACACTATTTGTCCATTCTTCAGGAAAGCCAACTTGCATGATGTTGTTAAAGATACGGTTAATGTGAGGTGCAAGGAGATCAACCCACACTTTAGAAACTTAGCTTGCAGCCCATCAATGTCTTTAGCTTTACCACTCACTAATTTATTTATTCCTTGCTTGATATCTTCTACTGAGAAGAGCTCAACATAAGTGATAATAACAAGTGGGCTATCATTCATTTGTGACCGCTCATATAAGATTTTGGCATATTCCAACCATTGGTCCCCTGAGATATTATTTTCAACCTATTTTAGCTTTTGTTGCAGCTCTTTCCAGAAGCCTTTTGGGTTATGCTTACCCAAAAAAAACAATTCTTTTCTTGTTGATATCATATCTCTCTCTTTTTTGACTCTTACTAGTTGCTCATGCTTTTTCTTACTATCCTTGTTAGACTTATTCTCTTGGAGGGATCGTTTAGCAGCCTTGCACTTTTTGTCATACCAAGAATTAGTCAAGAAAGTATTTGCAATCCCCTCTTTAGGTTGAGATATTTTACAACCCTTTAAGGCTTTGTGGATTATCGAAATCAGCATACTGCTGTCAATAAACCCCCTAGTTTCACTGTTTTCTTTCCCTACTATGTTGTTTTTCACCATTTAAAGGTGTTGTTCAAGGGAAACAACAAAGAGTTATTGATTTTCTTGGCTCACTATGATTTTACCTTGCACCTTGCCTCTTTTTGCAAGTTTTGGTCTTGCCCTCTTTGTTGGTTATTTTTGAGAAGGCCAACTTTAACAAATAAAGGCATATGATCAGACTTTAGTTCCATGGGGCATCTCCCAATTTTGAACTCCAATGACTTGAATAGAGAACTCTGGGAGCAAATAACGTAGTCTACCACACTCTGCCCATTGTAAGTTTTACAAGTGACACCACCAGATTTCGGCCAAGCCTATATACCATTGCAAATAACCAAGTTATATAGGCTGCAAAGGCCAAGAAGCTCAACCCCAAAATGAGTCACATTCTCATTACCATCACTAAAAGTTCTAACCCAACTCAAATCCTCATTCTCTTCAAGCCACAAGGGGTTGTTATTCTCTCCCTCTTTGCTGCCCAACTGTAGGCATTGATTGTTTGATGTCCTAGCATTGAAGTCCCCAACTAACATTATGTCCCCTAAGGTGGTGAAGATAGAAATGTCCTTCATTAATGCCGCAAAAGGATCCTTGCTATCGAGATTTCTCTTCTTATAAAACTTTAAATTCTTGGGGGCAAAGTAACATGTAGCCACCCTTATTATGGTTTTTCTATCTATTATTTTCAGCCATGTGAACTGTTTATTTGGGTCTTCTTTTACCATTTCTATGGTACCATTCCAAGTTTCTCGAACTAACACCATAACCCCTCTATGCCCTTTGCCAGTTTCAGTCCCTTTATACCAAACTTAAAATTAGTTGTATCCTTCAAAATTAGGGACCCTACAACCATCATGCTCACATGTTTCCGTAAGAATAATGATGTCCTTCCCTTCCATAATGGGCCCCGACCCTGGACCTCTCCTCCAAGGGAAGCCTCTACAATTCCAACTTACCAATTGTAGATGCTCGTTTGGGGCCTTGAATCCCTATTTTTTGTGTGTGAATCGCTCGTCGATTTGAGCTTTCCCACTTTTCAACCAAGCCCATTTTCTTGCCTCTCTTGATGTTTTCACTTTCTCCCACTCCTTCCTTCACTCTCCTTGTTGGGCTAGTGTCAAATCTTCATCTAAGAAGATACTAGTTCCCCTAAGCATCCCTTTATTTTTAAGGATCGCGTGTTTGTCTTCCATGTTCCTCAAGACAATTCTAACATGTCTATCTCTTCCTTCTTCTGTTTTCCTTTCGTTCCTACTCACATGTTGAATAACCCTTGACCATTTCAGTTGGTCCTTAAAGAAGTCTCTTGCAAGGATGTTTGTTCTCTCCTCTCTGAAGTCTTTCAAATCTTTAATGATGAGGTTAATAGCCTTCTCATGTTTGTCCTTTTCTTCTTTCATCTGCCTCTTAATATGTTTTTCTATGATTTCTTCACTTGCCGATCCATTTACAACGTGTGCCCAAGATTTGGTCTTTTCTAACCGTTCTTTTAGCTGACTTTCTCGGATCTCCATGCTTGCCAATGTTGGCTGAATTTCTTCCAGCTGAGTTGACTCCTCTAAAAACCTTGTCTCAACACTCTTTTTGTCTGTTATTTTTTATTATATTAACTCCTATTTTAAATTGAACAACTCCCGTTGTCCTCTTTCAATGCTGTCTTGAAGGTTTAAAACTTCATATTTGAGCCACTTGTTTTCCCTCTCTAACTTTCGACCAGCTTCTACCACCTCCCTTAGCTTACTCTCTTTTTGCAGCTCATTATATTCGATATTTTCCATTCTTCTTTTCATGTTCATGAGCTTGGTTACATATAGCTCTGATGACCACAACAAAGGTGTGGAAGTGGGGTTGTATTGGTCTTTGTTGTTTGAAATCTAGCTAGTCCCCCCAACTTGTTCCTCTTTGTTTGCTTGCTTGTTTGTTGAAATAGCTTCGGGTTTGATTTTCTTTGCAACAAATTCTCCCTGAGTTCCTAAGAGCTCCTTCACATTACCTTTATCAACCTTTATATTCGCCTATTCACCTACTAGACTTTGCATTTTATCTGTGACTAGAACACAGTTTCTTGAGGTTTTCAACATGATCGTGATGAGCTTCTTGTGCCTCACCCTTCGAATCTGCCTGCGTCTTTTGATTGTCCTATACTACTTTGGGTTTACAAAAACCAACTTTTCATTGGTTATCTCTAGCCCTTCTTGACAGTACCCTGGCAAGAGTGCACCTTGTGTCCCCCCAATGCTCTCAACCTGTCGGTTAAGGCCTAGTCTTTCATGTGTACATGACAATTGGAGATGCTAGTCAAGGGGGATGTCTTTCTCCTGAGAGCAATCCTTGATTGAAAGCCTATATTCCTATGCTTCAAGCCCCCCTGTTGCCCCAAGAACAATTGAATCTAGATGCTCAGGACGTAGGGTTTTCAAATGTTTGTGCACTTTTGGAACATGAGTCTTAACTGTTTCAAACCCCTTATCGGGAAAGTGTCAGTTTCTAGCCCTTTGCTTGAATGAGGGTTTTGGATCCCCACCCCATTTTACCATTTTCAAAGATACCTAATTGATTGCTTTGTCAGTTTTAAATTTCGGCTAGTGTTTGAAATTTGAACTTGCTTTGTTTTGACTTGTTTTGCCACTTATAGGTTTAGAAAAAATGCACACAACTTAAAAAAAAAAAGAGAAATTTAAAAGTCATTGAGGGACCTAGTTCAAACCTGGAAAAGGTCTTGCAAGTAGAGGTTGCACTGGTTTTGGCCGACCAAATCTCCGCTGCCTTGGAACTATTAAAAAAAACAACTTTTGAAGATTACTTTCTTCCTTGAAAGGGTTCAAACTCACTATAAAATTACTTTGCCTCAGGTTGTCTTGCCATGTTGTGCCGCGTCTTAACGTGCCCTGCCCTGCGGTGTCGTGCTGCGTCTTAACGTGCCCTGCCCTGCGGTGTCGTGTGTTGTCATGCCCTCCCTGTGTTGTGTCACCTTCTTTGAACGTTCCTCCCTGCGCTGTTGTGTTGTCCCTCCTTGCGTGCTTTACCTATTGAAACCCTAAATAACTCAATTTTTTTTTTTTTTGGGTGGGTATCATATTTAGAAAGAATTAAAAGAGAAAGGTAAAAGTTGTTGCATAAAAAAAGCAAAGAGAACCAAAAACACGGTTAAAAAAAAAAAGGGTAAAAAGTTTCGTGCGAAAAGAAATATCTTCGCTGTGAAGACTTGAATTTCGAATAAGCGCGACTTTCCCTTTGACCAGGCAAGAGAGTCTCACGATCCCTTCCACACCAGTACTTATTTTTTTCCCACCATTTTACCTCCCTTTTCATTCGTTTTCTGCTCATCACTACTCCGACCCAACAAATCCGCAGAATCTGGATGAAGACATTGCAACTTTAGGATTTTTTTCCTCCTTGCTGAGAGTTGCAGAGGCCATAGAACCGTGGACTAAGCAGGCATAACAAATTTCTTTCATCGCGTAAGTGCAAATGTTTACTCGTCATTTAAAAAAAAAATAATTTTATTTTGGTACGACTTTTGTATGGATCGGTTAGGTAAATGTGATCACAGCACAAGTTGTTTTATTTTATTTTATTTTTCGAAGGAGGCGACTCGCATGAGGCATGGGTTTTAATTTATTTTATCTTATGAAATTGTTTGTGTTTTTACTAATGACCGCGAAGGAGATGGTATGAAGAGAGACTGGCGTTTATAATGTCTTCGGTTGAGGGTTGGGGATTGCGGTTAGGGTTAGGGTTAGCAGTGGACATTACCTGCAATTTTTTATGATTACTTATTATGTATATTTTCTGTTATTTTTGGAATCTTTGCCATTTTTTTTTCTGTATTGTGTTACATTCTCCTGAACGAGAGCAGCCTTCGTAGTTGAAAGCTTTTCCCCTTAGAATAGATTATTCTCAGAAATTTTGACGAAAAATACCTAATGGGGTTTGCGTTACATTCTGCTGAAGGGGCGCATCCCATGTCGTTGGAAGCTTTTTCCTTTAGAATAGATTATTCTCAAAAAATTTGAGAAAAAAACGTGATAGGTTTTGCATATCCATAGAAACATAATTAGATAACAATATTGATATCAATACAGTTAGCGCTCAAGTTGTTTGACAAAAGGCATAGTGCATGTGTGGGGGCGTTCACTAACAGAAGACAGGCTAAGGGCCCTTAACCTCCTGTCATGCGGGGTCTCATAGAATGCTACTATTATAGGACATGCTCAGAGTGTGAGCTTTGGAGCGTGGTATGGGACACTAGTAAGATGCATCGTAACAAAAACAGAGTTTCCTCGAATTTCCATCATAAAAAATTCAATGCCATCTTGGTTTTCTTTTTTTAGAATCAGCTTACAGTCCATGTAGTTTGAACTTTGGTGCCCTCAATGTTGTGCCTGCTTTGATAAAGCTAAGGGAGCCCGAGGCTTTGGGGCAGATTAGGTTGATAATTATCACCACCAAGAGGTTTCAGCCTTGGCTGCTCTTGGCGGTACTTCTGGGTATCTATATAGATACACTGACACACTCTTTACTTTTTCATCTGAACCTTAAGTAGATGAATAGTCCTTGTTCGGTTAGCCAGGTATGGACCTTTGAAGTATTATAATAGAAAAATATAGACATAGCCACTCGTCAATATTCCAAGTTTTTGTATTGAAATCAGTTTCTTTCCTTACACTGAATTTATGTATTGAAATCAGAGTCCTGATTCCTTAGCAGAGCATATAATAGAGGAAGGATATCTTGATTTATCCTGTTGGTCCTGAATTTCATTGAATTTTTTTCAATTAGATACACTAAATTGTGTTTTGCATTTGAAGAAATAGTTTCTTCTTCTGGAGGTAAATGGGTGCCAATGCTTCCTTGCATTTCGCTCCTTTTTTTTCCTAAGTGGTACTTGCCAGGAGAACAGTAATCCCAGAAAATCTGGACTCAGTCAAAATTATATCAAAGTTCTACTGCAGAGACATCTTTATTTAGATACAATAAAAGTCTGTATTTCTCTAGTGTGAACAACATGTCACAAGATTGTTATCAGGAGTGGACCAAAAGGTTTTGTGTACCCAATAATTTGACCACTAAAATAATAATTTTCCTTTTGACAATGCATAGATTATAGCATGGTTGCTTTCCCTTGTCTACTAACTGACATGTGCTTTACATCCCATTAACCTATTTGGTCATCCATGGACATGAATATACATTAATATACTTTCTTTCTTTCTTAATCCTTTGGAAATATGTAGGCTACAAGGCAGTCATCCCCAACGAGAGACAGTGGATCAAATGGATCCAAGTAGTGAACTATTTTATACTTCTCTAATAAAAAATCTTCTGTGATTTTTCAAATAACAAGCAATGCTTACAGACTAAACATGATCCCTGCATCCGCCTTACTGAATAAACTAATTGACATAGTAATCCTGGGTTGCAAGAATTTGGAGGCGATTGTAAGAATTTTGAAGTACTAGGGAAGATTAACTTGCCCAAAATATATAACGAAACATGTCAAAATAATCTGAACTTATAAAGATGTCCTTCCAAGTGTACATCAACATAATCTTGTTAATTTTTATTCATTTGAATCATACACCAAAGGATATGTGACAGCCTACCTTGAATATATCTTTGGTCCAAAAAGTTTATATCATTCAGCATATCCTTTTAATCTTTGCAAGTACTTCAACCTCCTTTGGCTATACAGTTAAATTTAATTATACATTTTTAAGTCCATTGGGCACGAAACATTTTACATGTCTTGTCCGTGATTCCAAAGAGTGGCAAATAATGCACAAGTACTGCTCAAGCCATAAGCCACCCTGTTTTCCCACAGCTCTCTTCCTTCCTTAAAGAAACTTGAATTGCCAACAGCAACATCAAAAATCAAATGATTGCTATTGCTATAGTAAGGTATAGTGTTCCACAAAGAACAAACCATGTGGAAAATTAAACTTGAAAATTAACCTTTTTTAGTAAACATGTCTATTGAGCCTTGCTACAAACTTTACAACAATTGTAGTCTTCTGTATACTATGGATTCTCCCATAGTTCCTCCAAGCTATTTAACACTGACTTCAAGCGTTTGTCAACATCTGTAGCATTCACAGTGTTTAATGTTTCATTAGTTTCCAGATCTTTTGAAGATGAAGCCACCTTCTCAGAAGATGCAGATGCGGTAAATTGGTCAAGTAACCGAGTCGTACACATTGAATTCAAACAAGCAATCTCAGAAGTTTATGACTACATTGGTAACTGAGACCTTGAACCTTTGGAGACTAGAGAAAAATTTCTAGCCCAATTCCCAAGAAGAAAGCAATGAATCTGCAGAAGTGCAGGGCAAGGTAGAGAGGAAATTCTGAACAGATTTTCAATTACAAACCTAAGAATCCCCACCTTTTGATTTGTCATTCTGGAACAAAATTGGGGAATAGAATTGGATTTGAGTGAATTGAGATTTTCTATTTGTTTTTTGATTTTTACCTGCATTGTTGAAGATGATGCATGACACTGTCAATCGGCAAAAACTTCGCACCACTGGTGCAACTGCTAAGTTAATATTTGATAAGTTTATTTTGCTGCATAATTTTTTTGAAAGGTAAAATAGGGGTTGGAACAGGTCCACCACGCCTAAAAATAAAAATGCAGAAAATAAATTTAAATGACACATAGGAGATAAGAAGGCTTCTTGAGCCTGATTTTCTACAGACAGATTTTTTTCAACAAACCAGTCTTTTTTTAAATAGAGACAGACTACCGTGGCTAAACCAGATCCTATATCTGCAAAGCATCCACACAAAAGATATCCATTTCCAGCTTAAAAAATTATCTGGAAGCAGTCCATAGAGGACAAATCCCCATGCTTTGCAAACTGTTTAATTGGCCAAGACCTTCACAAAGAGTATTTCAATGAAAGAGAAAAGGTGAGGAGGCAGCAACCAGTGAATTTCTTTTTATCTTCGGAGATGCAGATGACAGTAAAATATCACCCTTACAGCCACAAAAGAAGCATAGCACCATTTCAACCTAGGTCAGAAACCCAACATGTACATCCAGACTTGCTCAACTAGCTTAGAAGAACACATCAACAAAATTTCTATAACCTGAAGAAGCCCGAGGCGAATCCCAGCCAACATTTTATCCCATGGACTACTCAAAAGCTGCTCTTTCTTGTATACTCATTGATCTGTCCACTTAGCATGAAATGACTTGACTACCACCGATATCCATCAAACCACAAATCACAAATTAAACAAAAATCTCAACACAAGCATAATACAAACAGGGCCTGACATCACTCCTACACTAACATCCATATTCCAGAAACTGAGCCACGCTATCAGTGACGACACTGAGAGACATACAACCAATTTTGCAAGAAACAAGAAACGAAGAAATGTGACCGAAATGAAAATGTGTCGATAAACGGGATTGGAAGATGTTGCACATAAGAAACATAATTTTTGAACATATAAATTCTGTTAGAAAATCACTAAAATGTAACCATACATATAATTTAAAAATTAAAATTTACTCAACAATCCAAAAAATATTTTTTATGTAAGAAAAAATTAAATGTATTTCAAATGTTTTTTTCTACTTAATTTTTAAAAAAAAATTACTTATAATTTTGAATGTTTAAATTCAATCCTTATGATATTAAGTTAAATTTAAATTTTAATATTTTTAATGTAAAATAAAAAAATTATTTAATTATTTTAGTTTGATTTTAGATGTATATATATTATAAAGTTCTAATTTTTAATGTTTAAATTCAAACATTTTTATTATTTTATGTTTTATTTAAATTAAGTTTTAATTCAACATTTTAATATTTTATACTAAAGTTGAATATTCATTTTAAAAAAAATCTGGTGAGCTTTTTAAAGTCACATCTATCACATAATATAATTGTAACATAAAAAACGAATACATGATTAACCTGGGTGTTGCCTTCCTTTCTGTATGTATTTAAAATAGACCAGCATCGCAATTATTTTATGGTTAAACATTCAGCATCAAGATTACCATATTATTAAACAGTTAACATCACAATTACTAAATAATTAAACAACTATGAGCACAGGGGAAAGACTGTAAATTATCTTGGATTGTATAAAAATATAAAATCTATGTTTGTAACAGTGGTGACGGCTGACGGCCTTATAATGAACCTCAAATGGGATTTGATGTATGGTGTATGCTGCAGTGAAATATCACGGAAAAAAGCCGTCCAAAAACAGGTCGCGGTTGTGTCTGTGTTTCTATATATTTTAGCGCGAAATGGTATGTCTGCATTGCGTTTCTTGCAACACTGCATACAACAGAGAGGCCAAGCCTATTTTGTCAATTAAACCTATTTTGGCATATTGATGATATCGTTCAGTCATTTGACAAGACCATTCAGTCATAGCATTGGTGACTATTGTTGACCATGCTCTGTTGATTGTCGTGAAGGACCTATGTTTTTGTTTTAGCTTAGTGATGTTATATAAAGCTTTGTCTTGGACATTCAAAAAGGCACATTTCTCCAAGGCATTATGTTTGTGGGAAGGTCAAATTAGGGGTTTGTGGATTATTTGCTTTGCGACTGGATTTACTCCCTATTACCATCATCGCTATTTAGACCACCTAGGAATAAGAGAGTACCTTGGCAAGGTTATCACCATGGACTAAATTTGATGGTCTACCCTGCCTGTCTTGTAATATTATTATGATGGTCATTTATTCAACATTACTCTTCAAATGCTGGAATAGTTCATAGCAGAAGGAAACTTTAAAGACATTAATATATTTTTTATAGTCCTTTACAGTAATGATGGCCTGCCCAATTCGTCACCTTGCATTTGATGCCATTTACTAAAGAAAAATTTATTGTATTTAATGGCAAAAGGATCATAAATACGGTCATCTGGCCATCAAATTGATCCCTGGCTTTCAAATTTACTAAGTTATAGGGTATATAATTACTTTAGAAGTTTAAATATACATACAAAAGTAAGAAATAACAATAAGGATTAAATAGAAATTTAAAAAAAAAAAAAAAAAAAAAAAAAAAAAGGTTTCTCCTTAAAGGATGGACACCATGCTGCCCGTTGCCAATTGTCAAAAGAAAATATAAAGAAAAAAATAATAAATAAAAGAAAAAAAGAGAAGGTGTTGCATAGAGAGGGAAGAGAAAAATGGGGGAAATAAATTAGTAGAAATAAAGGAGTGGCATGAGGGGAAAGTAGAATAGAAGCATGGGAAGAGGAGTAGGGGCGTAGGAATAAGAGGACAGAATAAGGGCCGTAGAGAGGCGCCCAACACCATAAAAGCAAGTAGGGAATGATGATGAAGGTTGGCCTTGCCTGGGGCGTAAAATTTTAGCAGCCTCAAAAGGTTGTCCCAGCCTTGCTTCTATTTCACTCTTCTTTTGTTCCTTTTAAAAAACCTGAATATATTCAGGCTTTTTATATGCACGGTCAAAACTTGTATGCCATATGATGAAGAAGTAGATGCCATATGATGAAGAAGTAGATTTGTTTACATTTCTTTTTTCAACGTGTGTGTGTGGGTAGCATGGGCGCCTGGGTTTGTGCATTCTTTTGTTCTGATGGCTGTGCCAAAGCCTGGGTTTGTGCATTCTTTTGTTTTGGTGGCTGTACCAAAGTCTGGGTGTGTTTATTTATCAGTTTATTCTTTGTTTTGATGGATGTTTCAAAGCCTGGATTTGTGCATTCTTTTGTTTTGATGGTTGTACCAAAGCCTGGGCTTGTATGTTATTTTGCTTTGTTTGACGATGGCTGTACCAAAGCTCTGATTTAGCTCAGGTTGGAAAAATACCAACCAAGTTTTGGAGTTTGGCATTAAACCTGGATATTGCATTTGCTTAAAAAAAATAAAAAATCTCTAAGGCTGTTTTCAAAAAACCCTGAGCTCATTCCATGAAATCAATTTCCTTTGTGGTATTTCTTTTAAAACAGCCCACTGACTGTGTCTATGCCTCCCCATTTGCACACTTGGCGGCCTGGCTATTTTTAATTGCAGCAGCTGCAAAGATTCATTTTTTTAATGATTTAATGTCTGTACAAACCTTGTTCCAAGCTCCTATTCTTGCACTTGCTGGGAAATTACTGGAAATGGTAGCAGCTGTCACTTATTTTGCTCTGAAACCTCCAGGAATTCATTAACAAATCCATTTTGTGCTTACTTAACAACTAAGGCATGAAATGTTATTACAGTAGGTAAGAGGCGTCTCTTTCACAGAGTGCCATTTTATTCAATCTTACAATCAAAGCATTCCATGCGATCAATTATGTTTGAGGTGTTCAGTAAATCAGTTAGCGTGCCTTTAGTAGGTTTTTTTAAGGAGTGGTATAACTCAATTTTAAAATACAAATAGGTTGGAAAAGCCATAGAATTTTTTGAGCAATGGTAAATTTCAAATTTCAAATACAAATTGGCTCGATCGAAAAGCCATTTGAATTTTTAAGCGATGATAGAACTTGAATTTAAAATACAAATGAGCTTATTGGAAAAGCTGTAGGAGTTTTCAAGGAATGATAAAACTTGAATTTAAAATACTAATGGGCTTGTTGGAAAAGCCATAGAAATTTTTAAGCAATGGTCAAACTCAAATTTAAAATATAAATGGGCTTGATGGAAAAGCTGTAGAAACTTGTAAGCATGGTAAAACTCAAATTTAAAATTCAAATGAGCTTGATGGAAAAGCTGAAGGAATTTTTAAACAATGGTAAAATTCAAATCTAAAATATAAATGGGCGTGTTGGAAAAGCTGTACGAATTTCAGCAATGGTAAAACTCTAATTTAAAATATAAATGGGCTTGTTCGAAAAGCTGTAGTAAATTTTAAGCAATTGGAGTATAAATGGGCTTGTTTGAAAAGCCGTAGTAAATTTTAAGCAATTAGGGTATAAATGGGCTTGTTGAAAGGACTTTGGGGATTCTATGTAGCAGGAAAAATGTGTAGCACTTCCTCAAACTAATCTATCCGATATGATAATGAGATTTGCAGTAGATAGCACTTCAAAAACTTAAAGCTAACTTATTAATAAGTATGACAAATGCTAAAATTTGTATGTGCCAATATATGGACATGTAGGACTAATGCTAAAGTTTTATAGGTATTTGCTATGTGCATTCCGATTAAATTATTTAATTGTGGGATTTTATTGTATGTGGACTGTTGAAGCTTTTCTTTCAAAAGAGTTTTAACAATGATGTTGGCATTTAGTATCGACATTGAAATTTTGCATTAGGCAAGTGCATTAACATTGGTGTTGAGCATTGTCATTGTCATTGTCATTGTAAGATTTATAATTGGAACATTATATGTTACATTGTGAGATTTAAGATTGTTAGCATATGCTGTAAAATCGAGATTGGTAGCATAGACATTAGCACAAGCCTTAGGATTGGCATTGTTATTGGCATTGATAATTAGGAAGGGCATTGGTGTTGGCATTGACTTTTAGGATTGGTGTTGGCATCTGTAGTTAGCATTGGAATGTGCATTGTCCTTGGTATTTAGCATAGGCATTGATATTTGGCATTGGCTTGGTATTCTACATTGGATTGGCATTTAACACCATCATTAACATTTAGTACTGGCTGTAGCACTTGATATTGACATTTGCATTGGAATTGTATTGGCCTCGTATGTTTATAATTTCAGCATTCTTCAGAATATTGTGACGTTGAAGTTGGTAGTAGAGACATTAGTATTGGGAATCTTGAACATAGTTGAAATTATATACTTATTTAAATAAACTAGATGCATGATAACTTCAGACAGACATGTATTTTATGGACGTCATTGTGGAACAAGTTATACTATTCCTGATATTCCTTCTGTTAAGTACTCAAATCCTTGTATGAATGGAAAAAAAGTATACACCAATATGGTTATGCTTATAACCCAACTAAAGAATAACTATGACTAATGAGATCACTATCAAATCTAAACAAGAAAGCAATCATGTTGATGCATATGAATGCCGAGTAATAATATTGGCTTGATTTCAAAAATTGTTATATACCTTAGCACATTATTCGAAGCCACATTGCTATGGAGCAAAGTTATGCTAAAAAGTTTAGATTTTTTTGATAAGAGGATCATGCTTAGTCACCTTATGTGATAAGAAGATTCATTCTTAGTTGTTTTATTTGAGGATATGATTATTTGTGTTGATAAGATGATCTTTTAAGTTAATAAATAATATGCATTGTTATTGCATTTGATCTTGGGGATGTAGTTGGACATTGTAATTGTTCAATCAGAACCAATGAAACCTATCCTATGTTAGGAGAACTACATGGGCCTTGACTCAGACTTAGCAAGTATGTAGTCTGCTCAAGTGGATGGGCTTGGGCTAAATCATCTCTCTCCTATTGTTTTCCTTCCCCCTTCTCCAATTGTGTAGGGGTAACCCCATTATTTAATAAATAGATTGTGGCTTGGAATGCTTACAAATGCCTTTGCTTAAATAGTGTAAGTTGATCGTGAGGCGAATTAAAAGATGAGCAAAATTTTAATGGGTAGTGTTATTAAACAGTTTGGAATTGTGTTATGTTACCTTGTTATCCTCGTATGGATGGTATTATGATAACAAAGAAATTTTGTGAAAGATGTGTGCAATACAAGAAGTTTGCAATGTGTATGCCTTATTGATCAAGTATGATTGTGACATTTAAAAAAAAAGTATAAAGAAAAAAAATGGGTTGTGTTTTCGGTGTATTCGTGTAATTGTTTTGGTCGTGTTTTGGCTATTGCTATATCTTCTCTTGCATAAGTTTGTTGGTCTATTTCTCTTTAGGCCTTCACAAACATGTATGATGGAACTAGCTTCCAGTCTTTTCGACATTCATCAGACCATGCTCTTTGGGGGTCTTTCTGCCACCACATGGCTATTTCTATAGGTAACTTAACCACATGGGGTTGGGTTTTACTGCTTTGGGTTTACATGTGTCGTTTTTTTTTATTACTTCAGTTCTTGTTTACTTAGTTTTTGATCTGAGGGTCCTTTTAACCTAGCATTTCTATTGTAATTGGATATATTTTCGAGATTCATTGACCTAATTTTGGTCACTCGTGGACATTAATATAATTTCATTCTTCGACCACATGGCTATTTGGATTGGTACCTTAACCACATGGGTTTGGGCTTTATTGCTTTGTGTTTATCCGCCTCATTTATTTTTAGTACTTCAGTTCTTGTTAACTTAGTTTTCAATCCTAGGGTCCGTTCACCCTAGCACTTTCCATTGTAATTGGATGTATTCTTGAGTCCCATTGACCTAATTTTGGTCATTCATGGATATTAATATAATTTATTTCTTTCTTCCTGAAAATCATCGCCTGGTCGTTGTGTTTCTTACGGTAAAAGTTGTGGAGGCTTAAGATAATGGCGGTACTTTTTTTTTAACTAAACTTTCTTGGCCAATCTTCACCTTGATTGAGGTGGGAGGATTTGAACATGAGTCATGCTCTTAAAAACATCTCCCATTATCATTACATCACATTTTCTTGGTGGGGAGATTTGAATTTGTCACGCTCCAACAAATATCTCCCATTATCATTACACCACTCTCTATTAGATTGGGTTAATCAATATTGTTGCGGAGAAGGGAAAATACCTATTTAGCAGATGTGTAGTAATATTTAAAATGAATGAAAGAAAAATATCATGCTTTTATTCTTCACTGTGCATTCTCTTTAAACCTCTTTATCCTTATCTTAACACGATGCTATTTGTAAATTTTTCCACCTTCTCCCCTTGAAATTTTGAAAAACATAGCCTGGTTGTTGTGTTTTTCAAATGAGTATTTACAGTATAGTTTGTAGTGCATGATGAAAGATGGTCTTAATGTTTTTATTGGGATAATCTATCAAAACAAGGGACCCAGTCCCACACTTGCTCTAATATCCCACACTTGCTTTTATTAGTGATAGAAATAACTGCCTCAAAAAACATATGTACAAACCAATTTAACAAATAGCATACTAACTTCGAGCATTGAATAAGCCGCTAGACTGATTTATTTTGACCGGTATTATCTACAGCGATCCTGTTTTATCAAAGCATTTTGATCCTTGTAGTGATGGATCATGGAGGTATTGTTGCTGAAGAAAGAAGAGGCTTTGATTTTATCTATTTCTGGTTGGATGGTGATGTGGGGTAAACTTGGGCCACATTCTTGAGGTTAAACCTTTGTTGCGCTCTAATGCTGCACCTATCAAACCTAGGGCACACTGAATGTACCCCATATTTTATACACTGCAACCCCACCACGTGTCTCCTACGGTTTTGGGGAAACTTATCGCAGTTTGAGGGGTTTGAACCTGGGTCACAGTCTGACCTGTGTCCACCATTGTCATTACACCACAAACCCTTCGACATGAGGCTTCGATTTAAATCAAACGATCTGTTCTGCAGCAAAATAACCTTGAAGGAAATAAATGGATAGAAAATAGCAGTCTAATAAAACCAACCATTCATGATTGTTAAAATGAGAAGAGACATCAAGGAAATGCTCATGCTATTTTTATTTATTCGATATTTTTGTTACATGTAACAGTCCTGTAACAGATATATAATCGGATTGACATGCTTATTGACAGCATCCTTTCAGCTAACATGGGTCCTTGACAGCAGCCCACGCGTCCTCTGACTGCAGCTCTGGCTTGAGTCTGTGATAGCAGCCATTTTGTCTTGTCTATCTTGGAGCTTGCATGCTTTCGACTGCAACACAATTTCTCTGTTTCTATTTCTGCAACACTATTTCTCTATTTATATGTCCCCATTATGAATAATAATCATCATATGAATGACTGATACTCTCCCTTATAAATAATGACAATCATTAGGAAACTATTCCTTTACAACTCATAAATTAAATTGTGCAGCCTGGTTGCCATATGAGTTTCCACATGACCCTGTATTTTGTCACATTAGCTTAGAAGTGGCCAAAGATTTTCAGATTTGTAGACCAATCATCATGGTCAAACCATTGAAAACATTTTTATATGAATGCGAGGCACTCTTCTTTATTTCAATTGGCTCAAATGCCACTTGGCAACATGTTCATTTTCTGCTGGGTTCTTAAAGACGATGGAATGCTTTTTTCAAGATTTGCAAACCAATGATGTATAAATGTGGGAGATTTGGTAAAATGTATATTTTAATTTGTCTTTAAACACAATGGAGATGCATTTTCAAAGGTTTAATTGCTTAGTGAATGTTAGCTGAATTTTATGGGAGGAAATGGAGAGCAAATCATAAGGATACCCCCTACGAGTAGAGAAAAAAAAGCCATAAGCATCTTCACATAAATCTATTTGCAACAAAATTGAATATCTGTTATCTACATGTAATTAAAGTAGTTTACTATGAGGTGTCTGCAGGTTTGCTTTTTCCACAGGATTTCATGTGTACGTTACTATTTTACATTTAAATAAAGCCTTGGGAATATGTTAAAAAAAACCTTTTGGTCCTTGGTTTCGTATGCTTTAACTAAATAATATGTTAATATATTTCCATTTGGATTAACGACTATATAAATCAATCTAATGAATCTACCTGTTTAACTGTACTTTACCTTGTGCTATTTTCTGTCTTTACCCTTTAGGGTAACTATGGTTTATATGCTGTTCTTTTTGTAATTACGGAATTCAATAAGTAGGTTGCATTTTTTCATTCCATGCAGGTTCCATAAGGAATGATCTCTCCAGTAATTTTTCATTTTACACACTTCTAATGGACTCAGTTTTTTGGACGACTTGTAAAATATTTTCTGCTTTATGTTGCTGTTGCTTTATTGAACTGTATCAATGTTTGGTCCTTTGCAGAATTTGCTTTGTAAAAACCCATCAAAGGAGGGCAATATGGCCTACATTGGACGTCATGGTGTGGAAGCGCTACACAGATACAAGTATAGTGGTGTGGATAGGTCTTATCTTGCCAAATATGTGCTGCAACCATTTTGGAGTCGCTGTGTCAATCTTTTTCCTCTTTGGATGCCGTGAGTATATGATGAGTTCTGTTTTGCATGCAATTTTTGAAGACAAATTTTACTCTTAGTGATATAGGTAGAAAGTTTTGAAATCAAAATTTTAATAATAGTGGTATAAGTTGTCAGGTCTAACTTTAAACATCTTTGTGCCTTGTCATATACTTTTTGGTGTGGTTAATGAAGATCTTTCCCTTCTGTGATGTACCAAAGTATTGTTTAGTGTTAAGCTCAAGTATGCAGTTTTGTATTTATCCTTATTCTGTGAAAAATTGTGCAAACACAACAACAATCTTTAGGGTTCAATTTGGAGATATTGTCAGCACCACTGCAAGATCATAACAAAAGGGGGGAAATATGTATAAATTTTATAGTTTCCAGCTCCAAGGATGTAGTATTGGCATTCTTGGTCATATAAATTTATTCAGATGAGTTATAGATCCTTCTAACTTATGGAAGTAGATTTTAATGCTTTGGATCTTCGAAACCCAGTCTTATCAAATTGGTTGCGAATTTTTTTTGCCAATACTGCACTAGGTCATGCTACATATAGAACTCTATAATGATATCCAGTGAGGGATAATGGAATCCTCAATCCTCTAATTTTCTTGATGGTAGTTTTGAACTTTCTATTGATTTGACTTTGTGAGTCAACTTGGTTTCTTGGACATGTATGGTTGATGTCTAATTCATATAAGTAACTTGGGGGAGATGGTGGAGATAAGCACCCGTGAAAATTCTAAGGTCATTCATACTTCAATAAGTGTAGGCAAGACTTCCCATAAAACTAATTGTTGCTCTGTTGCTTTGTAGCTCAAGAGAGGTAAACATAAGCTAGCAGCCGTCACAAGCAAATAAAAAAATTCAATTATTTTTTCATTCTTACAATATGTATATTTTTTGCTAACTAAATCTTTTGTTGTTTGTTTTTTGTATGACTTCCAAATCTCAACAGGCCCAACATGGTGAGTGGTTTGTGTAGTACCGAAAATCATTCTAGCCATTCTTGTCTTTTCTGTGCCCAACATAACGAATGACATGCATTTTTGGAAGTTTTACCAAAATTAGATATTTCTTTTTGTCCTTTCCAGATTACGCTTTTGGGATTTTTGTTCATTATTACGTCAGCTTTTCTAAGTTATGTAAGTATTAATTTTCATATTTCTTTGATGATTTTTAAATCAATAATTTATGTTGGTTACTATCATTGTTTTTTTTTAAGTGTACCTGAATTGGTTGAATGCTCCTACTTGCTTTAGGTTTTTCCATTTTTAGATGTCAATTTTCTTTAATGGCTTGTTGTTTATTAATCTTAGCTTTGTTTGGTATGGAATTCCAGTACGAATCGTGAACAAATTGAATTTATTATATGATTTTCATGTTAACATCCATTTCGATTTGTTTAAGTAATATCTGCAGAGTGGACCATATAAATACTTTGAAAGGCATACACGTGCTTTCTAAAATGTGTTAATCTTCTGTGAATAAATATGCTATTAGCAGAATCTGGGCTGAGATGCTACACTGGGAATTGAATTTTGTGGATATAGGTATATTGCTTGCCTTGCTTGTACTTGATAGATGATGGATTTGCTCGTAATCTGGATTGCTTGTTGCTTCTTTTGGTGATTTAAATGTGTTGACTAGTGATCTAGGTGCTACTAGGGAGTAATTTTTTGACTTTTTAAATGCCTGAATGTCAAGGATTCTGATGCCTTTTATACAGTTGTTAATTAAATAATTCTGAAACAGGATAAGCTTTAGGAAAAAATTGTGGTTTGATTTCTCTCACTTAGCAAAATTGCATCTCCCATTGGCTTCTTTTGTTCTGATGCAGACACAGCTTTTTGTTTTTCTGTTTTTATTTTTTTAATTCATTTTGTTTAGAGGAAGGGATGTTCCTGCTGTGGATTCATTATTTATGTATTTGGCTTATTATCATGAAACTGCAATCTCACAGGGGTTTTAGTTTCTGTTAATTTCTCCCTTATCCTAACCCCTTAGTTATGGAAGTTCTACATATCACCTGCTTTTATTCCGTGCTTTGGAAGTGATCTGGAATGACTTACAATTGAAATCTCTCTATATCACTCTGAAATTTAGTTTTGAACCTTTGCTGGCTTATCTTGTCAGCTGCTGGTTATTGTTTTTTAAAACACAAACTCTATGGTTGCATCTATGACATTTATTCTCTCTTCTCCATATGCAACGAGGGCTTTGCCCTTTTGGAATTTCTAGTGAGAGATTCTTTGCCTTTCTGAAAAGGAAAGAGTTTATATATTTGGAATTCAATATCTTTCTTTTGCAGAAACATTTTTTGGGTACTTAATACTGAACACCTTCTTTCCCTTTTGTATTTTTCTGACTAAACTTGATGTAATATTTGTGTCACAGGTTTATTCACCTCAACTAGATTCACCGCCTCCCAAGTGGGTTCACTTTATGCATGGATTGCTTTTATTTTTATATCAGGTTTGATTTTGACACTACTTGATTTCTATGCTATCTTTGCTAGACCTTTCATTTTGTAGATATATTTTATGATCTGTAAATGGAACAATTGTCTACGAGTCAATTATTTAGACTCCATCATCTGTCAAAAAAAAGAGATTATTCATGACTTGCAGTGTCCTTTTAGATAAGGTAATAAAATGATCTGTAATTTGTGTGGATATTCCGCTATGAACTCGTTAATACGAATCCTATACTTAAATCCTAACAACTTGATTGTTTCACTTGTTGTTTGTATCCTTTACATGCTGAAACAGCCATTTAATTGTGCTTTGAATTGAATTGAAAAATGCTGGAAATGTGAAGGAAACTGAATATGCAAGCAAAGTAACAACTACTGACAAGAACACAGCAGAAGAGAAATACAAGGAGACAAAATGTTACCCTAGATAAACTCAATTTGGGAAAACTCCAGAAGAATGTGGTGAATCCTTCTCTTGCCACTTTCTTTTTCCTCAGTTACAGGAGTACTGCCTTCATTAAGGCTTCATGAACATCTACTAAAATACAAAAATGCTCAAACCCATACACTGAACATGTCACTTGCTTACAAACACTTCCGCACACTAACCCAACCCCTAACCACCAAACGATCAAGAACCAACTGCTAGGAAAACATCAATAAATATATGGATGAATGACCTTACCCAAACCAACTTAACTACTCACTGACTGATTGTTCATGCCTCTGCTATCTACAGAAGCTTGCATATATGCCTCAAGAGAGAACCCCAAGAAGGAAGAAGAACCACTCAAGAACTGGAAGAGGAAGCACTGGAACTGTGCCTTTGGCTGTGGGGGAAACCACCAATTGATGTAGGTCTGCATGAATCGGCAATTACGGAACTATTGGGTGGTCTTGTAACTGTTGCCTGCAAGAATCAGCAGTTTTCTCACCTTCAACGAAACTTTGACTTTCTACAATAGGAACCTACTGAAATCTTTTCATCTAAGATGTTTGAATCATCTCAGATTTGACTATCTCTGCAGACCCCTTTGTACTTATCTGATCAACCTTCCTGATTGCAGCTTCACTGGAAACAACTGCTTAGGTAGTGTTAGAACTGACATGTTACATCTTTTGAGAATAGTGGATTAGTTAGTTTAGATTACTAACAACTACTTGGGGGGGGGGGGGGGGGGTTACGTAATCGTCACTTGCATGAACTGACCGTTATGTAACCGCTTGGGCGGTTTCATAACTTTGCATGTAGGAACCGGTGGTTTCGTTACCTTCAGTAAAACTCTTAACTTTATACAACAGGAACCTACTGTAGTCTTCTCATGTCAGATGTTTAAATCATAGTTCAAAATCTTGTTCCTGACAATTTCTTGGCAGGACAAAATTTGAACTGGGACTTGGATCTCGGCAATTTTATCTTTACTTTAAAAAACATATAATTCATAAAATATACTTAAATTAAATGTAAAACACTGTTAAATGACTAGTTGCTAAATGTAAAACTTAATTTACAAACATTTACGAAGTTTTACATGAATTAAAAATGACTAGTTTGAGAAAGTTTGTAAATGTTGGCAACTTGGTACAAAGTTACAAAGTGTAAAGTCAAAGTTAAAATAAATCTCTTGCTATGTGCAGGAAGTACAAGCATTTATTTAAACTTAGGAACAATCCAATTGAAGGTAATGAGTATTAATGGCAAATGCTACAAATTTGTGTTTTTAGCCTCTCCAAAGCTTATAGGGAATCTTGAAAACTGACCAAATGCTCATTAATTAGATTCCATCCTCCTACAGTAGTTCAAACGGCGATATCTCAGCTGCAGGCCCCTAATAGACTAAATCTCAAGCCCTTGAATTGTTGTTGGTAATTTGGCACGATTGTGTATTCACTATTCACGGAATCATGAATCATTGTTGGGAAAAACGTTTAACAGTTAACATAGTCAACACTGCTGGGAATCACGAATCACTGTTGGAAAAAATGCTAAACACAATGACTTACCAATCTCTTTATAGAACCCTGCAATAATGTGCAATCTATTGCCACGATTCCGTGAATATGAAATGGTAAAAACAATGTTAAAGCCGCATATTGATAAATTCAGAAAGCTATCAGGTCGGATAAATTGTTGATGGAATGACAATGAGCATTCCTTGGTGCAAGCCAAAATTGCCTTCACGATTCAAGTTGAAATGGAGCAAAACATTACAATAAATAAGGCAAGATGGTTGTTCACTTCACATTCCCAAAAAGACCCTTCCTATTCCAATGAGAATGGAAATCAACTTATTAGAATAAGACAAAAGCGACCCAAGACATCGAGGATTAATAACAAATATGTACAATATTGTTACATCCCCCCTTAATTCGCAGGTGTCATTGTCAGATCGAGCATTCCTCTAAATTTTTCAAAATTTTTTCGTCTAAGTAATTTTGTCAAGATGTCTGTTGGTTGCTTTGTTGTAGAGTAATGTTGCTTTTTTACACTGCAATCTTTCACATAGTGCCAAATCAATTGAAATTTGGTATTGATACGGCCATGAAACATTGGATTCCTTGACATTTGAATTGTAGAAGTGTTGTCCACCATGAGAAGTGTTGATGAAACCTATTGTTCTTGCAAATCGGAAAGAACCCTTCTGAGCCACAAAATCTCTTTGATTGCCTTTGAAGCGACCATATACTCTACTTTGTTGAAGAAATTGCCAGCATTGATGGCTTCTTAAATTTCCAACTGACAACTGTTGTTACCAAGTTCATTACAAAATTTGTGGTGGATTTCTCATATTCATGATCATCAACATAGTTAGAATTTGAATATCAAACCAGTTTGAAGTTTTCTGCCCTGGAGTATGAGCCCAAAATAGTGTTCCTTTGAGATATCTAAGGACTTTGTTTGATGCTACCCAATGACTGTCTTTGGGTTGCATAAATCTTAAAAGAACATCAACAAAAGATATTTTGGTCTTGTTGTGGTCACATAAATAAGACTTTCAATGAGTTGTCTATATTTAGTGGCATCGACCTAATCTGTTGTATCTTCTGATGATGTCAATTTTAGATTTTGTTCCATGGTCGTGCTGAGAGGCTTACAATTTTCTATTCCGAACTTGCTTAGAATGTCACCAATGTACTTTGGCTGTGTGATGAAGATATATTTTGGTTTTTGAATTACTTTAATACCCAAATAATAATGAATATAAGCCAAATTAGTCAGTTGAAAACTTTTCATCAACTCTGATTTGAACTTTGTAGTGTATCGTTCATTGTTCTCTGTGATGAGCAAAACATCAACATACACCACCACAAATAAAATTGTATTTATGAAAAGAATTACAACATCAAACTCAAAACATTTGAAGTTCATGTTCATGAGGCATTCAATTAGTTTATCATACCATGCTGGAGGGGCTTGTTTCAAACCATACAACGATTTTTCAAGTTTGCACACCTTGTGCTCTTGGCCGTTTATTACAAAACCTTCGGGTTGTGTCATGTACACTATTTCTTTGAGGTCACCATTCAAAAATGCAATTTTGACGTTCATTTGGTGAACTTTCTATCTGTTGTGAGCTGCCAGAGTCAACATGGTTCAAATGGTAGTACATTTTGTTATAGGTGTAAAGGTTTCATTGTAGTCAGTTCTTTCTTTTTGAGCATATCCCTTGCGACAAGCCTAGCTTTATTGTTGTCAAGTGAGTCGTCAACCTTGTCTTTGTTCCAGTAGACCCACTTGTAGCTAATTGGGTTGTAGCCATATGGAGTTTCAACCAATTTCCAAGTCCTTTTTTGATCAATGCACTGTACTCATCTTTCATTGATTTTATCCAAGGTTCAAGCTACTCAGCTTGTTTGAAAGATGTTGGTTTTGAATTAAATGCAACATTGAGTTCTTTTGGAGAATTATTCAAGGTGAACTTTTCAATCTTATCTTGAATTTTTTCAAGGAATTTGTCTGATTGTGATATGTCTGCATCTACATTTCTAGTTCCTGTTTTCCCAGTGAAATATTTCTTTCTGGATAATTTATCAACTCTAAAGTTTGTTGTGATTCCTTTTCAATTTTGGATATCAAACAAATGCTAAAACATCTCACATGTAATATCGATATAGAAAACCTAATTGAAATCTTTATTGTATTGAATGAAAAATATAAATGTTTACACAAATTGATCATCAACAACAGAAAATCCTTTTATAAGGCACAAAACCCTAGTTTATTATCAATATCCAACAACATAACACTTACAAGAGCAGCGTTGGATAGTATAGCTTACGACAGGGTTTGATGACTGATTTTGATGTTATGTCAGCGATAGTCGAAGGTACGACAGGTTGGACTTTGTAACATCTGTACAAACTTAGGCAGTAGTAGCAAGAGGGCTATATTGGGGTTGAGGAAGCTTCCAATGGTAAGACGGGCACAAATGTCAACCACCAATATAACTATCGCTACTCTGAGTGGTACGGTAGACTATGAACCTCAATGCAATCACAATTTGCAGTGTAGTGGTGGATGGTAAACAATACCAAATCATTGCACAATTTTGGGAATTAATAATACCCTATAGCCAAACTGAAAACTAGAAATTGATCTTGATCAGTTAGCAAATATGATTCCTGAATGGACTCACCTCAATGGGTTAGAGGGTTTTCGTCCTCGAAATTTGTATATTGAAGGGTTTTCGTCAGATGAAAAAATTGAACACAATGACTCAAGCTCTGGATTAGGGCGTGATTGTCAAAGTTGAATAATGAATAATAATTTTTTTGAGCCCAATTCCACCTTTTATAACTTCCCTTTTCCAGTTTTACCCTAAAAGTATTTAAAAATACTTTTAATAAAGTATTACTTTTCATCCACTTAATAATTACTTTTTGATCCTTTTTAATAATAATAATATGTAAGTGTTCTTTTTATGTTATAAAATAAAAGTGACTAAGGACAACTTAAAGTATTATCATTAATATTTTTCATAATTAAATATTTCAAAAAGGGGACATGACGCCCAACTTCATTAGGGTTCACATCTTTCAATGTTTGAGTGGCCCACTTAGGCATTTTTTTCTGTGTATTAGGTGCTTTAAGTTCATTTTCTAGAGTTCTTTCACTATCTGATCTCTGTTCTTGTGGCCCTTGTTCATTGTTTGATGAAGTTTCACTTTCTCTTTTAGGAGTTTCAATCTCATGTATAGGAGACGATAAAGAATCAATTGATTCTCAATTGTATGCCCCTCACTAGCTGTTTGGAACCATAGTAGCAAAATGTGCGATCTAAATGCGATTAATTTTTATACTTGGCCCAAAATGCTTTTTTCAACTCGATTTTTTGGCACTTTTTTCCGCAAAGCAATTCGCAAAGCCTTGTATGATAGGGCAATTTAAAATGTTGTTCTCAGTTAAAAAAATTTAAATACACCCAAAACTTAAAAAAGACTTAACCTAACCCTAAACCTCCTTTGTAGTAGATGTTATATTTGACATTCATTTGAACATATTTAATATTTGTAGCTGTGAAATATGATGAAAATATTTTTCATTATAACTTGTTAATAATCTACTCTTGGATTAGTACCTCGTAGGCCAAATGTAGGTAGGTGAAACATTCATGCCTTCTTTAGCTCTCTCACTATACATGGAGTGCAAACCACACTAGAGAGTATAGGTTGGGAAAATATTGTTCATGAACAGGCAAAGAAGGCAATCTCTAACTTTTAGTACAACTCTAGCATATGGCGGATGCAATTGCAGTTGCAAGTTTTGCGTTCACTATCTTGTCATATGAGGCTTTTCATACTGATTTGTTGAAGGATGTTGTATAGTATGTGAGCGATGTTCTTGCAAAACATCGTAATGAATGGAACAAATCAATATGCATTATATTGTCAGAGGGATGGACAGATGAAACCACACACTCATCAACTTCCTTGTGTTATATGACATTGGCACATTTTTTATTGAGTGTCAATGAATCTGAGTTTATAAAATCGGAAAAGACACTTTCATCTATTTAATGAGGTTGTGATTGAGGGGGGGCCACAAAATAGTCTTATTTATTACAAATAATGTTGTTTGCGTGACCGCTGGGAGGCTTCTTATGGATAGATATGGAACTATGTTTTGGACTCCATATGTGGAATATTATCTTAATTTGGCCTTGGATGACATAGGCAAAATTCCATGGATGAAAAAGGTTTTGCAAAAAAGCCCACAGAAGAGTGCTTAAAATAATGCACACATTCATAGATGGGAAAAAACTTCTTCAACGAGGGGTGACAAGGTTTACAACCCACTTCCTTGCGTTGCAAACTCTTTTTCAATAACAAATTAATTTAATATGAATGTTCATTTCAACTAAGTGGATGGAATCTTCCTTTGTGAATTATATGGAAGGCAAAGTGGTAGCTGACTATATTTTATCAATATTTTTTTGGGAACAGGTAGATAATTTTCTATTATTTTCTGAGCCTCTAGTTCAAAAATGAGACTCATTGATGGGGATAAACCTCCATGGGTTATCTATATTAGACAATTGATAGGGCCAAATGCACTATTAGGAGCAGATTGGAGAATAGCAGTGCCAAGTACATGCCATTATGGGAGATGGTTGATAAAATATGGGATCGATAGATGCATTCGCCCCTCATGCAACTGGATATTTCTTGAATCCAATGTTTTTTAGCGGCTAATTTTGAGATAATGTAGAGGTCACAAAGGGCTTATTTAAGTGCATGGAGAGAATGCTTTTTATGGATCTTTTGAGGCAGCTATGGTAGAGTTATTTATGTACAAGCAGTGAAGGATTTTATTATCTAGTAAGGTGGCCATTACAAAGAGGAAGACCTTCAAACTAGGTAGACAATTTTTATACATACGTACGGTGGAAATGTTAAATTTTGATTGAATTGTGCATGTTACAATGTTGACAAAATTTGTTTTTGTAGCACAATGGTAAAATTCTTTTGGCAAAGAAACTAAATACTTTCGATAGATGGCAATGCACATTTTGAGCCAGCCATGCAATTCACCCACTTGCGAGCGTAGTTGGAGTGTGTTAGAGCATATATATTCCAAAAAATACAATCAACGTACTCAAGAACGGATGAATGATGTGGTGTTTGTCCACCACAATATTTATCTGAAGATGAGGAAAGTTCAAGGTTAAGAAACGTTGCACTTCTAATTCTCAATTCATATGGAAAGGTGATTTATAGTCTTCTAAAATATTATTCTCTAAGTCATTAACATATGCATTCTATTTGATAATGTTAGGTACCATCGAGGAAGATCAGCGGATTGAACTTGATCAAATCAATCCAAAATCTGAATGGCTCGAAAATAATAATGACCTTATTTATGATGAAACTGACTTTGACTTGTTGGAGAAGGTTGGGTACAACATTGAGGTTGTCTCTCAAATTAGAAGAGGCTCAAATTTTAGAGCTTCAACATCTACACCTGCTGATCTCTAGTCTACCACGTTGCCATTGGCTCCCTCCCATTTTTTGTTTCCTTGTAAACGACAATAGATGCATTTTGAAATGCAAATTCAATAGTCTAGAATTTAATGAAAGAAAATAGTTGGCTAATTTTGATGGCGTACAATCTCATTTAACTTCCTCTCATAATCTGTATTTATTCTCTATGCAATTGAAATGCCTATTATGTATCTATATGCTTTTAATTTTTAAAAAAAATAATTTTTTCTTTGTTTTTCATATTTTTGCGATGGTTTTATGTTTTTTCAATTTTTTTTCCATTTTTTTCCTATCAATCACGATTTTTTGAAAAACACTTACACTTTTGAAAAAACAATTTTTTTTCCAAACGATTTTTGATACTATGTTTGGAACATCCAAATCACTCTCCTTGTAGACATCAAACTTTGTATACTTATCAAGTCGACACAATTGAAGATCAATGGTTTTTGTCCTTTGTAGTTTCACAAAAAACAATTTCTCTTGCGACAAGTAACTTCTCTAACTCATCATATAGCCCGTATGCCTTGGAGGATTCAGAATATCTCAAATGAATGCATTTGCAACTCTTGTGGTTCAACTTATTCTTCTCTTTTGTAACAAATGCGTAGCAAATGGATCCAAAAATCCGAAGATGTCACATTTAAGGAAGACGACCACACCACATCTCATACAGAGTCTTGAATTGGAGGGCTGTTGATTGTGATCTGTTGCAGAGATATATTGTTGTTTCAGTGGCTTTGGCCTAAAAGTGCAGATTTATCCATTTGAAGTACAACATAGTATGAACATATTCGTCACAATCTTTTTCATTTTCAATCATGGTTTGATACTTATGAAAATTCTCTAAGGCTTCTAATTTTTTCTTTAGAAAGTATATCCATGTCATTTTGCTGTAATGATCAATGAACAACATGAAGTACTTATGACCACCCACTGAGAGAATTAGAAGAGAACACAAGTCTGAGTAAACCAATTGCAATTTTTTTTGGCGTTCCACTGTGATTGGGAGCGGTTCTTTTATAAGTTTGGCCAAAATGCAAGCTTTACAACACAAGTCTGAGTGAACCAATTGCAATTTTTTTGGCGTTCCACTGTGATTGGGAGCGGTTCTTTTATGTGTTTGGCCAAAATGCAAGCTTTACACTTTTCATACACAGACATTCCAACAACTCCATTCTTTTGCATTACACGAATGTTGTTATAGTGAGTATGCCCGAATTTAGTATGCCACAACATATTCAGAGACATTTCATCTTCAACGAGATGAGCACAATTCCTTGAATTTGATGCCTCTCCCTTGAGTTTGAACAATTTTATTTCAGCATATCCAGTCAAGATGACTACATTGTCACATTTTCTTTTGATAGTGATGTCACCATTATCCAATAGGATGGAATGGGCTTGTTTTTTAATGAGCACTAGGGACAAGAAGTTTCATTTCAATTGAAGAAGGTATAAAACATTTTGAAGTTTGAAATCTGAAAGCCTTGGACACTTGAGTTGTATTGTACTTTTTTTTGTGGTTATAGACTTGATCTATCTGCGAGGTATATTGAACCATAGCTTTCTTCGCTAAACTTCTCAAAGAAGACTTTTTGGAAAGTCTTGTGGAGGCACCAATATTAAGAACTCAAGCATCAAATCACGACGAATTGATTGAAATAGTGTTTGCTTCAACATTTGTATTGAAAAACACACATTCACTGGTTAATTGAGCTTTGACGTTTTTGTTTGTTACTTTGTTTTTTTCCTCTTTTTTTTTACGATATGCTTCAATTATCTCTCACAGTGTTTTACATTTGTGAGTTTCATGGCTTCCTTTTCTGTCACACTGTTTGCAGTAGAGGTTTTGTTTATCATTTTGTTTTTATTATTGATGACCTTGATTTTCATTTTTGCCATCTTTTCTCTTGTTTTTCTTCTTGTATTTATTATTGCCTTCACTTTTGGAAGATGTGGTCTTATTGGATGGTTCGGAAGAATTTTTTTTTACATAGCACACATTATCCCCTGTGGACTCAGATTTTCTTCCAAAGACATTTTTTCTTTTCGCTATCTTTTCAACCAATTGATCAATTGTGAGTCTTTTGCTGATTGCTTGCTTGTAGAGGCTCCAAGTAGGTTGAATAGTTGGGAAGAAGGGCTTTAATGAATGTGGTTGACTGAGGCCCTTATCAAAACCAATGCTTTTTGATTTTTTTGTTTCCATGTTTGAATATTTTTTGCATTCTCTATTGGCTCAACTAGCTGTGTCTCCTCGTCGCAAATATTGAACCATAGATCATTGAAGATGGGTGTGTGCTCCACTTGCCAAGAACATTCTAGCTAGTTGTCTTTGCTAGTCAATGTTGTGCCAACGATTGATTCTGTGGAATGCATTGTTTTGTTTTGAGATTTGATTTTTTAAAACTCCCAAATTGGTTCCTTATCACTCCAAATGTTCCCCTTTTCTATAGACCACCAAATTGATATATCAAATCTATTTATATACCCGCCCTTTCTATATACCCGTCAGTATGTGAAAGAAGTTTGTCCTTTCTATATACCCCTTAGTATGTGAAAGAGGCATTGAGGTACGTGAGAGCAGAGGTACGTGGCACCTAGGTGGCACGTGAAAATGATTCACCCTTTTATTAACACCGAGTTAACAAAAAACCTCATACTTGACAATATACTTTGTTTTTCTTGATTTCCGAATTTACGTTTTTTGACAGAAGCGAATGGTTAAAAGGGTAGCTCTCCTTATTTCTCCTTTATTTGTTAAATTTAGTCGTTTTTTGCTAAATTTGCATAGAGTAGCTTGCTCAAGGGTATTAAATGCTTCAAAATTTTGAAAATAACACTTAAAATGAAAGAAAATTCTGTTTTTTAAATAAAAAAATGTAAAATATCTCTCCTCATTTGGTTTATATAATTTCAATATTGGAATGTTGAAGACTAGTATGGCCTCGTTGTTTGAATGAGACAAAGGTGGAGTTCATATGCTGCCACTTTCCTGTAGACAGCTCCACACAGCCACCTAAAAATTCCAAACACCTTATATTAAAGTCAGGGTCTCAAATCAATTCGCCACGCAGCCCTGGCAGTTCTGAAATGGCACGTAGCAGTCTTCTACAACAGAAAAACACAGGTCTTTCCTCAAAATGCCTTTTAAGGCTGTACGCAGTCCAAGAACAGGTAAGATGCCTTTCTAGAGTCAGAAAATCAGAAAAAAACAGCCAATGCTGTCATAGATAAGTGGTGTGCAGCTCCACTCAGAACGTCTTGATAAGAAGACACTGGTACACAGTCCATATGATCAAATAAAGCCAAAATACTGACAGAATCAGTTAAAACGCCTTTCTCTGATCTGCACGCTTTCAAAAAACAGTAAAAAACGTGTCAGGATGCCCCCTGCGCAGGTGTGAAAGCATTCAATACGCTGAATTCTGCCAAAACATCTTCAGCAGGTCTGCCATGCCCTCTGTTCCAGTTGATATGCCATGCTTGAAGTCTGAAAATCAGAGAAAAAACAACCTGAACAAATCTATGCATACTGTACGGCTAAAAGAATGGAAAAATTAAATATGAAGCTCTAATACTACTGTTAGGACGGATAAATTATTAATGGAATGACAATCAGCAATCTTTGGTGCAAGTCAAAATTCACAATTCAAGTTGAAATAGAGAAAAACATTACAATAAATAAGTCAAGATGGTTGTTCATTTTACATTCCCAAAAAGACCCTTCTTATTCCTACGGGAATGGAAATCAACTTATTAGAATAAGACAAAAGCTCCCTAAAACACCTAGGAATAGTAACAAATATGTACACAATATTGTTACAAAAACTGTGTATTGGGAAACTCAGAAACCGTGTAAAAATGAAAACAATGTTAAATCCGTGAAATAAATGTATTGAAATTCTATTTTCATTTTTGCTGAGATGACAGGGATTTCTCAACGATTTTTGCTAAGTAATTGTGGAGAAATTATTACTCATCTCGCAATAAACCTTCATGTTTCTCGTCCTGCTGTCATCTTGTGATAAATGCTGAGAAATGTGGAGATATCGCTGAGATTATGAACTATGGTCTGAATCATCTAAGATCTGACTTCGTCTCTATAGAACCCTCTATACATATTTGATCAACCTTCTTGAGTATAACTTCATGGGAAACAACTACTTAGAAGTGTTACAAATGGCATGTTATATATTTTGAGAAAAGCGTATAGTTAGCCTATATTGTTAGCAACAACTAACCCGAAATTTGGATCATACCTCCCTAGTTGGAGGCTTTTGGTCCCCAAAAGTTTAGGAACTTACGAGGCGAGGAAATTTATTTCCCATTTCTTTATTTGAATACCATTTTGCTTTCCTTTGAAACTGTCCTTTAACACAATTTGCCAATGCTCTTGCTCTTATCTTCTTGCCCCTCTTTCCTCCACCTGCAGCACTATATGTTTCTCCAATTCTTCTTGAATTTTTGGAATAAGATTTTCACTAGAAGGTAGAAAATAAACTTTTCTTCATCTAGCATGGAAGGCTCAAAGAGATGTAAATTCTTAACATTCACAACAGAATAGATCTACATATAAGGAGGGAATTCAAGTTTGAAAGCATTCTTACCCACTTGCTCTTAAATGACAAATGATCTATATCTAAGAGGCTTAAGTTTCTTAGTTTTACCTTGAAGTCTTTCTCTACTCAAGTACAGCCATATCTTGTCTCCAACAAGGAAATTATGCTCAACCCTATGTTGATCATGCCTCTTTCTACTTGGCTTGTGACTCCCTCAACTTCTCTTGCACTTGGAGATGAATTTACTAAATATTCTCTATAAATTTCTGAGCTTTGTGGTTTATGGAATCCACTCTCCCTTGTCCCTTGTATGGTTGTCTAAAACAACATCAAATTCATAGAGGTAAATAGCCAAAACATGCTTTAATTGGAGATTTATTAGTAGAAGAATGAATAGCCCTGCCATAGAAATGCTGAATATACACCAAATTTTTATTCCAAGTCTTAGGATGCTTCGTATTGTATCTTCTCAAGAGCTGCATCAATTTTTTGATCACTTCTATTTGCCCATCAGTTTGTGGATGAAACACGGTAGATATATTCAATCTAGTATCCATCTTCTCCCACATTGTTGTCCAAAATTTTCTCACAAGTCTTGAATCCCTATTCGCAATGATAGATCTTGACAAACCAAAGTGAATCCACACATTAGCAAAAAACAACTGAGCTGCATCACTGCCCTTAAGAGTTCCTTACAAGGAATATTATCTATTGTTCTTTGTTATCTAATTTTTTGGAGGAGAAAAATGATTGATTGTCTTCTACTATTATGATTTTTCCAAAGTTGAAGTTATGAAACTCAAATAATTTTTAAAGAGACATCTGAAAGATTTATTGAGATTATTCTTTCCATTGCTTTGAAAAGTTTGAACACAAGCAGTAGACATGCTATTGCGCTCAAATGCTCCTCGTACTGTCCTCATCATCTGGTTTATGCTAGTGCTTATTTAACATGATTACAATTTTAAGTGTTCTATTCTATTTCTATGTTTTTATTGAACTCAATTGATCTTATCTTCCACGCTTGTGCAGTTTTAGATATTTTTGTTCTTTGTTTTGCTATTCTTTACTAATCTTAAGTTGGTAACTTAGACAGTTTACAGCATAAGCCAATATTTTTTAACCACTCTCTTTTAGCATTGGTGTTGTCCACGAATAGGAGGTCACCATGAGCTTTTTGTTGCTATTCAATTTATTAATTGGAGATTCAAAAAGACTACATGAAACCTTTTGTATGTAATAATCAAATGTGTGTCACAGTCACCAATGAGATGGGGGTGCTTTGGTAAAGCAACTTGGTTGTTATATGCACCACTCAAGTTCAAATCTCGGAGGTATTGAAAGGCCAGTTGTGGCTGTTTTTCTGGTATTGGACGGTTGTGGCCGTATTGGTGGTATTCATCGGTTGTGGTGGTATTGTTGGTATTTGTCGATTGTAGCGGTATTGCTGGTATTGGCCGGTTGTGGCGGTATGGTTGGTATTCGCCGATTGTAGCAGTATTGTTGGTATCCGCTGGTTGTAGCGGTAGTGTTGGTATTGGTTGGTTGTGGCCATATGGTTGATATTAGCCGGTTGTGGCTGTATGGTTGATATTGGCCAGTTGTGGCCGTTGTAACCGGTTGTTGCTCCGGTCAAAAGCTTTGTATCTATCTAAAAAAAATAATTCAGATGTGTGTTACTATTTTGTTGAGTTTATTCTAGTCTTCTTGTGCATAATCTTATTGCTTATAGTCACGTAGTTCTTTTTGTAACACTTGATATTCAATGAAATTTTGTATATGCCATCTAATTGATATGATGTCTTAGAATTGAAATGTAATTATCTATTAATGTGTTAATTCAACATTGAAGTTCCTGTGAATTGAGATATACATGCAACAAGCTGCAATGATTGGTATATTTCATATATCCTAGGTCATGTGCAGTGAAATATTAGAAGTTTGTCAATTTGGATGTAAAGTTTAAACTCTATTGTAGGTGATAAGAAAACTCTAAAATTCATTGAATTTGTGGTTTTTTTCAGACATTTGATGCTGTTGATGGGAAGCAAGCTAGAAGGACAAATTCGTCAAGTCCATTAGGAGAGCTTTTTGACCATGGTAAGATGCCATTTCTTGCACGGTATGTCTCCGTTGACCTTCCAACTAGTTTTATTCTGACTCAAATTTTGTTTTTATAAATGGTTTTATGCAGGATGCGATGCACTAACATGTGCGGTATGGCATTTTGTTTAGTTGAATTCACCCATGTTCATTAGTTTAATATGATATATACTTCTGTTCGACATGGTGTTATCGTTCTTGCTCTACAATTTGCAGTTTGAGACCATGGCTTTTGGAAATTCTATAATGAGTGGAAGGCATACTATCTGGTTTTGGGTTATTGCTGCAGTCCCTTTCTATTGCGCAACATGGGAAAGGTAATTTGGAATATATGAGGGTTGTTATTTGCATTGGACATGCAATAACCATTCGTTACCTTTTTTTCAATTGAATGCATCTTATAGCCTGTTTGATAACTTCTGGTCATCCCTAGACGCTAATTTCAATTTACTTTAGCTTGTGTGGTACTGTGGCATCGGGTGTCTATTTTTGACTATGATGTGTAGGAGTCACTCTTAAATGACAAACTAATGTTGCAGTCATGTATATATATGAAGATCCAAGCATACGATAATATAGAGTATGCAGAAATGTATCAAATGTCACACAACATGGCATAATAGATGTATAATAGGTACTGATGTACTCTAATATTCAATATGCTCAATGTAGAAGAATATCCTTGATGTAGTGTTAAACCAAACAATACTCCTTAAGGAAGAAATCTGACCTGCAATTTCCCCTATAATTCTCCTTGAAAAATAATGTAGACCTTAATTTATCCATGCTGCACTTGAATTAATCTCAAATGCCAGTGATTTGAGGCTGTGTTAGAATAGTAAAATGTGCACTACAATGAGTAAGTTATCTTGCAAAACTACAAGAATTGAAACAAGCCACATTGCACAGGATTTTTAACTTTGAAACTCCAGTGTGGGGTGATAGAAGTGGCAATTGCACAGCTTCCTTTCCTTCCTTCAGCTACGGGGCAATACAGATAGCTTTATGGAGCATACATGTCACCTTCTCTACTTTCTCCCATCTTCCTAATTCTGACGTGGAAATATTTTGAGCGTAGAGGAAGGCATAAACTATGAACAACTGCCTACCCACTGCTAACCATTCTTTCATCAGTGCATTCCTACACTGCACTTTTCTTCAGATACTGATTGCTTAGTTCCTCAGCTCCTATTAGGCATTGTTGGTGATGTCCTTTGCAAGACCAAACGATCCCAATTGTTCAAAATGTGAAGAGACAACCATATCTTGGCCTTGCCTTTACCTGATAATTTCTTCTTGGGAAAACTACCACTTAATATAGGCCAAAATTGCCTTTGGTGAGCAAGACTGCCATAAACCATGTGGAACTGACATTGACATAAACACAACCATCACTTTGTTGTAACTGGCAATTTATCAACTTGCTTTTTTTTTTTTTTGCCTGTTCCATTGATTCTAACGTTTTCTTGGAGTCCAATGCAGTGATGTTTTTCTTGAATCCTCACAGATCATATCTCGCATTTTCAGGTGGCTTTAGGTCCCATAAAAGTTTATTTATTTACGAGATATGGAAGAACTACTCCCACTACCTCTTAGGAACTTCCATGTGGTGGTTGATGTTTCAGTCTTGAACCCATCCATCCAATTTTCACGGGCCTCTGCTTCTGTTACTCTGCACTTCTCTTATAAAACACCTTTCTCACACCTGCCTTGTTCATCAAATGGCAATGTTTCCACTTTGCTTGTTCATTCCAAGGCAAAATATCCAAGATAGAAGGTAGTAATGCAATCTTCCTCCTCCTTTGACATGGAAGGCTCCTAAGGATCTGTACATTCTCAAGAAATCATTCTTGACACCTATTCCTCCTTCCTTGTCCTGTATAAAAGTAGCGGTCAATTCCTCTTGCCATAGAAGAGTGAAATGATTTGCCTCCTATAGAGTTGGCTGTTCCAACCTATTTCCTTGTTGTAACGAGATTGGTTTTTTGTTTCCATCATGATTCTCCTATGTTGTCCATTCATGGCAGTGTTCTGTTGCTGGTTTTTTTTTTCATGATATTTATTTTGATGATGCCACATGGGGTTGGAGTTGAGTTTGCATTTATGTCCTTCCGATAGAAAGAGTGAGCTGTCACAACTATGTATGTTAGAGCTGAAACATGCATGCTACAACCACCTTGTTGCTCAAACATTTTACAGTGCCCGACATGTTCTATTTACATCTCTTCTTCCTACTGAAATTTCTTGTTACAGTGGAAACATACATTGTGCCATGCTTTGTCATTGTCAATGTTATCAATATGTGTTTATCACTCTTATATTATTAAAAAAATCAGATTTGGAACCTGCTGCAACCATGTACAATGTGCAAACAAAAACTAAAATATTCATGCTCCATTTAGCCATCTTTTGCAGCTCCTTATGTGCATACCATGTACATGCTCAATACATGAGGAAATCAATTCTCTACGATCATTGTGATGCCCATATGACAACTGTATGACATTAACATGAGTCCTATACATCAATGTTACAATTATTTAAATGCCCATATGGATGCTACAACATCTGAATGATGCTGAAACAAACTCATCCACATGCTACAATCATTTGTTTATTTGCATATTACAATTTTTTTATGAGATAACGCACAAACTACAACAGTGGGAAAAATACATATGAATTTTCAACCCACTATTGTTTTTTTTTTCATTGCTAGAAGTTGCTGCCCAATCTCATGCTTCGGATGCTTGCTCTCTTGGAGTGCATCACTCTATTCCTCCCTCCATGCTATGCAAAAGTGGTGAGTAAATGATAATAGCTGAAGACAACTTTTGATGCCCTTGGCTGTCTGTACTTGTTCTTCGGATTTGGATTTTCTGCTCCATGCTCACCTATGATTAGTAGAAGGCATCTCATAGTTGCCCATACGAGTTTTTTTTGTTTCCAATTTGCTCTACCAACAAATGGAACAATACAGCAATTTGAGGCTACATTTGGACTGCTACTTAATGTAGGTGATGCTTATTCATGGGAACACATTGCAACATTTCTTATTTGTAAATCATGTAAATTCTCAATCCAATAATCAAATGACAATGCCTTACCATTACTTGCACACTCCTTGATTCTTGTGCTTTTGTAGGCTCTTATTTCCTCTTTGCTTGTGGCTTCTAATGCTTGTCTTTGCCATTATTTGTGTGAAGATGTGGATGAAAATTTCATCACTTTCCATCCCAATGCTCACTATCCTTGCAATGAGTAAAAAAATAATTAAACTTGTACATACTCTTGTTAAGTGGCATCGTACCTCATTGCAGCGTGTCTTGGCCTTCCCCATTTTGTTGCAACTCCTCCATAATACCAATCATGTATTAGCAATGGTTGGCCCATGTAGCTTTCAACTCTTCATTTATTTCTTTCAACAAGTGCTTCAGTATCATCCTCAGTTCTTTATTCTCCTCTTGTAATTGCATATGGAAAGCTCTGAATTCCTCAAGCTTTATCCTCAAGGACTTGGTCATGGCTGTTCTATGCAACCACCCTTCTTTGCAACACTTTGTCAACAAATTCTACATACAGTCTTGCTATCACACAACTGAAATGTGTTAGCAACAATCTCTACAACTGACTAGTAACTTGCCGTTCAGATATCACTTTATCTATAATCTCCCCTACACTTCTAGAGAAAATAAAGCAGACCTTAATTAACCCATGTTGCTACTATTTGAATACTTCTAATGGTAGTGGTTTAAAAGTGTGTTGGATTAATAGGATGTGCATTAAAATTAGTCATTTCGCAAAATCAGAAGCAACTTTAAAGAATTGGAACAAGCCCTATGACAGAATTTATAACCTAGAAACCATAGTTACCAAATCTGGTCGGATCCATATTTTTTGGCCAACCCAAATAAGTTCGTCCAGGACCGCCCTGTTTTCTTTCAACTTTTTTATTATTATTTTTTTTAATATTTAATATTTAATATTCTATTTTTTATTTTTATTTTTCTGCCGAAAAATGCCTAGCAACCATAGATAATATATAATATTATCATTTTATATGACTTTGTTAACGCTTTTCATTATATTTGTCAATTTCACATATTTATAAAACTATCCTCACATATATATGCATATATTCCAGATCAGATTTCTTCAAACTTCTTCAAGGATTCTATATTTTTTTGCCTTCCAAACGGATCCAGGTTTCCAAACTTGGTAACTATGCTAGAAACCTCTATGTGGGGAAAACCAATTGGAAGTGGAAATTGCATAGCTTTCTCTCCTTACTTGAACAATGGGCAATAGAAAGAGCTTTATTGAGCAAACATCTCACACTCTTTGTTGTCTCTTATTTTTCTAAAGCTATTATGGAAATATTAGGAGCTTAGAGTAAGCATCAACTATGAGTCACCGTGATCTAGATCCTAGGAGGTCTTGGGGACCATACTCTAAGTGAGAATTTAGATGTGTTTTATGTGTATGTGGAAGCAATATGAACAAGATTGAAAATCTAGAAAATAATAGAAGCAGAACAGAAAATTATATTAATTTGTGTTTTGTACATGGCATATGGGTTCCCATCTTGTGCTCTCTCCTTGTTATCTAATGCTACTAATATGTATACATATATTACAAAGGCGTGTAGGCATAAAGAACCATTATGGAAGTTGAAATGGTTGAACTTCCATGCGCTACTCCTCACTTTTTGTTGGTTGAGTTGTGTGAATGGAGGCAACCGTGTTTGTCGGCACTTGGCAATGCTGCATGGTTTGAGTTGGTTTTAGTGGTGTGGCATGTAGGTATTTGGGGCCCTAAGGAAGCCATAAGGTTTGGCACGCAAATGGATTGTACCATATCTAATATGCCCATATTGCATTTTGCTACTATGGAAGTGTGTGTGGCATCTGATGGAGATAGATTGATGATTTTGGAAGTACAATGAACCTTTAGATGTGGGTCTGGGGTACTGCAGACCACTGAACAAAAACCATCATTACCACAAGCTATGAATATGGACTTAGCAGCATCACTGGAACTGCTCTTGGAAGATCCACTTGGTTCACACTCGTTGCTACCCACCCATTCATCAATTATCTTCGGATCCCAATTGCTTATCCTCTCAGCTACTCTTATGCATTGTTGGTGACGTCTTTTTGAAGACCAAAGAATTTCCATTGCTCAGAATGTGAAGAGACATCATATCTTTGTCGTTTCTCTATCTATTCATTTCTCCTTGGGGAAAAAACCACATAAGACAAGACAACATTGCCATATCACAAGTGAAATCACCATGACACATGCAAAAATGCCACTGTCACATGCAAAACCGCCATTGACACGAACACAACCGTCAACATGGAAAGGAGACATTTCAACATAAATGAACACTTGTACACTACCAACATCATGATATACAATAATATATACAAACTAGGAATATTTAATGTAGATAATAACATTGCGAGTCATGCCATAATTTAATCACATCTAGGAATATTCCTGTCCATAAGGAAAGCTAAGATACACATTGATATAAAATTTAAAACAAAATGAATGACTAGGGCTAATAAGATGCAACACTAAGAAAAATTCGCAGAAAGGACAAGAAAGAGACCAAGTAGGGCTAAGGAAAGAAAACATGATAAAGTATAAACCCTAAACAAATACAACCCTAATGAAGAAGCAAAGATCTAAATCTAGGAAAAGGGCACAATACAACAAGGGTTAGGGATAATGATTTCACACAAATAGAACAAGCCCTAGAAAATTTAGGTCTACCACAATGAAAGCAAGATCTAAGTCTAAGCCTTGTTGACTGAAATGCATCGGGAGAGCCACATTATGTGTTAAAACACCAGAAATGCGAAGGTTAACTCAAACCAGGGTTTCTGTAGTGCTCTTACATTTCCCTCGGCTTGCACAATGTTTCAAGCTTCCACCAACGTTTCCAGATATGGGCAGGGGGTTTTGAGCATCAAATTTGTGTTTGATGTTGTTTTTATTCACTGGGCAGCGAGCAAGGGTAAAACCAAGCATTAAATTTACACAGATTTGGTCTGACAGTAATGTACCTCAATCCCAAGGGAGACACATTTCCTTATTCGAACTGCTGGAACATTAATTAAAATCTCATCTACCGAGTTGAAACTTTGAGGCACGTCGCATGATTCATGAGTTAGCATTGGAGGGATGTAAGATTTCATCAAGGCATATATTGATAAAATCAGTCAAAAATATCTGTATTGGAAGTTGAAAGTTGGAACAAAACTAATGGTGCTGACCATTTCTAATTTTCTACATTGCTTGTAGTTGTCATTCAGTCGGCTCAGGATGTTTATCTTGACTTGCATTTCCAAGAATATTTTAAAAAACTAGGTGCCATTTGCTTCTAATAGATCTGGGCAACTACATTCCAAGGTAATGTCTGATTTTTAATAATATTCATTGGATTGAGGAAAAAATCTGTTTCTTGAGCTGTACGTCAACCATTGTAATGACAATTCAACCGTTGATGTGCTTGACAGAAAGCTCTAAAAGCATATATTGGTCTGAATTGAATTTATTAAAACCAGCATTGGAAATCATAAGAGCCATGAAAATGTACAAGCCCTGAGTGAAACTCCAAGTTTTTCTTAGATCAAAAGGAAAAGATATCATTTGGAGTGAATAGTTAAGTGGTTCTGCAGATTCAACATTTGAATCAGAGCTTTAGAAAACAATACAGAAATGGTAAGATTCTAATCCCGATTTTTAATTATGTAATCAATTGGAAAGAAGTCATTGTTTTATCTATATGGGTTTTCAGTATTAGATATCATTTTTTGGATTAATTTTGTAGAATATTTGACACCTGTTATTCCTTCCAAGACCCATCTCTCATGAGGAATGATTTGCAACCATCCATGTTTAACGATATTAAATGGTTCGAAAACACATTATTTAGTTGTTGGGTTTCTAGTGGATTTTCATGCAGTAAACACAAATATGTAATGCGGTTAATGATATTAATATATATTTTTTCCTCAATGGTCTGATTCTGCATATGTTTACCTAACTGTCTGTCATCATGTCATGGCATTTATTTTTAAGGCTAGAGTGTTTATATATATTCTTCAGCGGTCTGATTGTGCATATATTTATTGAACTATATGGCTGAAGGGTATTATCAGGTGTCGTGTGTTTCTTCTTGGCCCCTCACACCACTATTACCCTCCAAAGTGTGCCATCTCAAGGGCTACAGTCTATAAGACATCTCATACACACACACACACACACACTTGCAACCTTTTCATGGCCGTTTCTCATCACGTTTTTGTTGCGGGTGCGGTTTCTCGTTTCTGGCAACATTGACTCTAAGGGGTTTGAGAGAACACAGGTTCACAAAAATGTAGTATGGGAAAAGTTGTTTTACATCAAAATGCAATACTTCTACCTATAAAACATGCAACTATCTAACAATTTTTAATCAAATTAAACATAAAATCAGACGTAATTGCAATAAGGAATATTCTTGAATAAGTAATAAATGCGAAGATAGGGTTCTAGAAGAACATCTGATTTGTTGCAAATTTGGGGATGGTTGACACAACCAAATAGCAAAAAAGAGTTTCAGAAGGTGAGATGAACAAAACCCAGAAGATTTGAGGTGAATAGAGAAAATTTCACAAGGTGCACAATCTTGACATTGTTAAAAATGGTCTTGACATAGTAGAAAATGGTCTTGACATGGTAGAAAACAGTTTTTGTCTAACTATGAATTTTTAAAATCTGATTTTGCAACCCTGTTTACCTGGTCTAGTGCTTTGAAAACCTCACTCAATTTTCCGGAATTCAATGAAGATATTTGGAAAATTGATCTCTGTCTCTGCAACTTTAACAACTCATCACAAACCAATAAAAAACAGGGGTATCAATAAGGGGTTTGTATTAACCCTCCATTATCATCAATCCCCTAGTTTGGATAAATTTTGGAAAACAACACAAGATGCACATCAGCAAGCGATTCATGGATGCAAGCGCTAACCCTGTATGATTTTTTGTGCCAACATGAACAAGTGGCACATTGCAATAAAGACATCAAATCTTGATTCAAATTTTGCTCTAAATGTTGAAAATCTGGTCTTCAATAAATGCTTGACTCTTGCTTTTCACATGCACTTATCACTCTTGGCATCCACATTCCTTTCATGTATTTCTTGTCATCATGTCCTATATGCACCAATGCGCCTACATTTCTAGACTTCTCAAATTCAAATTAGGACCAAATTGGCTTGTGAGCCAATACACAACAGTTGGGAAAGGCCAATAAACATGGAGCACAAGGCACAGGGGGGAGGATCCAAAACACAAGTCAGAAGGGCCCACAGCAGAACCGTACACTACAGTGTATGGTTCTGCGCAACAAGCCCAAAACTAGATAAAAACAAGCAAGAAAGAAAGAGAAATATGAGAGAGAAAAGGGAAGGGGAAGAACAAGGTAGAATAGGGACAAAACATGGGGAAAATTGCACCAATAAGAGCTGAATATGAACCGATAATCGACAAACCCAAAAGTACCCTAGAGCAATGCAATTTGACAACTAACTACCCCCAAACCAAAATTAGGTGTCTACACTCTCAAAGTTTTAGAAGTAGTTCAAAATTTTAAACCGGAATGATGATGACAATAATTTTCAAAAAGTTCATCGAAACTTGTAAAAAAAATTCAGTCTGTGTGCCCTGTACAAGTGGACGTTCTTACATATTTTATATGCTGAATGATTGCAGTGGAAATCTACTTTGATCTTCCTTTTGTTCCCTGACCCTGTCTTGTATCACATTGAGTTTTTTAAGGTTCTTTAATCCCATCTTCTTACTCAAGCATTGGCTTCATTCTTGATTTCCTGGAAGATGGATCCAGCAATCTGATCTGAGACGTCGGCCAAAAATTATTTTGGGCTGTTATGGCAGATAGAGTAAAGTGATTCACTCAGAATAAATGCTGAAACCATCAAACATCGACAAGTTGAGCTTGCTTGGATTCTCTAATATGATGTTAACTCTTTCAATGAACCTATGTGCCTACACTTAGAATTAGTTTAAAATTTTAAATTGGGCTGGTATGACAATGATTTTCAAAAAAGTTCATCCAAACTTGTAAAACACTTCGCTGGTATGCCTGCCCTATAGAAGTGGAGTTGTTACACATTTTACATGCCGAATGATTGCAATGGAAATATACTTTGGTCCACCTTTCGTTCTCTGGCCCTGTCTTGTATCACATTGAATTATTTAAGGTTCTTTAATCCCACCTACTTACCCAAGCATTGGCTTCATTCTTGATTACCTTGAAGAAAGATCCAGTTGTGAGATCCAAAACGTTGGACAAAAATTACTTTGGGCTGTTATGGAAGACAGTGAAGCGACCTACCCAGAATAAATGCTGAAACCATCAAACATCAACCACTTGAGCTTGCTTGGATTCTCTAATACGAAGTTAACTCTGTCTATGAACCTATGTGTTTGATGCTTTTTGGGAATGTTAGGCAGCCTAAACCTCATAATTTTTCATGGTTTAACTTTAAGCCCTTAAATTCCCATTTTGTGGTTCAAATATTTGTACTTGTATCCTTGAAATTACCCCAAGCATTAGTGTGTTGCTTGTTGGTTTCAGTGTTTTCTTGAAGGCCATTGAGCCATTCTATTGCCAATCATTTGTAGTGAAGTACCATAATAGTAACTATATAATCTCCAGGAATTTAATATGATTGAAATAAAACTTGCCATGGATGTAACCATGCTTGATAAAGTTAAATTACCTGGGGGTAGAAATATTATGTTACCTTTCTAAGTAGATGGGGGTTTCTAATTGTTTGTTTGTATACTCTTCCATGTTTGAGCTCTCTTATTTCCAGCTCTCACAATTGAATTTGGTTAAGCAATTGCATGGTTCGTTTCGATCTTGATGGCTTCGTCAATGTTCATTGTTTGCATTAACTATGTGTCAGTGTTTCCCTACTTGGTTTATTGACATTCTTTTCCATGTTGTGGGTGGGCTAGGAAATATATTCTGGCTTGGACACCTCTTGAAGGGACTCTCCCACAGGGATACCTGCAGACATTGTCAAGAAACAAAACAACCCTAAAAAATTTGAGAGTCCAGCCAACTTTCTCATTTACCTCTAGCCACTTATAGTCACTATAATAAATTACTCTATTAGAGTTTTCATTTTAAGATTCATATTAATATGATATCTCCACCAGCTATCTTAATTCAGGATTTTACTAGTGGCATGAGTATTATTTTACTGCAAATTAAACAACCAGTTTCCCATTGTATCAGACACCTGCAGGGCTAATCAAATTTTGTATGAGTGCCACTGGGGTCAGAGCGCTCAGCCATTAATTGATTTGTAAATTTCTCAAGAAATTGCCTTGTTGGAAATTAAATGCTGATTTGTTTTTATCCCTATTGCAGCTACTTGAATCATACAAATGGCATTTGTTTTGCAGTATGTTATAATCATAGAATGTGCATTAGAATGAGTAGATTCCTTTCAGAACCATAAACAACAAGATATAAATAAACAAGCCACATGATACAAAGGGTTTTAACATAAGTAGATGATACAGATATGGGTACGAGCATTGGATACATGGATACGAGGATTTTTCTTTTGGGCCTGGATACATTTTTGGATACGGCTGTATGGAAATATATATAAACAATAAAAAATATGGTCATATGAGCAAAATTAACCACATAATATGCATGGAGGAAACAAAATAAGTTAACCACAAAACATACTCATAATTCGATGCCAAATATCATAATATTTAATGGTTGAACTTATATTAGTTTTATAACAAGTACATAGTGCAAATGTTACAATGTATGGACAAGAATAAAGACAAATCAGCATATTCATCATTCACTATATTAAGTTGCGACTTCCACTGTGATGTCTTCATCATCATGTGGTTCATTAGAACCACAAGCAATAAAAGTGCCACTTCCACCAGGGATGTATAAAAAAGATAACTTTACTAATAAGAGAAGAAATATGTGTAGTTTAGATGTTTTTGTATTTTGTGGTATGCCATTTAAAGAATGTTTATGATTTAAAGTCGGCAATCGGGATTTCCAAGGTTACCGGACATTTCCTTCAAAGTGATGACATTTATTCATCTGTATGTTATTTTTATAATGTTTGTGTTATAAATAATCCAATGCTTCATCTATTTTAATTAGATTATTATTTAAGAGTATATTTTTTAAGTCATGCTAAATGACCTTCATAAATAATTATTATATTAATATTTTATTGTAATTAATTTTAGTATAGTATTTATTTATTTGTGGATTTTTTTATGGTTTCTATTTAACTTTGATTATTTATATGTTGTTGGGTCACACAAAAACATTTAAATAATTAAACTTATATTTTAAGTATATATATATTTTTTCCAGTTGGCATTGAAGAATCACAACACAATGTAACTTGGCTTGTGAAGATGGACAATAATGAACCATCAAGAATGGTAGTTGTGATTTATAGTGCTGGGGGTGTAGGGAAAACAACCCCTTCTATAGCTGTGTACAATATGTTGGACTTTATGTGGTACAAATACTACAGGCTGGATGTGGAAGAAATTTGTTCTGACGATCATCTTAAGTTGTTGTAGAAACAGATACTGCACGACTTTTTTGAAAAACGAATTAGGTTGAAGAGCAGTGAGGGTCGGGTCCAATTAAAAAGGTATTTTACGAGATGATAAAACTGAAAAAAATTAAAAAAAATGATGTTTTTCCTAGCAGATTACCTTGGGATATGGGCAGGATACGTGCCTGGCCCTGCGGATGCACCCAAATACATCCAAGGACGTATCCACAGGGGAGGGGTGTATCCTCCCTTTATCCCAGGTGAATCATTAATGGAAGCTCAAAATGCAAGCATATTAATGGAAGCTCAAAATGCTGAAATTAAAAAAAAATATGGTCGTGCAGTCATATAATAGGAATGGAAGCACCCAACAATGGATATTTTATTGAGTTCTTCAATTAAGGATATACAAGGAAAGACTTTAGCGTTTCAAGTCTCTCTCAAGCTCTATCTCAGCCTTCTACTGCTGCTTTGCTCTATCTGTAGTTGGTTTGCTCTGTCTTGGTACTCTTTCATGTCCCTTTCTCAGATAAGAAAATAATAACTTAATAATAATGTCTAAGTTATTCCCCCAACAGCACTGTATAATTATAACTTAAAATGAGACACTTAAGTCATTATTATTAATTGAATGGGGCCAATAGTATGTATTAATTATAAGCCCAAATGGAAAATAGAAAAATAAAAGTAATTAATTACTTCTTAGAGTAAAGTGGAAATTAAAATAAAAAGTAATTTTAAATTGTTTTTAGGGTTTTTTGTGGAAAAATAATTATAAGGTGAAAGCGAAAAAAATGACATCTATTATTATCATTCAACTTAAATTTTTTATTGAAGAGCTTGAAGCTACAATAATTTTTCACAGAGGATGAAAACCCTCATATTTACAGGGACGAGGACGAAACCTTTCATACTTATTTGGTAATTTCATCCAGGGATTACAACGGTGTTACCAGATTCAGGAAATATCAGTTTTAGAGGTCCATTCAGCAAAGACATCACATTTCAGGAGGCAAAGAACTTATAGCTATGAGTAGGTTTTGTAATATCTATGTGGAAAAACTCAATTTCATACTTATTATATTATTTGATTCCGTCAAGCTTTGCGTAGGAATTTACTTGGACAGCGTATGGGCATTTGAATTATTTTATCATAATTTTTGAATGAAACTTCAAGATTGAATTGTATGCAATGAATTAATCATCTATTTCCTAGGTTCATTTTCTATTTGAAAATTCAGTATTTGCTTGAAAGGGATATATATTATTGTGCTTGACCTATTATACCTATTATATTGGGACATGCGCGAGCAGGAGTGACAATGAAAATATTTCTTCATGAGGGTTTTGATTATATTAGGACTTGCACGAGCAGGAATTGCAATGAAAAGATTTCGTCACGGGGGTTTTGATTTTTATTACTCGAGTTGTATTTATTTCTTCTAAGAGAAATCTGAATTATTTTACAAGAGTTTACGGGAAATCTAGAATTGTTAATATTTATCCAAAAAGGGATATTTCATACTCCGTTGTAACTTGTAATTGTGGCTATGATTTTTTTTTTCCCCATCCAAGAGAGACCAAAGTTAGGATCATTTCGAAGACCTTTCAACTTCTCCATCTGGGAAGCCAAGGTGCAACTCCTAAGAACATGACTATTGGTCTTCCCCTGTCTTCTGTTGTGTGTGATTGCTTGTGCATCAAGGATGCTCTTGCATCAGAGTTTGCCGGTAATTTTGACTATGAGCTCTGCTCATAAAATTTGGTTTGGAACTGAAGTTTGAGGTGGCCAACCAATTTGATCTAACTTAAATTCAAATACCCAGATGCTCCTTGTACCCTAATCTTCTTGTTCTTGGACATTATTTTTCGTCAAGGATTTGTTCCACTCCCTCTCCTCGTTTTTCCAGAATTCACATTTTCGATCATGGTATTCATAGACATCAGCCACATTGAAAATGGGTAAAATATCCAAACCTTCTGACAATTCAGCTTTGTGGGCATTGTTTGAAAATTTCTGTTGCAATCCTACAAGGTCCAATCTTCTAGTACTTTGATTTACTGTAGGCGACCATATGAAATGTGTCCTTCCTGAAGTGTGGCAGACCTGACCTGCAATAGCAAATGATTACACTTTGCACTTCTCATCAGCATTTGCATTAAATCTGAAATTATTTTGCCTTAATCTTTCCTTGACTTGTTCCTAAAACTCTTTCATAAAATTAGCAAATGTCTCAGCATCTGTACTCTTATTTTCTTCTTGACCTGCCATACAGTATCCTACGTTGTTTTCCTATTTATTGAGTTATTGAATGCAAACACAGCTTGTTCCAAAAAAGTATCGTGCACTGCATAGGCTTCTCTGCAACTGAGCATGCGAACAAGTTTCCCAAACTTACATTTCTACATCCATTTTCCCATCTGTTTGAGGATGTTAGGTTGAAGTATATTGCATTTTGGTGCCTAATTTCTTCCACAAGGTATGCCAAAAATGACCAAGAAACCTTGTATCCCTATCCAATGTTATGCTTGATGGAACACCATTGAACCTAACCATATCATTGGAAAACCAAAAAAACATAGGGCATTACTTCTTTTGCAAGGAATGAAGTGTGCTATCTTGACAAATTTATCAAAAGCAGTAATTATAGCATCATTACTTCTTCGTGTGCTTGGCAAAGCATGGAGGAAGTCAATTCTCAACTCCTCCCATGGTCTGTTGGGTATTGGCAATGGCTGGTAAAATGCGGTGTTTTGGCTACTTCCTTTTGCATGTTGGCACAACTCTCTCTGCAAACCTCTTCACATCCTTATACACTCATGGCCCATGGTACCTTTCTTCAATTAAAGCTTTGGCCTTGTCATGTCCAAAGTGACCTCCTAATCCTCCACTATGCAACTCCCTTATGAGGTTCTCCCTTGTTGAATCCTGTGGGATGCACAACTGCTTCCTATTAAAAAGAAAACCCTCTTTGACAAAACAACCCAAATATGGGGACTTGCATCCTTTTCAAGGTTCCTTACAAGCCTCCCAAATCTCGAAAAAATATGAATTATGTGTATACAATTATTTCATGGCATCAAGTCCAACATTTTCTATGGACATCCAAGTCAATGACGCTGTTGTCCCATTAAATGCCTCAGCAACTTTATTTGATTTTCTGCTCCTATGCTTCAAAACAAAGGGGCAACTTTGTAGGAACTTAACCCACTTCATGTGCCTTTGATTTAACTTTGCTTTACTGTTTATAGACTTCAATGCTTGATGATCCATGAACAATGCAAACTTGCTGGGCAGTAAGTAATGGCTCCTCTTTTTTAGTGCTTGAAATATGACTTAAAACTCTTGGTCATTTACTGAATACTTCCGCTTTGCCTTATTCAACTTCTTGATTAAATATTTCACGGATTTTATTTCTTGACTCGACACTGCACCTGTCGCTGTTCCACTTGCTTCCAGTCAACCTGAAATACTTTGTTGAAGTCCAATAAGGCTAATTTTAGATTCTCAGTTTTTCTTCTTCAACCATTCAAGGTTTTTTTTGGGCTGCTGCGGTCTATTGGAAAGTCCCTTTGCTGATACACTCAGTTAGTGGTGTTCAAATGACACTAGATTTTCTGAAAAATTTCCTATTGAAACTTGCGAAACCATATAAACTCTGCCTCAAATGTACTCATAGGTGTTGGGCAATCAAGAATTACCTGTACCTTTTCTGGGTCAATCTTTCACTCACCTTGAGATGCCACGAATACCAAGTATGTCTACTCCTCTTGCATTAAGGTAATTTATTCACATTGATCGACAACTCTTCTTTCTTGAGCTGCTCCGACATTTGCCTTTAATGTCTATGGCTGTCAGTACATATCCCAATTTTGCATCTTGAGTTTATGGGAACAGTGTATGGTGCAAGAACCAGAAATTATAGTCACACAAATCTTACTGCTTTGTTACTCCATGGCCTGGTTGTTGACATTGTGCAATGTGCCTCCTAGACTTATTTAACAGACTTAGTTATAACTATAATTATCGATTTTAACATTGATGTACTTAGAATGATTTTTTTTCCAGTTTCACTTTGTGAACTATGCTACTACACCTTTATTTATTAATGTAGAGATGTTTTTCTGAAGATTCTTGCACTATTCCATCTGTGATTTGGCGTGTTCCCTGTGTTGGTGGGATCCCGGATCAGTGGGATGACATGGGATCACACACTAGGGATGGAAAATTGTGCGACAGGTTGGGGAGCTTATCTAGTGGCCGGGGTAGTAACCTGAACAAAATTAAGAATTGTTGTGTATGTGTTTGAGCCCTGAGCCTCACCAGCTCAAAATAAATAATCAAACTATGACAATAATTTTGGACACGATGGCATCTTGTATGGGACCATAAAGATGAGATAGACAGCTTGATTGCCTATAGTTGTAAAGTTTTTTTTAAAATTCAGTAAAAGTTTACCAGATTTATTTGTGTTATTGCTAAGATTATCAGTGAGGATTTGAAGTTTTATGTGTAGAGAAGGATAGTTTCGTTTCAGCTGTTCATAATAAGTGTACACCTCTAGGAATTCAAGAATTCTGTCAGTCAAATTTCACAAGTATTATGATTATATAGAATTTACCTAAGGTTTTTCTATGCTATGCCTGTGGTATTGTTGGTGGTTGTATATAACATCTAGTTTCGTTTCAGCTGTTCATAATAAGTGTTTACATCTAGGAATTCAAGAATTCTCTGTCAAATTTCACATGTATTAAGATTATATAGAATTTATGTGAGGTTTTTCTATGCTATGCCTGTGATATTGCTGGTTGTTGTATATAACATTTTTAATTTGAGTTTTCTTTTATATGCTAGATGTTTTTGTGTATAGTTGTAGAGTTATTTTTATTTAGTAAAATTTCAGTGGATTTCTGTGTACCATTGCTATAGCAGTGAGGATTTGAAGTTTAATGGGTTTAGGTGGATAGTTCCATTTCAGCTGTTCAAAATAAGTGTTTAGCTTTAGGAATTCAAGAATTCTGCCCGTCAAATTTCACATGTATTAAGATTACATAGAATTTATGTGAGGTTCTTCTATGCTACGCCTGTGATATTGCTGGTTGTTGTATAAAACATTTTTAATTTGAGTTTTCTTTTATGTGCCAGATGTTTTTGTGTAAATTTCAGTGGATTTCTTTGCATCATTGCTATATCAGTGAGGATTTGAAGTTTTATGGGTGTATGTGGATACTTTTGTTTCAACTGTTCAAAATAAGTTTTTACCTCTAGGAATTAAATGATTCTGCCCATCAAATTACACAAGCATTAAGATTATATAGAATTTGTGGGAGGTTCTTCTATGCTATGCCTGTGATATTATTGGTGGTTGTATATCATTTTTTTAAATTTGAGTTTCCTTTTATGTGCCAGCTTTTTTACCAACACGCTTATACTCCCTGAAATTAATGGACCTACGGAAGGTCTGATGCTGATTTATGCACTTCATTTTTTTACTTCTTTTGTAGGTAAGTCTCTCACTCTCTTTAAATCTATATTTACAGAAATCACTGTATTGATAAAATTTTAGTAAGTTTTTTGAGATGTAATTGGTAAAATTTCTGGTCACAATTTTTTTCTAACTAGCATTATAATGGATGACTTATGTTTGTAATTTTTTTTGTTTGCGAAGTTGACAATATGGAAGCTGAATTACTTTTTCATATAGAAGTCCCAAGCTTTAGAAATTATGGAAGATTTGGTTTTGTGTCAAGCAGAGTGTCAGTGAGCATAATGATTTGCATGGAAATTTTATATTGTAAAAAAGTAGAAAACATGCAAGCATACTTCTAACTAGATGTCTATATCTTTGTAAGATGTTAAGGTTTCTATATGATTTTGCTGTTAAGATTTATAATGAGAAAGAAAGAAGAAAGAAAGAAATAATTTCATTTTCTGCAGATGATCAAAATGGGTCAACAGGACTCAAAAGTACACCCTGTATAAATAAGATAAGGAGTGAAAAGGAATTCTGAAGAGGCTAAAGCTAAAACTAATCTTAAAGCTGAAAGGCTAATAGCGCAGGATGAGCATACCTAGACTCATTCTGAAGTCTAATAAAGCATTTGTTGTATGCTTCTTGTTACGAGATTTTCAAATCTTTGTCCAAATCTGTTAAGCATTTGAGCTCGACTAAAATATTAAACATGTACGTACTCTTGGAATTCTTGGAGAGGAATGACAATGGGTCTCTTTCTCTCTATACACTGGGTGTTATATGTGTAGGATGCTTCTCTGTGTGTGTGTGTGTGTGTGTCTATACACAATTTGTTTTTATGTGTAGGATGCTTCGATTCTTCTCTCTCTCTCTATATGTATACATGCATATCTAGAAACCTTTGACTTTGGTGGAAATCTTATCTCACATATAAGTAGATTTTTGAAATGAAGAAAATACAAGATTGCATCAGTAAATAAATAGATAGTAAAATATTGTAGACCATGTTGGTCTGGTACTCAAGATACTCTTAATAAGAAAATATTTGAATAAGAATCGCTTGAATTTGATAATATTTTTAATGGTAGGTGGAGTGGGAAGTAGAGGGAGAGGTTGTTTCTTGAAGAAATGGTTTGGATCGATGGGGCTCTGTAGAGTAGTCCTTGGTGGCATCAAGATATTCCCACCTGTACCTAGTCTGGAAGCCTTTGAGTAAGAAAGAAATGAACTAGTCCAATGTTCACATATGACCCAAGTAGGTCAGTGGGACTTGAAAGTATAACCATGCTAATGTTCACATATGACTAAAGTAGGTCGATATGACTTGAAAGTATAACTAGTTACAATAGAGAAATAGGGTAAAAGGACCCTACACTAGGAAAGCTTAAAGGACATTCAACCAATGACACAGGATATTGAATAGTAACTCAAAGGACATAGGATACAAGGTTATACCTGGTTGTGGCGATAGAGAGGAAATAGTAGCAGACATTAGATGGGAAAGGGATCGCAAAGATTGCAAATGACCTTTGACCTTTGACCTAACCCCAGAGGATCCCATTTCTGTTAAGCTCGACAGCAACCTAAAAAAGCAACTCATGACTGTAGCTGAAACATGAGAATAAAGCACAGCATGAGAAAATTGTTGCCCAAAGTGTAAATGTTTAGGCATAGTATCAAAATAAATTTGGAAGGGCAGTGCATAATAATCAAAATGAGCAGCCGTGAAAGCTATTAAGGATTAAACTTTCTCCAAACTTTTGACAACTTTGATATATGTAGCAGAAGTAAATTCCTGAGACAAAAATAATAAAAAGTATCAGATGTGGCTTTATTAGCCATTTTTATGAGGATAGATTTCATTGTAGAAGAGAATACAATTGTTCATAGCAAATCTAAGGACAAACTTGCCTGGCCAAACACAAGCTCAGATAGAGTTACTGTAACCACAGCCTTAATCTTCAATTCAGCAGAGTGTAATTTTGGACAAACTTGCCTGGCCAAACACAAGCTCAGATAGAGTCACTGTTTCCACAGCGTTAATCTTCAATTCAGCACAATGTAGTTTAAATAAACAAAAATTGGCAGATATAATGGGATTTGCATAGTTGCCCCAAGATAAAAACTTTCCTAGAGTTGGTTTAACGTAACAATATCCTTTATTTTTTGATAATCTTAAAAAACGAGGTCATAGGCCCTTCTAGATGCCCAGATTGTAAGTAAGGCGCCTAGACTGTTGCCTATCTCTTTATCCACTGCAAACATGCCCAAACAATTTGGGCCTGCATAGCTTCCAAGTTTGACCATGTCTCGACCCTCGGCCATTATTTTCATCAAAGCCTTATCTTCTGGAATATATGGAAGGAAAGAAATAACATAACCTCCGAAAATTCTGAAAGAGATGAGGATTTCTTGGCCCATGTCATCACAACCAACATATGTCTTAGTTCACCAACACTCTTGACAGGTTTGCATCGGCAAACATGCATGACTTGCAACTTTCCTTCTGATGGAAATGTTTTTACACCTACAAATACACTTGGCTGCAAATTCAGCATAGAAAGGCCTGTGACCCTATAGCTGAGAGGACGCTTAAGCTCAATTTTGATGGAGCCTTTAATAAAAATTCAGGGCAAGGTGGGAGTGGTGGAATTATCTACAACCACTTGAATATTCCAATCATTTTATTCAGACAGAACATAGGAGTACAGACCAACAATATTGCTGAGTTGAGGGCCCTACACTGGTTTGCAACTTAGAAATGTGCTAAAATTAAAAAAACTCACATTGAAGGGGAGTCTCTAATCTTTGTCAAGATGATCCTGGGGTTATAGCATGAGACTCAACAAGGACAACACACCAAATCCCTCAATTGGAACATGAAACTCATAATACACTAAATTGTTCGGTACATACAAGATGGTCCAATCCAACATTGCAGACGTCACCACAACTTTGTCATCGGATTTTTAGCCAAATCATGGTTAAGAACAGTCAAAATTCCAATTTGATCACTTGGTCAGGACACAAAAGCACACCTTAGAATGTTTCAACGACTGGCTACCTTAGAGATATCAACCTCTATCCTTCAACATCATGTCTCTACACCTTAACAATTTGCTAACCATGGGTAGTTGTACCATGGTTAATTTATCCTACCCTGACCTCACTAATAGAAGCTATTAAATTTTCAATGTGAGTACTGACTTGACCTTTTACCCATTCCCACCCCACTTTTCACTTTGTTTGCCCCTTTTTATTATTTATTGTGAAAATTTTACCCCATCTTATCTCTCCACATAACCCCTTCCCATCGTTACTTTCATTTACCTTTTATTTCGACACTTATCGTCTATGTCCCCTCAGCACACTTTTATTTTTAAAAATTTATCCTATCCCCCACATTGCTCATCTTGTCTTTCCAGATTATCCTGTTCGTGCCAATTACTATCTTCTCCTCCTCCTGTCACTTACTTTCCCCCTTAACTCGCTTTCACTCTTCATTGGCTCTCCCGCTGGTTAATTGACACTACTACGGCTGTGATCAAGGTAATTCTCAATGCCATTCACGGACACATCATGCACGAGATCACCCTTGAAAGACATTCAGCAATTGTAGCAGTTGTTATGTTCTTGTATTGGAAAGGTGTTGCCTTTCAAATCCACCGATTAAAGGCTAGGGTTTGGTACGAGTTATTCATTCATAATGCAAGTTAAGCTCATTAATAGTGCTGCCCTATGTTATCACTGAGAAAATTCAAACTGCCACCAGTTGCATGCAGGGCAGCTACAATGGCACTATCTTTGACAGATTTAACATTGGAGATTTTTCCTTGAGAAACATTCTTTTGAGGGTGGGAAGGGCTGATCTGATTTTGGAAATTCTGAGGAGGGTGACCAAGAGCCCAAAAGACAGAAGAGCCTTCATAGCCAGAGAAATGAAAATCCAGGTTAATCCCGAAGGGATAGCTGGCTTGAGCAAGGAAAGGCCAAGTTGATACTGGTTGGGGGGGGCTATGGTCTGATTGGTGGTGTCCCTGGGCATGGGATTTGCCAAAATTTCCAAAGAATCTAACTTTAACATGCAGGTGGTTGGGGTATACAGGGGTTTTCTGAGTTGGAGGCCCATCATTTGATTAAATATGGGTTGGTTAGAAAAACTCCCCTCTTTGGTATCTCTGTGGGGGTTGATGTGGAATGCTTGAGAGATGTTGGCATGGGAGTGAGTTGGGGGTTGATGTGGAATGCTTGAGAGATGTTTGCACTTGGCTTGGCAAAGTTTGTACAAAAAGGAAAGTGAGTGTCCATCTCATCATCCTCAATGATAATGGGTTGTTTTCCTTTGGTCAGCTCAGCCAACCTAATCAGCTTGAAGCTTCTGATGGACAGCAAACTTAAGCGTGTTTCCTTGTCTTTTTCTCCTTTGATATATTGATTTATTTTAGGCAAAATGATCGTTATAACATTTTCTCTGTTTTTATAGCTTTGATAAAAAGTTGTTTTCTGCATCTAGGGCTTGCATGAGGGAGAGTAGCATTAATCATTTGTTTGAACCAAGATGGTTTTGTCGATTTTACCCACTGCTTTCCATGCTTGGGCTTTTTTAGAGTGTTTATTCCTGAGGAGAGATGATCAGAATTTACCTGGAAGTTGAAAAGAGCAAGGACTTAGTATTATCAGGGTGTGAGTTTAAAGCAGCCCACAGAAATGGATCATTTTTATACAAATCTATATCAAATCACTGGTTTATCAAACGGTATTCTTACCATTCGTTTCTGACTTTGTTGCTATTAAATCCAACAAAAGATAAATTATTACATTAACCCATGTTGTTTTTTGCCTTACTCTCTGGTTAGGAGTGTTATAAAGAAGAGGTTGAGTGGTGATATTATTTAATGCAAAAGACTGAAGCCCATTATTAGGTGGTTGAGAATGGAGTCTTTCCCAACCATGTATTGGCGTGATTTCAGGAAGACCTGACCAATCAATGTGGTTGTGGGTGCACCCAATAGACACTTTGCGGCCGTCCTCCTTTGTATGGCATTGTTAGCTTCAATAATGCAATCTGTGTGATCCTCTTATGGAAAAAGCCCTTGGCTCTATGGAGATATGTATAGCTTTGCTCAGTTTTGTATTCCAGCAACAAAAAAAGAGGATTAAGATGCTGGAAAGAACTGTTTATGGTGATGTGGAGGCAAATTACAGCTATCAATCTGCAGCAAACTGTCAAGCCTTTCATGATGTGGCCTTGGGGAGCAGTGGGGCCCATGTTATTGTTCATAAATCCCAACCTATATAAGCTTCCTGATCCGCTATATATCTAAAGGGAGGAACCCCCTTGCCGGAGATACATTTTATAAGTAATAGGACTTCCATTCCTTGGGGTTGTCTGTATATAGGCATATAGTTATATGGATTATATAAGTGATACGAGGGGTTCCTTTTTTTATATCCCTCTTCTGTATATACCGTCAACTGGCTGGCAGCAGAAAAGCTCAAAGGAGAAGACATTGGGGGTGCAGTCTCTTCTCAAGGGGAGGCTGCCCCTACTGGATAGCAGTTTGGTCTGCTCTGCTTCAGGGGACAAAAAGCACTTCACCAAGCGAATCCATAGCTTTGCTTGTCCCCTTTTTGGCATCTGTATCTCCACTATATTGTATTGGGGAGGAAAAACAATTATTTGGTTTTGACGAAGCTTTCTGCTGAACTGTCTCTTTATATTCATAATACTAGTTTTCTTTCTGTGTCCTTTCTGTTCTTTTCAGCTGGTTTTTCCTTGGTGGGATTTTTCTGATCTCTGGAATGTTCTTCAGTAAATGATACTCCACCTTAGATTGTTGTAATCCCTTCCCACTACAGTTCCTAGAACTGGGAAGATCTGTTTGTATTTTTACCCACTTGTTATCAATATAATTTAATTTTTTTTTATAAAAAAAGATGATTCAAGTGTGTGATGCCAGGGAACATTAGGATGTACTGGATAGCTGTCTGGTTTGCTCTGCTTCAGGGGAAAAAAACACTTGAGGTGAAGTCAATCCATAGTTTTTCTTCTCCCTTCTTTTGGTTTATTTAATATATTTTACTGGGGAGGAACAAATTATTCGGTTTTGATGAAGACTTGTGCTGCCGTATCTCTCTATATTCATAGTACTAGTCGTTTTCTTTCCTGTCTTGTTTCTGCTCTTTGCTGTTTTAGGCTTGTTCTTTTCAGCTGGTTTTTCCTCGGTGGGTTTTTTCTGATCACTAGAATGTTCTTCAATGTATAATACTTCACCTTAGATTGTACTGATCCCTTCCCACTACTCTTATTAGAAGTGGGAGGATGCATTTGTATCCTTAGCATACTTTTTATGAATTGAATTTGAATACTTTTATTTAAAAGAGATTATACAATGTAATGTCCCTTTTTGGACAAAAAACAATAGTTATGGGATTTTCTATAAACCGTTACTGGTAAATTTCTGAATAAATAGGCTGAAACAAACCCTAGATAATAACATGCAGTTGAAATATGCAAAACTAGTAATACCTAACTACAATATTGATTCAATAAGTTGATTAAAAATTTATTACAGCAAATCCTAACTATGAAAGTCCACAAAAAATGAATTCAACAATAAATACCAATTATTATCCAGTAGAACAAAGTACATCAATTTATCTGGAAGTACGGGATATTGTAGCAACCATATAGGATATATAGCAATGGTACGAGTCATTGTAGTAGCAGAACAAAATACTTAGCAGTGGTACAAGAAGCTGAAAATGGAATAAATCCAAGTTTGCAAGCACAAATAGGATCCTTGGGTGGAACCACCATGGAGGATGGGAGGGTTTAAGTCCTCGGATCCTATCTATTTGGACGGTTTTTTTCTTCTGTGATGAAAAGTTGAACAAACGATGCTCAAGCTTGAAAAGGGTTTTGAAATTGATCGAATGATTATGAATAATTTCTTTTTATCCAACTCTTTTAATAATTAGCTTTTCCACCAAAACCCTAAAAAACAATGTTTTATCTTCTGTTTTGACATTGACATACTTTTATTTTAATAAATTAATCTTTATCTTTGCTTTTGGTTCAATTAATAATCATTATTTTATGGCCCATTTTAATAATAATGATCAAGTGTCCTTTTTCCATGTTATTAAGTAAAGTGACTTTAGGACAACTTAAAACATTAATATTAAATTATTTCATTATTAGTTATTTCGAAAAGGGGACATGACACTCTGTCCTTCCCAAAATTGCTTGACCTCAAACAATTGCAAACCTAGATGCTCTAGTATCACGATGCCAATGTCAAAAATCACGCTGTAATGTCTATGTAATCTAGAGCTTGTACTTGTGAAATGGGCCAACTCCTCCAACTTGAACCTTTGTGTCAATGCCAGGATCCCAAATCAATCTCAAGAACTCTTCATCATGCTTTTGTTGCACCATTCTGATACAATTGGAAGGTGAAAAGCCTCCATGAGTTGCAGACTTGGAGCTCTCATAACCTAGATCCCATATCATCCTTGGGAATTGGTGTGACCAACTACCCAAATGTTCAAACTGTGAAAAAACTTCAGAACTCCCAAAAGCGATTACATACAATCTCATAATGATGCTATTCAAAATCCGCAATAGGAGCAAGATAAAATTGTGTCTTTGTTGGATCAATTGTCTTGGAGTATTCAATTTCTTTGGATGCCCCTCTGAATATTATTTCAACTTCTTGGAAAGGAGTTACCGTAACATCATATAAAGAATTTAGGTATTCTTTGTTGAAAGTGGTGGCCTTTACCTGTGAATCGTTTCTCACATTAAATTTCATATCTTCCACTTGCGTGGTGAATACCTGTTCCTTTTGTTCAATGACCTTCATTTGAGCAATTTTTTGTGATTTGGCTTCCAATTTTTCTTCTTTTTCTGTCAACTCCTTCATTCCTGTCTTCCTCTTGAGGTTTTGATGTATCCAACATTTTGTGTGGGTCGATGGTCGTCTTTTATGGCTCTTCTAAGTCTTCATCTGACAACATGTCCTCATAGTGTACTTGTCCACTGGTCTTCATCAATTTCATGAAGTTTGGAAAAGATATTTCTCTTCGAATCTCTATTGGAAGAGCTCTATATTCAACATAACTGGCAATAACATCATCCACTATAGTTCTCTCCTCTGGCAATAACATCATCCACTATAGTTCTCTCCTCTGGCAATAATACCATGATTCACACGTTGGCAAGATCACAGTTCTGATACCACTTTAATGTTCATTTCTAGACAAAAACAACAATTTTGGGAAGGACGGACTGTCATGTCCCCTTTTCGAAATAATTAATAATGAAATAATTTCATACTAATGTTTTAAGTTGTCATAAAGTCAACTGGCAAGGTCACAATTCTGATACCATTGTAATGTTCCTTTCTAGGCAAAATAACAATTTTCGGAAGGGCGGACTGTCATGTCCCCTTTTCGAAATAATTAATAATGAAATAATTTTATACTAATGTTTTAAGTTGTCCTAAAGTCACTTAAATTATTAACATGGAAAAATGACAATCATTATTATTAAAGTGGGTCATAAATTAATGATTATTAATTGGGCCGAAAACAAGGGTAAAGATGTCTTTATTAAAATAGAAGCATGTCAACATAAAAATAGAAAAAAACTTTGCTTTTTGTCTAAAAAGGGACATTACAGTGGTATCAGAGTTGTGATCTTGCCAGCGTATGAATCATGGCATTATTTCCAGAGGAGAGAACTATGGTAGATGATCTTATTACCAGTTATGTTGAATATAGAGCTCTTCTAGCAGAGATTCAGAGAGAAATATCTTTTCCAAACTTCATGAAATTGATGAAGACAAGAAATGGACAAGTACACTATGAGGACATGTCGTCAGATAAAGACTCAGAAGAGCCATAAAAGAAGACCATAGACCCAGGGAAAATGCTGGATACATTAGAATTCTTGACTATTTATTGTTTACTTTTGACAATTCTCGATTGAATCTAGAATTCTTTTAACTCCTGTTTGAGGATGGAAACCCTCTATTGTAGTGACGTTAGAGGATGAAACTGCTCCAATCTACATAGGTAACTTCACATAGGGGTTACAATGGATTAGAACACAGGGTATTTACAAACAATCGGAAATTAGTTTGGATGAAAAGAAATCATTATTCATAATCATTCAATCAATTTCAAAACCCTTTTCAAGCTTGAGAAGCCTTTGTTCAACTTTTCATCATAGAGATTGAAAATTCACATGGGTTACAATTGATTAGAACATAGGTTATTTACAAACAATTAGGAATTGGGGGTTTATGATCAAGAGTTTGACCGATAAATTCAGTTTCGGAAGTCAAATGTCAGTGCTACAACAAGGGTGTCACACCTCCCAACAGTTTCAAGTAACCACAAACCCTTTTAAGGGCAGATCGTACTTTTCTAGGGCTTGTCGTGGCCCTGCCAAAGGAGATATTTGATTGAATTTTTAGAAAAATACTAAAAAATCAGAATTCAGTATTTTCCCTGAGTGATATTTCATACAAGTGTGTGATGCTAGGAAATGTTAGGATGTAATGAGTTTTTTCAAATGCCTCATCTATGATACAATTTATCAATACAACTTATCCTTGATGCAATTTTTATCAATAAAATTTGAATGCTTTTATTAAAAAACGATGATACAAATACGCAATGCCAGGAAACATAAGGATGTAATGATTGTTTTCAGGTGCCTCAGCTGTGAGGTTCGAATGAGATTTTGTTTGCTTGGCCCATTATCTCTAGGAAACGAGCACCTATAAGCGATTAGAGGATTCTAAAGGCTATAGATTAATTACCTCTTCATTCTAGCCTAGTAAAATTATTCCAGGTGTTAAGCATCATATGGAGATCACAATTACCCATACAAATGGAGTTATTGGTCAGACTATGTTCTCTTCCATGAGCATCGTTTTATCACATGAGATGTGTTCAATCCTCTCTTTTTGGCATAGAGGGTCTACTACACCTCCGTGTCCACATTCTATGATATCTGGCTAGATGAATGTTACCAACATCCTCCCTACTATCGGGGACCATTGGCTGTGGATTTATGACTGTTTCAAAGATATCTTATATGTACCCCATAGGATCACCTTGCTAGAATCGCTTCGTCTTAGATATTCTTATTTGGATCTACATTGTAGGAAGCACCCCATGCGCTTGCCATGTCCCCCTAGAAATGCTTTTGAAGCAATTTTCGGGGTGTTTTTGGCAATTGTCTGAGTTTTATACTTTTCAACTTGCAGCCTCTTTGTTTTTTTTATGCACTAGAGCTCCTTTTTGGCTCCTTCACGCTATTGGTATTGGTTGAACCTTCAATTCACAATGTTATAGTTTGGTCGCTCATGTCCAACAATAGAATTTATTTTAGTTTCTTTGTATATATGCCAAACTTCTCATTGCCTTTCATTGAATTCTACGTTACCAGATACGTCCCTACGTCCCACCTGGTACGGGTATGCGACGTTTTGATATGGGGTACACCCCAACCCTTGCGGGTATGGCCAGGTACGTCCTCAGGCATACTTGGCCGTCCCTGCAGACGTTGGGGCATACCGCCCCAAAAAAACATATTTTTAAATTTTTTCCTCATTTCGTCAGTCAAAGTCAAATATGGACCTCAAAAAACATTTAAAAACATTTTAAAGTGCATTTGCAACCCTAGAAGCAGGAATCACACTCAGACATACCCGGTCGTACCTGTAGGGGCTGGGGCATACCCTAGGAGTAGGGCTGGTGTACCGTCCCAAAAAAGCGTATTTGTTAATTTTTTCCTCCTTATTTTGTCAGTCAAAGTCAAATATGGACCTCAAAAAACATTTAAAAACTTTTTAAATTGCATTTGCAACCCTAGAAGTATGAATCACACTCAGACATACCCGGCCGTACCCACAGGGGCTGGGGTGTTACCTGGGCGTAGGGCTGGTGTACCACCCCCCCAAAAAGCGTAATTTTTAATTTTTTTCTTCCTTATTTCGCCAGTCAAAGTCAAATATGGACGTCAAAAAACATTTAAAAACATTTAAAGTGCTTTTGCAACCCTAAAAGCATGAATCACACTCATTTTATCAAAAGATAACAACACATTTACCTCTCATTGCATTTTTACCTCCCATTGCATATTTATTCACTCTTAATGTTTCAATGGCTGGCTGTGTTTTCAAAACGTGAGCCTCAATCGATTCATCTGTATCTTCTTTATTAGGGCTGTATATAACAGCTATGAAGGTTGCCAGAGCAAGTCAGCAGGTCTTCCAGTTATTTGATTGTGTTTAAGCCTTACCAAAATAAAGGGAATAAATGTCTGTGACATGATCAAGATGAGGGAGAAGTTGAAATCAATAATGTCTGTTTTGGCTTATCCTTTATGTCCCCAAAATATGGTTCTCCAGGACTCTTTTTGTGCAGTACATACAGTAAGATCATTTGCACAGGTATAATATGAAAGCTCAACTTGTGAATAAGCTCAAAGAATTGAACAGGCCATGGTCTTAAGTTTGATTTATCACCAGGTCATCTCATTGTAATCTTCACCAAACTGCAGAGTGCATTTTCTTTTGTTTTTATTTTTATTTTTGTCCATACATTGTAACATTTGCACTATGTACTTGTAATAAGACTAATCTACGTTCAACAATTGAATATTATGATATTTGGCGTCGAATTATTAGTATTTTTTGTGGTTATTTAACTTATTATGTTTCCTCTATGCATATTATGTGTTTAATTTTGCTTATATGGCTATATTTTTAATTTTTTATATATATTTTTGTATGGCCGTACCCAGCCATACCCAACCCCCCAAAAAAATCCCACGTATCCATGTACCCAATACTTGTACCCGTACCTGTATTTTGAGTAATATTTAATTTCACTTTGAAGTGTGTACTGTTATGCTGGACCCAGAATTTCAGATCCATTGCTATTCTTATTTTGATTACATCTCACAGCTATACCATATATTTACTTTTTGTTTCCTTTTAGACTTTGTACTTTTGTACTTCATTTGTAAATCCTTTAGTCACGTGCTGTCTATGGATCTTATATGATTTCCTTATTTTTTCTGTTTTCATTCTCTGATTCATAACCTGATTTGACTCATCTGGGGATTCTTTCTTCAATTTTTATTTTCTACCGTTCTCACTTTTCCTATAGCTGCTACATTACAATAATTCTTGAAACACCTCTTCTTTTTACCTCTATTAGATGGTTGGCATGTGCATGCATATTGTTTAGGCATGGATAATGATTTTAATAGAATTGGATTATGTATGTTCAGGTGCTGAATGGTGGGCTCAGGATTTTAGGCAAGCAATTGGGGTTCTAAACTGGGTACCTTTTATTCCAGGTAAGCTATTTGATTTTTCTCAAATGGAGTGGAAGTTGGAGGACAATTAATTGGTTTGAATAATATTATTCCCGAATAAGCATCAATACTAAGGGTTCAAAGGCTTTGCTAATGATTCATTAGGAGTTTGTCATTATCTTGGTTTGAGCTTTGTGAAGAGGGAGGCAGGAATTTTAATTTTTTTTTTTTTTAAGGTCTAAATGCTGTTCTTGTGGTATGATCTTTTTAACATACTAATTTTGTGCACATGGGCAGACATTCCATTATACCAACTAGTTTTGTATTTCATGATCGTTGTTGCTGTGGCTCCTACAGTTGGATACAAGTAATTTTCTTACCATTGGTGATATTCAGTTATGTTGGGTGAAATTTTATTCTGGTTGTTGCTGACAGTATCTTATATTTTATTTTCAAATCTTTTTCAAAGTGATTACACCATGGTTTTCTTGCCTACTTTTCCCCAAGGAAAGACCTTGACATTAGATGGCTATCTTGTAATCATCTGTAGAAATTTTAGTTATATGGTACAAGGATTTCATCATTCAGCAGATGATTGCACCTTTTAGTGGAAAGATAGGCTTGTCCGTTACAATTGTTCTCTCTACTCTATTCATATTCCTGGTAACCCGTTTTGGGTTTAGAAGAGGTTGCAAGAGTCTTGCTGAGTGACTATGCTCCAATTAGTGCAGTGCAGTTTACAATGATCTGAATATTTAAGAGAGGAATAATCAATACTGAAATTGTAAATAAAACTAGTACAAATATCTTAAATACATCTATCTGAAAAACACAGATAGATATCAATTTCAAAGCTCTTATCTTTGATTTAATGTATACCACGTTGATTAATAATTCCATTGGCTTCCCCAAAAATTTCCTACCGTCTGGTGACAAATGGTATAAATCTAGCAACACCAATGCGCTGGGTTCAAAAAATTCTTTCTCTAAAAAAAACGGGGCTCCAAACTCCACTGTATGGCATAGATACTATGATTTTTTGATTGACTTCTCAAAGCAAAAATAAGAAACAGCTCTCCCCCCCACAAGCATCCTTGGCTTCCATTGTAGAAAGCTTATTGATGTAATAATGGTACCAACTTTAAGAAGTGACTTGCTTGCCTTGAACTATTATGGAGCTTTTTGCTACCGAGTCCAGATATTAAAGAAAGAAAGAAAGAAAGAAAGAAAGAAAGAAAGAAAAAAAAAAGAAATTATATTAATGTTCACAAATGACCAAAAGTTGGTCAATGGGACTGAAGGGTACAACCATTAGATATAGAAGGTTCTAGGAAGCAAGAATCCTCGAGGTGAACTAAAGATCTAAAGTATGAAAGACAAAATAGAACAGTGTGCCACAAACACAAGTGACAAAGAAACCAATACAAATAGCAATGAGGGGTGGAAAAAAGCCACAAAAGCATGTGCGAATGCAGTCATCCGAGCTGTTATCAATCACTGTGAGAGATCTGAAAATGCTGTCTGGTGAGGATACATGATTGGGAGAAAGCAAGACACTTCCTCTAAAATCTCCCCTAATATCCAAGGCCAGTGTAACTCCTGTAGTAGAAAAGAAACTTGTAATATCAGTTTGTCCTTGTGGTCTGGGGGCAGCTGGCAAGTAGTAGATCCATTTTGTTGGAGAGAGGTAGAGCCACGCTGATGGGGTAGAGCAAAGCCACGATGTCCTGAGATAACAGGCTTGGAGATTTCAGTAGTTTGAGTGGTAATGATGTGTCAAGAGAAGTGCTTCCTAACTGATCTATCGGCTCTGATGTGTGAGGTACCGATGTCCAAAGAACGCTTAGTGCTACCAATCCCCTGGATGGATTGAACTAAAGAGGTGATCAATATGGGAGCTCTAGAGCCTCCAGGTTCCTATAAAATTTGTGCCGGAGGGTGATAGCCTCACCAAGATAATGAGCTAGGCACTGCTGGTCTGTTTATCTGTAGAAAGTGACTAGAGTGTTTTCCGAGTCTCTGTAGGGGTAGTGGTATCTTCCCTGGATCTCACGATAAATGGGGCATCTAAAAATGAAGTGGTACTTGGTGTCCACTTCATGGAGGGAGCAAAGACGACAGATCCGGTCTTGACGGAGAATAATCAACATTGAAAATGTTAATTAAAGTAATTATAACAATTTTGGGAACACCCTGCTTCCCTAGACTGGTATGTGAAGCATGCTGCTTACTCTAGAGTGCTAAGGAGCTATTTGCTAACAAATTATGACTTTGATGGAAATTTTTTTAATCAACACATTTTCATCAAAAGTATAATGATACTGATATGTAAATGTATTTGATGATGAAGAATATATTTTTGATGATGCCTGAGTGGTGGTTGTGGATGGAGCACATCATTCCATCGTCTGCAAGGCTCTCCCCTCAAAGTAATTGTAATTGAATGAACGAATGAAATATTTTAATAACATCCATGAAATCAAGCATTCTATGGTACCCAACACAGTGTCAAGAGTGCTTTGTGTGAGGTCAGCCACTTAAAACAAGGGCTGCCCCATTGGGTTTGTGAAATATCCATTCCCTTTTGATGTTGGATCTTCTACTATGAATGTTGATCAAAACATTTGCTATTTTATCTAGCCTTTCCTCTTCAAACGGCAGTCTGTCCACTTTCATGTTCTCGTCATATTTTATTCGGATGAATGAATGAAATATTTTAATTGCAAATTCTTTTGAATGAATCCATCAGACTTCCATGTGGCAACTTGCTCATGTAATGTATTTGTTGCATTTATGTCTATTGCATCAGGTATGAAGACCTTGGGTAATTACTAGATCTAACATTATTTGACCAACAACTCTGTTGGAATCCAATTATTGGCAAGGCACCTATTCTGTTCTTGGGATCTATGCTTATGCAAGATGTTGTTCCACAATTGTTGAAATTTTTATGATCTCATTTCTTCTGAATCTGGCTTCTTGAAGTAGGATCATATCTGCTTTACAATGTGTGATTTTATATGTGCGAATGCTGAGTTTGCTTTGTGTGCCTTTAACGGTGTCATGTGTCATGAGATAACCTTCAAGTAGTGATTTTTAGTTTATTCTGCTCCAAGGCCTGTTTGAGCATCAGATCTCCTCCCTTGGCCACAGTTATCTACCTTGTAGCTGAAGTCTTTTTAACCTTCCATAGCTTTGCTATAGGTGCCAACTCATTCCTGGATGATTTCCTTTGTCTATTATTTAGCTTCAAGGAAGAAGTGCCTCCATTTTATTTGGATTTTTCATTTTCCACTTGTGGCATGGGAGCATCTTGCTTGATTGTTTTTGGAAAACAAAGTACCTTCAGCTGGTCGTGTGCCTCCGCTCAGCAAGGAGAGCCCTCATGTCCTGATCATGATTTCTTAAAATAAAAATACATGTTGCCCCAGGGGAGACGTGGTTCTGGTACTTTTATCTCTAATGTGCCAGAAATTACTTTATAGTTTTCTAATGAGTCCGGAGTTCTTGAAATAAAAATGTTGTTTGGAAGTGTACATGTTTCACTTCATTAGATCGAGACTTGTAAGAACAAGCTTAGCTAGTTTGGTTAGCCTCTAGTTGATTCTTTTCTTAATTATCATCTTGGTTGTAGTTGGTGCCTCTAATGTATGTTTGTGTGACGGATTGCTTGGAATAAACCTCTGCTATCATCATCTAGCTGTTGTATGAGCATACTCTTACAAGATGGGCACATGGATGGCAGATTTGGGATAAAAGGGGAGGTTTTCATAGCCTGACGGCTACTCCCATGTAGTACCGGCGAGTCTCAAGAGCATCATATTTAAAAGAGGTCTTTCTAAGTCCATATTCACTTAGATCTGTGCGTAATTTAACACAGCTTGTTGATGAATAAGCTCAGAAGCAGTAATGTATTGTATTCTATGACGTTACCTATTCTCCTCAAAGTTGTCTCACCCAAAAGTAGCTGGGTAGAAGATGAAACCTTACCCAAAATGAGACTATGCTAAGGAGTTCTGATTTAAGGCTGGAGTCCCTGGTCTCGTGAATAGGGGCTGATTTGTTTAGAAACAATGTCCTCTAATGGAGCACTGCATTTTTCTCAGCATTGAAGGCAAACTTTGCCTTCAAATAACCCTTTGTCTTTGTTAGAATGCCTATTTCTCCTTGTTGGTTCCTATTTTTATAGATATGTGCCTCATGGCTTTTTTTAACCTGGATATGAGCTATCCACAGATCAGGGCCTTTTGTTCAAATACCATAAGCTGCATTCCATCTCTAGCACCATGAACCTTTGGAAGATTCTCCATTTTCTGATGGACCCCATTGGTTGGGCAGAATAATTGTTTTCCTTGTATTGCTGCAGAAATCTTAGCAGAACATCCTTGAAGATCTGCATAGCCTTTTTTAGAAACTATAGCATTTAAGGGAGGCTGAAGCAAACTGGAAGAGGCCATGGCCTCCTTTCTTAAGTCTGGCCCTATGGGCGAATCAGATTTTGTTTAAGATTAAGAACAAAAGGATTTGGAAATGCAGATGATATGGAAGACGGAAAGATTATATTGATGTCTATGGATGACCAAAATAGGTCAACAAGACACAAAAATACAGTGTTTAATATCAGGTAGCAAAATGTATCTCTAAATGAATTATGATTTGATTTTTGTCTTTGAATGCTTATTCACATAAGGGGAGCCTATGTTTATAAGCTGAATATCTTAAAAAGACATTTAATGCTTCAAACTTCCACCTACCATTTGAATTAATTTAAACCTACCCTTTCAAGTAATTCTTCTAACCCTTTTCTGTATGGTTTTGAGTCTTTGACTGATGTAGAATAAATATCTATAGCTATAACACTAGCTGTAATGGATCCTTTCGTCATTTTCTCCGTACTTAGAAGAAATTGTCTTAATTTTTATGGATGAATAAGAACCACCTTTTAGCCGGCAAGACAAGCTAGTAGAAAATAGAATCTGGTAAGAGTTATGGAGTGCATGCAGACCACAAACAATGATGATGGAGTTTGCACATGGATAATCAAAATTTTGGATGAGAGCCGATTCCATTTGGTACGCCTGGATGAATGAAATTTCTGGGACGTTGAAATGCTTTGTTGAGCTAAAAGGATCCTCATATGAAGATTCAAGCCCCAAAATTGATGATTTGCATGAAAGATCTTTGTTTTTAGGAGATTGTCCAGCTCGGAGCTGTGAATAAGTTCACTCAGGATAAAGACCTACTGTCAACTAATGAAATTCTAATTTTCCCAAGAAAGAAGAGTAACATGTAGTTGGAGAGAGAGGAACAAGTGCAATATGTTGATGGTGATTTCCTATTGCTTTAGCCATTGGGTGGGATGGGGAGAGAGGGGAGAACAGTAGCAGGTTATTGAGGTGGTGGTCAACAGATTTGGTTTCAAGTTGAACATACTGTGAAAGAGTTGCAGTGTCCAAAACAATATTTTCATAATGGATTGTGTGGCAAACAATTTGAAGAGTGCATGGTGCATCGTGGTTAACTTTGAGAATCTTGTAGAGATGGTAGCAAAGGAGAATGATCAATTTCCTTGAAAACTTTAAGAAGTGAAATGACAAGCTTGGTTGTGTAGATGGAGCAAAGTAGCTTGGTGGAACCATTATGGAAATATTGTATGGATGTGCAAGTTGTTGAATCAAGAGGTGTAACTATTGCATTCCCACCCTGTTTGCAGAAAATGAATACAAAAAATATTGGAAATTAGAATTAAATATGTAGAGAATGGGGGCACTTTCTCACTCGAGATGGATTGAATAGCAAAAATTTCTCCATATACTCTTCCACAGTCATATTTCTCCAGAAAAAAATGCAAGAGTTGGGTTCAGAATGACTTGTAACAGTCTTGATTTGCTATTTGAGTCAAAGCCTCAACAAATTGAGTAAAGCTACCTTTGGGGTTTCAGAATGCTGCAAAGCCACATGTTATTTATCTTCGAGGTCATACATTCACTGCAGCTTGAATGCTAGTTAGACCTTACTCAACCATGTAAGCACTTCTACTTCCTTTCCAAAATCATATTGTGGGATATTCATTTGCAAGCTAAAAGAAGACAGTAGTTGGTTTCCTTTTGCTTCCTCTTCCGATTCCCCATCTAGGGGGTCAAGGTCACCCCAAGGGTTTATTCAAACTCTAAATCCATTGGCCGGCTCGTCCTAGTTTTGATCAGCTATTTGAGTCAGCCTCCGCAAACTGAGTAAAGCTCACTTTAGAGTTTTAGGATGCTGCAAAGCCACTATTAGTTTCTCCTCAAGGTTATAAATTCACTCCATCTTGAATGCTAGCGAAACCTTACTCAACCATGTGTACACCTCTACTTCCTTCCCAAAATCAGGTTGTGGGATTTTCATATGCAAGTTGGAAGAAAATTTTTGTTGGCTTCCTTCTGCCACCTATTCTGATTTCCCATCTAGGGGATCAAGGTCACCCAAAGGGTTTATTCAAACTCTAGATCCATTGGCCGTTTACCAAAAGAGATAAGCTCCTGGTTTTTTGATGCAAATTCTGTGAGTAATCCTTTCAACTCTTCCTTTCTCACGAACTTTGAACAATTTCTTGGAGCCACAAGTGAAGGTATTATTACGACAAGGAGAACCATTAAAGCTCTGATACCATTTGCTGCATACCCTCATTGATCACATAAAACAAATACATAAAATGTTGAACAACAAAAATAAATATGTAGCGAATGAGGCACCTGCTCACCTGAGACGGATTGCACTTTCAAATCTAATTTTAAACATGGGAGTTCTCAAGCAATGGTGGTTCTCTGTATTGCTTTACACAAATAAGATTGAAATAATAAATCTAACAGTAAAGACCAAGGACAAAACATAAATATATTATAATGTTTGGCATATGTACAAAACATGTGCTCAACCTAGAGTAGCACTAGGATTTGTAGCTTCTTGGGAAGCATGGGATATACAATTTTTTGAGCTATGCTTGTACATATGGGTGGCATAATTGTTAAGAATAGAAGTTGTGACCACCAACTCATAAAATATAGCTTAAACTAACGTACCAAATAATACAACGTAGAAAAACCCATGAGTGAGAATGGTCTTTATAGATTTTGCTCCTCAAGCTCCCTTGCATTTATTGGCACATTTTTCAAATTTGTGGCAAGTTTGGATTCTTTCCCACAATGTTCGTTCTTGAGCATTGCATCTTCCATGGGAGAGCCCCTTCCTCTTGACCTTCCATTGTTAGACATTCATTTTTTGCAACATTTTTACCTTTTCCTCAAATATCCCTTTAGGATTCAAGACCATCTTTCCTTTTCATATCTTGCAGGGTTTTTTGTCTGTGGCACTATGTAGATGCTAACTTATTCATACATGATACATGGAACTCATTGTGTGTCATTCCTTTGTTCAGGATTCAATTGCATTGGCCACTTCTTCGTTTTGGGCCAGAATTTCATACATTCCATAGTACTACGATTGAAGCTTCAATTTCCCCTTCTATTAAAATGTCATTCGTTTATATGGATGTAATTGAATGAAGACCATAATCTACAATTCAAAATTGTGCTTTGTCTTGTGGTGGGCTTCCTACTACAGTTTTTTTGCACTCATGGCCAAGTTATCTTTTAGTTGTCTCAGTATGCCCTGCATCTCCTCCAATGCATGTACAAAGACAACTTCCTTTTCCTTGTGGATGTCTAGTCCCTTGGTGATGAAGGCTTGTAACCATATAACACATTAAAGGGGGACATGCTTATAGTGGAGTGATAAGTGGTGTTGCATAAATACTCGACCAAATATAGCTATAACACCCACTTGCTTTGCTTATCCCATGTGTAAATCCTCGGGTTCTTGTCCAAGCATTTATTCACTACCTCTGATAGTCCACCTCTTTGTGGGTGATAGGAAGTACACATTTGGAATGTCACCCTTGCTAATTGAAACAATTCTTCCAGAAAACGGCTCCGAAAATACGATCTCGATCACAAAGGATCCATTATGGGTTCCCATGTAGCTAAACACATGTTGTAAATAAACCTTAGCAATCTTGGGACCATATGAATCATGCCTTATTTCATTCATATGAAATGAGCACACTTAATTAACGGATCTGCAAAAACAAAGATTTCATCGTTACCTTCAAAACTTGGGAAGACATAGATAAAGTCCAAGAACACAATTTTCCACTTATAAGTTGGAATGACATTATGCTGCCCAAGAGTCCACCTCTTTGTGGGTGATAGGAAGTACACATTTGGAACGTCACCCTTGCTAATTGAAACAATTCTTCCAAAAAATGGCTCTGAAAATACGATCTTGATCACAAAGGATCCATTATGGGTTCCCATGTAGCTAAACACATGTTATAAATAAAGCTTAGCAATCTTGGGACCATATGAACCATGTCTTATTTCATTTGTATGAAATGAGCACACTTAATTAACGGATCTACCAAAACAAAGATTTCATCGTTACCTTCAAAACTTGGGAAGACATAGATAAAGTCCAAGAACACAATTTTCCACTTATTAGTTGGAATGACATTATGCTGCCCAAGGCCATGGGATGGAGCACTTGACTTTGCTGCGTTGACAAGTGTCACATTGCATCACCAATTACCTAATGTCCTCCATGTTCTTATAGAAGAATTTGGGGTTGATGTTTTTGTAGGTTTTTTGGAAACTTATGTGCCTTGCAAATGGAGATTCCTACCTATGCTCAAGTGCCTTATGCACTAAATGGGATCGATGCCTGAAATATATGCAATCTCTTAAGAAAATGGCGCCATTTTGACTTGACCAAGGCTTTGCCTTCCCAACATCTACAATTTCTTTCCTTAATTGGATTGTAGCAAGATCGTTCAGATACTCTTGAAGATCTTATACCCAAGTAGGTTGGCTAATGCACATTTCTCTTGGCACGACAATACATTCGCAGGCACATTCTTTTTCTCCTTATAGAAGGTCTCAAAGTCATATGCCTGTAAATGATCAGTCCACTTTTGTTACACCTCTAATAGTGTTCCATGAGTCAACAAGTGCTTGAGGTTGAGATGGTTAGTTTTAATAAAGATTTTTTTCCCCAACAAAGATTAATGCAACTGCCCCTGTGTTTGTTGACGATTATGAAACCCTCACCTGCAAAGATTAGGTGTTATGCAACTGCCCCCTGCACATACTGGTTGGTTTCGTCACCATACAAGAAATACCCATTTTGAGCATTGTTTTTTTGGATTGAAAACCTGTTGTTCTCTGGTTGCATCATGAACATGTTTGATTTTCTTGATACTTATGGATCATACTATTATATTAAGTTTGTATAAATTGCAATAGTGCCTAAAATGACTTAGATTTTGATGTTATTGTTTGAGTGTCGATTTGCTTGTGCTAATGATAGCACATATGTTGTTGAGTTGATAAGAGATTTCTTGATTGTAGGTTATTCTCTAGGTATATATTTAGCCTCTTTGAATTCTAATGCTTATGGCCTAGTGTAGAAGCACAAAAGTACTTGGGTGAATTGTGAAGGTAAACGCAACGATCTGCCATAGCTAGAGGAAGTGTGAAGAAGGGAAACACAACTTGGTGTCTCTGTACAGTGCTAACTTGCAACATTGGCACATGTTTGATCAATAAAGCAACTCATTTGATAGTGGTGGAACAATCGACCCAAGCTGGAGATGTTAGCGTTATATGGTAATTTATGTAATGGTCCTCAGACAACGTGTTTTGCACAATAACAATATGAAAATAAAAGCAAAAGTGGTGTGATCATACTGCCTTGATCATAAGCACTACCAATTTGATTTTATGCAGCCATAGCATGGGTATGGTAGAAGAAGTGCAAGAAGACTTCGTGGTGAGCATACTTTCCCTGGGCGCTATTGCATAAGTGCAACTTGTGTATGTTAGCCATATAACCAACCATAATGTTTATTTTTTTTCAAAATATAATTTTTGAACCAAAAAAATTTAACTTTTATTTTTAAAGTTTATGATTTATAAACTATATAAATGTTTGTAATATTTGCCTATGGAAGAGTATTAATTCCGCATCTTGTGATTGGAAAGGCATTTCTATGTGAAAATTTGCTAGTTCTTGCATATTAGGGAGACATACAATAGTACTGAAAATTTGTTTTGAAACATTGTAATTTTTTAGATTTAATTATTTTATTGGTTATGGTAGACTTGTGTTTAGGCACAAATGGCTGGTATACAATATTTTTTCCTGAGACCCAAAAATTGATTAGAAAGAATTATAGTCTGTGTCATAAAATACTTGCCATTTTTGAGCATATGAATCTTGATCCACAACTAATCCCAAAGACAATGATAAAAGGTATAAAGAGGCTTTAATGCTTTTGAAATTATCTATTGTTGATAATTATGCTAGAAGTTTGAAATGCCAGGGACTCAAGTTATCTCTCGAGGGGTGCCTTATTCGGGGGGGGGGGGAAGGGCGCGGGCAGGGGCGGGAGGGGGTGCGTTCATATGCTTAGCCTTCCTTGGTATTTGTGAGTGCCCCCCCATAGTCTAGAGTTTAATTGACACAATATGGATTATTTTTACTCCTACCCCATATATAGATTTAGATTTAGATTGGGGAGGGGGCCCTATGCGAACCCAACCCGCTTCCCATTTGTGAGTGCCGATTTGATCCTTATCCTATTAGACAGTGCCGATCGGCTCTATCTATCTGTAGGGCAAGGTTTGTTGCGCCTGGAGTGTTTAACATGAGGAGAGTAGGTTAGCACCCTAGCCTTCGATCAGTCGACGTTCTCGAGTAGGGTGGTTGGGTATCGCCCATGGGGTGGGCTGGGCTAGAGAGAATAGGCACCCTATTGCTCCTTGGCTCTAGCCGGGCGACCGCAGTCCACAACAAGCTTTATATGACCCCTCGTTGTGGGGAGAGGTGGCAAGGGTGTATATATAGCCAATGGTAAAGCGTGGTAGGCCGAGGGGCTGTCGGACAATGGGCTCAACCCTATCCCCCCATATCTATATGGCTATATGGAAACGACTCTCTATTTATTATTCCTATATCTCAAGTGGCCTGCTTCCAACTGGAGATTCTAGTCGCCCCAGTGTCCCCCTTATCTATGTAGAGTTTGGCTGCTCTTCTATCCCTATCCTGCACTCTATTGTACTTGACCCTACTCTAGCTGGGTGCTATCCGGGCCTCTTGACGGAGGGCGTGTTCAAATGGTAGTTAGATGTGGGCCGTGTTTCGCCAGAGCTTATTGGCTGCACCGATCCCCTCTATAGAGCTAAAAGTTGGATAGAGGATTGTTTCCTCTAGCCCCTTCTAGGATATAGAGGGTTCTCTAGAATAGATAATTATCTTAGTGTCTTCCACTTGATGCCATTTTACCTACCTTAGTGTCTTCCACTTGATGCCATTTTCTATGGCCCTCATTTAGTCTCCAATCTTTTCCACGATGGTAAATGGTCCATACCTTAGATGTTTGAGCATACTAGCATAACCTTGAACCCTGTCTTTGCTCAAATACAACCACACCCTGTCTAACATTGTGCTTGGCTTGTAACGTCTTTTATTGTTAATTTATTTTGAGATGGATTTGCTTAATCCTTTAAGCGAATCTTGCAGCTACTGTTGCATCTAAATTTAGTTCTCTTTGTTGGCTCAGGGAAACATCAAATGGGTTAGTAGGCAAATGGCCCAAACATGCTTCAAAAGGCTACTTGATAGTCGATGTATGTACTGACCTGTCGTATGGGTGCTGGATGTATGCGAAATACACTTGCCAAGTCCATGGATACTTCTTATAGCCCCTTACTAGTTGTACCAAAGCCCTAGTTAACATTGGTTTTTTCATCTGTTTGAGGATGAAAAGCTGTGCATCTTTGGAGTTTGGTACCCATCTTTGCCCAAATAGCATCCAAAACTTTCCAAAAAATATGGAATCTCAATGTGAAACAATGGACCTAGTCATCTCAAATTCATGCCCTTTTACTATCTTCTTACATGGAATGAAAAGACACATTTTGTTGAATCGATCTACAACAACATATAGATAGTCATGACTATGCTCAGACATTGGAAAACCTCCCACAATATACATAGAGATGATTTCCCATGGTGTAGTACGCATAGGTAGAGACATGTATAATATTTATTTCCTAACTTTAGGCTTGCTTGTACAACACAGTTAACATCCTCTAACGAATCGAGCTACTTCTCACATGTTGGGCAAAGACACATCTTTGCAAATGTGCCACGCTCATCAACTTTCTCGACTTGCAGTGGTTTGAATGTTTTCCCAAAATCTACATTGTGTATATGCTTCCTCATAAGCATCTGTTTTGAAATGCTGTAGTCGAGAACTTGCTTTGTGATTGGTGGCCTAGATAGCGTATGTGCCACAACTTTATGCTGTAGTCGAGAAATTGCTGAAGGAAACCCACCCCTTTGTCGTGTCTTTTTTTGTTGCAATTGATCTTGTGTTAATCGGAATTATTGCGGATATCGGTGGTTCTAAAACTTCTTAGAACTCACGGTTTTGCAACTACCTCCTGCACATATCACTTGTTCTCTAGTTGGATGATGAAGAGGTTTGATTTTCTTGATTTTTATGGATCATACATCCCTTTTGGGAGGTTTTTGTTCCACAAAAGCTTAGTGGTTGAGGAGATGTGGGAAGAGCTCACCCACTTTCTCTTGGAGGTAGCATCTTGCCTGCATTGGTGTCTTCCCCTTGATGCCATTTTTTCAACATTCTTGTGGCCCTCTTCTTCTACTCTCTTTGAATTTTCCTCACTATACTACCTCCTCTTGCAGCTCCATTTGTGCATCCCAGACGAAGTCTTCTATAGAAGTTAGCAATTGTCGTTCTTCCTCATCCAACATGGACGGCTTACTTAGGTGCAAGTTCTCACAATCTACTGTTGCGTACATCCTCATGAAGAGGCAGATTAAGTTTGAAAGTACTATCACCAATTTGCTCGAAGATGACGAATGGCCCATACCTTAGATATTTATACTTGTAGCTTGTCCTTTAAGCCTCTCTATGATCAAATAAAACCACAACATATCTCATACTTTGTTCTTATTTTCCTTCGCTGCTAATTGTGTCTAGCCTTGCACATGACTAGAGACCTTTCTAATTGTTCTTTCATTTTGAGATGGATTTGACTAATCCTTTCAATGCATCTGGCTGCTCTTGTTACCTCTGAATGTAGTTCTCATTTTATTGCCCCATTGCAACATCAAGTGGGATAGTAGTTAAATAACCCAAACTTGCTTCAAAAGTTGACTTATTAGCAGATTTATGTACTGCCCTTTTGTATATATGCCAAAGACTTCTCATTTTATTCTGCTTTCAATGAATCTTATAATTTCTATTTGTCCATTTGTTTGTGGATGGAAAGTTGTGCTTTTGTGGAGTTTGGTATTCATCTTGTTCGACAGGGTGTTTCAAAACGTCCCAAAAAATCTGGAATGTCTATTTAAAACTATGGATTTAGGCAACTTAAAATGCACGCATACATTAAAAAATGAATAATGCAGTTGCTTCATGCCCCTTTACTAATGTCTTACATGAAATCAAATCACACATTTTTCTGAATCTATCTACAACAACATCTAGATATTCATGACCATACATGGACATTAGCAAACTTCCCACACCATACATGAACATTAGCAAACTTCCCACAAAATCCATAGAGATCTTTTCCCATGGTCTAATAGACATAGGTAGAGGCGTGTACAATTCTTCTTTCCTAACCTTAGCCTTCCTTGTATACCACAATTGACGTCCTATAACGAGTCTTTTTCCCTTGGGCAGACAATTTATCCAATATCTAGAGCAACCCATCTTTGAGGTAGAATTCATATTTGCTATCAACATCAACTTTCTTGACCTGCAATAGTTGGAATGTTTCCTCAAAATTTTCATCTTGTGCATAAGCTTCCTTATAATCCTTTGTTGTAAAGGCTCAATTTGTGAGATTGTTACCAAAGCTAAAACTTGCTTTGTGATTGGTGGGCTAGATTAGAAATCTGCCACAACATTTGTGCTTCCTTTCTTGTACTTGATCATTAAATGAAATTGTTAAAGAAAATCCATCAATTTGTAGTGTATTGCTTGTTGCATTTTTTTTAGGGGCTTGCAAGTATTGAAGAGGTTTGTGGTCCATATGGTCAATAGTTTCTTTACCCAACAAATAATGTTTCATATCTTAATTGCTTGAAACAGTGCATTGAATTCTTCATCATAGACATGATACCCTTTTGAATGTTTAACAAAGTGGCTTACCTCCTAGCATCAGAGGTGCTCCAATAGCATACTCGCATTTGTTTCCACTTCAAATGGCTGCAGCAAATTAGGAAGAGAAAGTCCTGGTGCATTGCTGATTTTTTATTTCAAAGAACAAAAAACGGTATAATGCCCCTTATGCTAATGACGATCCTCACCAATTGCTACAATAGTATGCCGAAGAGATGCAATGGTGGAGAAAGTTGGAATAAACTTCTTGATGTATTGTTCAAATAAAAATTATTGCTTTTGTGGCACTCCTAGGCGTGGTTTTGTTAATGATAGCCTCAACATTTGTTGGATACACTATTAGTTGTCCTCCTTAAACAATATTCTCCAAATAGATTAGTGATTGTTTTGCAAACTCACATTTCTTTATATTGCATAAAATCTGTTTGTCTTTCAATATTTTCAAGACATGCTTCAATTGAGTTCATGTTCCTCCCATATTTGTGAAATGCCTGCATACATCATTTGTCAATCTCATAAATGTTATAGGTGTGTTGCATAAACAAAATAGAACTACCAACAATTCATACAAATCATTTTTTGTCTTAAAGTTGTTTTATATACATACATCCACCTCCTTTATATGAACTTGACGGTACTGGAATTTTAGATCAAGCTTTGTGAAGTATTTGTTATGCTGAAGTTGGTCCAACAAGTCGTCAATTTGCAAGAGTGGATATCTATTCTTGATGCTGACCTTTTTCAAGGATACATAATCTGTGCACATTCCCAAGAGCCACCGTTTTCTACAATCACAATGGGTGACCCACATGGTGAAGTACTTGGATGTATGAACTCTTGGTCTACCAAGTCTTGAAGTTGTTTCTTCACTTTATTACTCTCTAAAAGCATATCTTTGTACAAACCAAGGCTAGGTAAAGGAGATTCGAGCAACAACTAAAAAACATGCTTAATTTCCCTTTTTGGATGCAAACCTTTAGGAGTGTGGAACACTGTTCGAAAAGTATGGAACATTTGATCTAAATCTGTTTATCCCTTGTCAAGACAATCAATTTTACACATTTGTTGCCCATCATCTTGTTTATCACTCAAAAGAAGTGTTATTATATTCGTCAATTTTCCTTAGAGATTTGACTTCTAAATATTTTTGGGAAGTTTTGGTGGACATTTTCTTCTTTTTCTTCGACCATGAGTGATTCACAATGTCAAGACACTCGCTATTATGCTGATCCCAAAATTGCTGTGCAATATTCTTGCTTATATCAACAATCTCTTCATACATAGCAATTCCAAATGTCATGCTTATAGATTGGCCATTCAACTTAACTATCAAAACATCATTCATCAATATGATTATTCTGGTTTACTTATTGTAGTACTTCGCACATGCAAGTTATATTTCTGCCCTTTGAACAAAAGTTGGAAACACAGTAGCATGTGCAACCCTGCTGTTGAGGATACGTTGTCTAGTTGTTCATCTATCCTCGTGCATTTTTTCCGAGAATTCCTCCAGATCAACATGACCAATTTTACCGTTTGTTATTTCTGGAATAATTGCTTCTAGACAGGAAATGGGCTTGTAGTGCTTGCATTTGAATTTCATTTTTAGAGACTGTCACACGAAGAATAGCTAAAGCAAGCAATCTCAAATATTTGAATTGAAATTCCGGAGGTATAAAATGTTTTTGTGGATGCAAGACCTGAATGTCCCATTTTTCAAATTAAACATGTCAATGAACCCAAAACTTATTTGTATTTCCTGTAGGCTAAGGGAAATTAGTAAGGGAAATAATTTACTAATAATTCATTTAAGTTGTCCAAAGTTACTTTATGTTAAAACATGAAAAAATGAGGTGTAATATTTTTAAAAATGGGCCAAAAACAATATTAATTACAGTGTCAAGTAATTATTATTTTGAGGGTGAAAAAATGAGTAATTAAAAGTAATTTTAATTAGTTTTAGGGTTAGGGTGAAATAAGAAAAGTGAATTTATAAAAGGAAAAGTGGGGCCAAAAAAATTGATTATTGATTATTCACTTTTCACTATTCATGATTGAATCCAAAATTCTTTTGACTTCTGCTTCTGAGGACATAAACCCTCCATTGCTACCCTGTTTGAGAACGAAAACCCAACAACCTTCAGAGGTGGCTCCATCTAGATGTTGCTATTGTGTAGGGAAACAAATTATCCCAGAAGTCAGTTGGCTGAAAGTGGTGATTAATTCCCAGACTTAATGAGAAGTCTTATGGTTGCACAAAACAGGGTTGTTTTTTTATCCAGAAGTTGGGAGTCCTAATTTTGAGTACTTTTATTGACATATCAGCTCTTTAATTATTGCTATACAACCCATAACCGCTGATGACAGCGTGTTGTATGCCTAGATCAGGTTTTCATTGCAGCTTTACCACTTCTAGTGGCTGGTGTCACCTTCTAGAGGACTGGCGTCACCCTTCTTGCCTTTATTGCTGTTGTTGAAGTCTTCCAATGCATATTGTTGATTATCCACGCTGTCGTACCCCCCTGCACGTAGGCTGTACGGATCATACCTCTTCCAACCAGGGTTGGGACTGTGGCGTCAGTTGCAATTAGGATTTCAAGGACTACATTCACCCTTCAAGTTGTTGTACAAGCAGAAGACAAATCATAGGTCTATCTAGGGTTGGGTTTGTGGAATTATAGAGAATAAATTGGTATTTATGCGTTACCTTGAGTTTGTACCTTCCAAAAATAAACAAAGATTTTATTGGTGTCTGTATGACCAGTTTAGACTTGTATTAGCTGTTGTTTATGTCATCCCATATTTGATTTAGAAATTTGAAAAATATATCAAAATTCAGAAATAATTAGAAAGGGATGTTGCAAGGCCTGTGCAACAATGGTAATAAAAATGTTCAGAAGTCTATATATAACTCCCAGGCTCTGAAAGATCAAACCAGAACTTCTTGGTGCCTTTAGCACTTCCTAGAACCAAAACAACCCAAAATACCACAAGTTGCTCGAAACTTGACGAAAAATGATTGGTAAAGACGAGAAATGCTCAGAAAGTACGGGTGCTCAGAGTGAGATGAAAGAATAGAGAAAATATGGGTGAAAATGATGTAAGTGGCAAGATGACAATGCGACAAACCCCAAGCAAGTGACATGACAAAACAAAGCATGGAAAAGACAATGGAAGACAATAAAAATGCAGGGAGTGCAATGGAAATGATTAAAATAGAGCAAATTGAACTTTTGGAAATGAAAACACACAAATATAGATTGGTATGAGTTGAGGAGGACCATTGGATGCCATTAAATAGTAATCCAAAGCTTTTGATACAAATGAAAGCCATGCCATGTCAATATATAAACTTTAAAAGTTTTTTTGGGCGTTGATCAACCCCTGCAATGTCATTTGGGAGTTTTAGGCCCCAACAGTGTGCTGAGCAACATTTAAAAACACGTTTGTTTTGGAGGATTCGGGAATTGGTGACACTTGAGGCACTTCCTTTTGGACGCGAAACCTCAATAAAACTCAATAACTTTGCCAATACCGTAACATAACATTAGAGACTTTTGGGGTTTCTAGGAACCGACTTTTGGGGTTTTCGAGAATTCTATGAACTTTGGGAACTCTGCGTTTTTCGTGAACTTCAAGAAGTTGGGGAAGTTCTTGAGGTGCTAAAAAGTTCTGAATGTCTTGAAATGCTTTTTGAGACAAAAAAAAAAATACAGTAAGTGTTTATAGTGAAAATTCCTTTCTTAGACTTGGTCTTCACAATGGAAGAAAAATTGGGAGTTTTTGAGAGGGTCAATTTTGGATAACAGTAGTTGGCTCTGATTAAGGACTTGGAATGAAAGGGACAAAATAAAACTCTAGAATTTATTAGTTTTAAAGACCATCGGGCCAAGGAATAAAGTTACTTTTTAAAGATTTTTAAAACACAATATTGCAAAGACAGAAAGACACCAAAAAAAAAAGGGAACACACCAAAAAGAAAGAAAAGGTACACAACGGGAAGGAAAAAAAAACAATGTTGAAATAGAAACACAACAAAATCCTAACTCACCTATGTGCATGGTTGGGGGATGGCCAACCTTTACTGCTTGAAGTGCTTGAGGTACGATCTGTTGTAAGGTAGCAGAAGATGATTCATGTCTCGATAAGCAGGTAGTATGTGTTATCTCTACATAAATGTCGGATGTTGAATGGACCTATCCACAAGAATCAAACTTCCCATGGCTAACCTTCGGTTCTCTCCTCTTATCTCATAGAAGAACTAAATCTTCAATCTGAAAATTCCTCTGTTTGGCATTTTTTATTGAAAAGATTCTTCACTTTGCTTTGATGCAATGCTATACGATCAAAGTATACAATCAAGTGATTGTTTGCTCTTCCAACTTGTTCAAGTATATGATCGTTTTATTAAAAGAATTCTTGAAGTCTTAATCTTTAATTGTTTAAGGCAAATGTGGGGCTGGTAATTCCATTTAGACTAACATTACAACATCAATATCGTTCATCAACTGAAAAAGGGACATGCCAATGGCCTTCTTTAAAGTGATAAAATCAGCCCATAGTGCATCATACAACATCTTGTGACAATTTCTTTTATTCTCGTGCACCAACTATTGAATGATTGTTGCAATATTTTTTTTTGTTTGATTCTACTCGACCGTTCCCTTGGGGATAATAGTCGGAAGAGTGGGATAAGGATATCCCTTATCCATACCAGAAACTTGATAGTTTAGAAGAGGAAAAATTAGAAGCTTTGTTTGTGACTATCTTGTATGGCATGCCATACCTATCTAGAATATTTTCCTTAATTAAATTATATACCACTTCATAAGTGGTTTGTTTGATAGGAATGGCTTCCACCCACTTTGGAAAGTAGTCGTAGCAAGAATATGAGCGGCAAGCACTAGAATGTGGATTTAGTGTGCCGATGAAATATCGGCCCCTTTTCTAAAAAGGTTCTTTGATCACGATTGGGTTCAATGACAATGGAATACAAGTTGGTCTCCCAACAAACTGTTGACAAGTTGTGCACTTCCAAACCCAGTCTTGAGCATCTTTGAAAAGTGTAGGCCAATAGTAATGGGTTCTTAGAATTTTGTATGCTGTGACAAAAGAAAATAAATGACCACATCATAGAATCAAATCTCGGTGATTTGTCGCCGTTTCTTGACAGATCTTGCAGTATACTAGCTTGCTAAGATATTGAGCTCTATCTTGCGAGATGAGAAGCCTTGATTTTCTCAGCAATTTTTGCCTAGACAATCCCATTTCTCAGATACCAAAAAAAATTGATGCATTAAAAATTAAAGGTAAATTGTGAAATGTTTTATCGTGATTCGTCATTCTTTTGCACAGGGCATAGACAATATTGTTAAGCGAAAAGCAAAAAACTTGCCCTCATATTAATATTTTACAATCATCTCATGAATATTACAATGCTCACTGCCCTCATTCAAGTTGCAAGTTTGCCTCCCGATGCCAAACCCTACACTGTGCACAACCTCTGCAATTTGAACTTTTGGGCCCATTAAAAGTTTGAGGTTTGAAGTTGAACTTTGTAGTTTGTAATATTATTTTGCAGCTTGACACTTCACAGTGAGAATCGATTGACTATTGACACACTTAACAGTGAGAGTTGATTGGCCTATTATACTGTAATTTGCTGAACTGTGCATAGTGATAGGGCTGCAGTTTGTAACATTTATAGTTTGTACTTTGAGTTTGTAGTTTGCAACTTTGTAGTATTGTTACTATTGTAATTTTTTTTGATCTCACATTGATAGAAAATATACTTATGGGCCTATGGGATTCTCTACATTCATTTTTCATGTCATTTAACAATGTTTTACATTTAATTTAAGTTTCTTTTATGAATTTATATGTTTCTTAAAGTAGTGATAAAGTTGTCGAGAAATGCCGAGAAATTCTTGAGATCTGAGATCCGGTTCAAATTTTGCCCTTCTGCAAAATCGCTGAGAACAAGGATTTGAACTGTGCCCCACATCCCTGATTCTGAAATTCTTTAAGCAATCTATTTTTTTCTCTATCAATACATCGTATGAAGAAATCATCCAAATCTTTCTTTAAGTTTCTCAGGAAGAAACCATCCGAAAATATTTGGCACCTCTACGTTCAACTGCTCTCTTCTCTTTTGCAATGAGATTCATTGGGCATTCTCCATATGTGAGGAAATATGCTATCATCACTAGAACCAATGAACAAGGCAAGAGGCAACTCTTTAGGCTTATCTTCTTCATGTGATTCATCAAATTTCTCCTTATTGAATTCATTTTTTGTTGTGGGTTGGCAGCATTCACGTTCACAAACGAGTTTGGTTGCTTTTCAAGGTCATACTCTTGAAATTTTTCTATACAATTCCTTCTTTTTGAGCCAAGCTCTTGTTGTGTTAGGATAGACTTTGACAATTGTATCAAGAACGATTACAATAGTGTGAGAATTCAAAATATAATCCCTGAATTGTTTGATTGTCTAAGACTCTAAACCACTGCATATATAGGTTTTTTTAATTGGAGAATATTTAAGTTAATGATTTTTTAACCCACAACTCATGAAGGCAATAGGTGATTCCATCCCTTTGTCATTCTTTGTAACTAGGATGGTTGAAAGAGTGTGCTTTGATCAGCTACTGTAGGTTATGAAGTCCTTAAAATTTGGGCACCCAAGTGTTGATGCACGAGCAATGACAGTCTTTATTTCTTCTAAAGCATTCTTTCCATCTTTGCCCCATTAGAACGTAACTTTCCCTTTCATCATGTTTTAGCTATGTCTTATCAATTTTGCAAAACCAGGTATGAACCTTCTTAGAAATTTCTCTTTTACAAAGAAAGAATGAACACAAGGCTTGATTGTAGAAAGAGACAATTTTTGAATAGCCTCAACACTTTTTGGATCAATCTTTGTGCCTTCTTTAGACACACTGTGGCCTAGTAGGATTTTTTTTTTGACTCTGAAAACTAACTTCTTGGGATTCAAGGAAATACTATGGAGTCAACACCTTTCAAATACTTTCTCTAGATGCACATAATGATCTTCTCGTCTCTTTGAAAATATAGTTAGAATCTCAAAGTAGACTACTATTATTTTGTTTCTCAAATCATGGAAGGCCAAGACTGTTTCCCTTTGAAATGTTCCCTGTGTATTAATAAAATTGAACAACATCCCTCTGTAAGCAAATGTACCTCATGGGGTTGTGAATGTAGTTTTGTGTTGGTCTTCCTTCACAATTTCAATCTGATCATAACATAAGAATCCATCAAGCATTGACAACATTTTTGAACCTTTGACAACTTGCAACACTTGGTCCATGATAGGTATTGTGTAATTGTCCTTCATTGATGCCTGGGTCAAGTTTTGAAATTCCACGCAAATTCTTCTCTCCTTTTTTCTTACGAACAATAACAATGTGAGCAACCCAACTGGAATAAGGAATGGGGAAAAAATTCTCAAATTAAACATCTTCTGAATTTTTGCAAAAATAGTTCTAGCAACCTTGGGATTATAATGTATTAGTAAAGGTTAGAAAGCACTGACACTTGGCTTAAGAGGAATAGTATGTTACATTTCTTTAGCCTTTAAAGATTGCAAATCTGTGTTAGAATACATGAGAATATCTATGTATTTTCTGAGCAGGGATACAATTCTTTTGCGTTCTTCTGGAGAACAACATTTCCCAGTATTGATTATCTTGGGCTGTTCTTCAGAACCAATGTTATCTTAAAAATAAGCTGCATTTGGAGAACGTTTTTGCAATTTCTTCTTAATAAACCTATCATGTTTATCAAAGAGTTCTTCAAGCGAAACCATTCCTTTGGAAACCTTATTATCTTTCAGTTGAATAATGCCATCTTCACTACCTTAATTATCTGTTCTTTCTTAATTGCTTTGAGAAGTAGGCTCCTTGTACGCCGAATCTATACCTTCAAGGTGAAGGGTCCTAAAGTTGTCCATCTTCTTGATAAATGCAATGATTTGCTCATTAGCATTGAAAAACTTTCCATTTTTGGAATTATTGGTGACAGTTGGATGAAAAACCCATCTCAATAATGTAATTATCTTCACTAATCCTAGGATGAGGGATCATTAGCGAAGTAGAGACCACTAGAGCATTTGATTTATCATTCCTATCCCTCGCAATTGTAACTATGGAAAAGGCTTTAGATAATTGTTCTTTACTGAAACTGATTTTTGATTTGCTTGATAACTAAGTCTACATCACCATGTGCTCTTAGATTTTTTATTACCATCAACTCTGCAGTTTTAAGGACCAGAATCATTGTTTCATATTTTGTAGTATCGTTTGTGTTGCAATTTGTAAGAGGAGAAACATTTCTTCATTTGGTGATGTAAACAGTACACCACAGCCAGAGCTTGCAAAAGAACAACTACCGTCGAACTCTAGAGCTGAAACATCACCTGGATTACCTTTTATGAGCTCAGGAATGTCCAAATCTTCTTCAGACATCATTATATAATTTTCCATTCTGTTTTACCACATTTAATGGAATCATAGCATGAGACATGTCCGAATTTCTCTTCTAAAATCCTTACAGAAGCTTCTCCTTGATAATATCTAATAAGTTGCAGGTATATCTGCAACTAAAAGGTGAGTTGCAATTGAGTCTTGAATGCACTATGGAAACCTCATGAAATTAGTTGAAGGGAAATCTTATATTGTCTTCTTTTGCCTTATGTTGTGATCGATAATATGAACAAAATTCAAGATGGATGAAATGTATAAATGAGTTTGCGTCTTAATTTCAAAAGGGGGGATCATTTCTTCCTAATGGAACGGGGGTGTGTTGGTCACATCAAATGACAACTTTGTGGGGCAAACATAGTTAAGTGTTTAGAACTGAATACAATATAGTTACACTTTTGAATAAAACATCCCAAGTCATGTAAAAAGTTTTCTATTTCTAGTAAAGATCTGAAAATTGGTATCTGTCTCACCACATAATGTATTGGATCTTGACATTTTTCAAGATTAGAGGTGTGTGTGTGGTGATTTATTTATCTTGCTTTGAAGGTTTTTGACATGGTTTAGGAGGAAGCACTTAATAAATTTTCATGCAGTGTATTTTTTCATTTATTTTTTTATTTTTTTTATGGGGATGGTTGGGGGGAAAGGCTTGGGCGTTGCTTTGCTGTCAGTCAAATGTCAATAGCCTCAATAGAGTTATCTTGTCTCCAATCTAAGCCTTGCCCCATTGCCAACTGGATGTCTATAGCTCCGATGGAGTTTGTTCAAATCATTGTTTTATGAGAAAAAATTAAATGTTTTTTTGAAGATGTAATATTCAACTCTTTTTTTTTGTAAAAATTTTCTTTGAATCTTGTAAAGGGTTGGGAACCAATGTACCTAGGTATAGGGATGGTCTTCAGAAAATTTCAGTCCTAAGTGATATTTCTTTTGTTTATTTTTTACCTTCAAGGTAATATTTAACGTTAAAGGTGTAGTCATGACTCCTCCAATGCAAATACTTTTCTCAATTCTTGTGATAGTTCTGAATCAAACTTCAGTTCTCTATTGACAATAAAAAGCAATCATGCATGATTTTGATGAAGCATCAAAATTTGGCCACTTGTTCCGAAATTTTCAACACTTTTACTGTGAATTCAACTCTTAACCAATTCAATGCGATTGAATATTTTGGCACAATGAAAGTCAGTAGGTGATTGAATCTTTGACAAATGGATATGTGAAGGGATGTTCTCAGTGTTTGTTTTGTGTTTTCAACAAGACTTATTGAACTAACACCTAGCCAAAACAAACTATTATAAGAAAACAATGAAAGCAAAACATCTAAACTATGAAAACAAGTAAAAGTGAAAACAATATAATCTAAACTACTCTAATTCTAAAATACTCCTAACTAAAACTCTTGATCAGCCTGAGAGCGATGGGGATGGCAGCACAATCAAGAAATAATGCTTCAGGTATTGTCCATTCACTGGTAGCAATATGGCATTTCCTTGTAAATTCTTTATTTTGAAGGCGTTGTTTCCCAATATTTTCGATGTGTGGACCCTCCACAACGGGTCCAAGTTTGCATGTTTAGCTTTCTTCTCATGGGCTTTGTGCGATAGCAAAACCAAATCTGAGATTCTAAAAGCTTTGACCTTTGCCCTCTTATTCCATCTTTTGACTATGTGTAGATGTTTGCTGAAATTTTGTAGTCTTTAATGTTGTTCATCTTCTATTTGAAAAATGTTTAGCAACCTGGATTGCATTTTATCATCCTTTGCCATGTACTCTTAGATGAACTAATAAGTGGGCAGTTTCAATGTAATGGGAAATATTGGGTCATGTTCGTAAACTAGCAAGAATAGAGAAGATTTCAATTCTTGTTCATATTTAGTTATGTCAGCACATAGTGCTTATTTCAACAATTAATGCTAATCTCTTGGTCTCTTTGCAACAAACTTCTTAATGGCATTGATAAGGTTCTTGGTGGTAGATTCAAGCACTCCATTCCCTTGGGATAATAATTTGATGAAAACTTTGGAATAATTTTGTTATCATATGCCCATTCTACAAATTTTGTGGATAGGAACATAGGTCCATTGTCACAAACCAGGGAAAAAGGTGTGCCAAACCTTATAACAATGTTCTCTTCAAGGAATTTTTGTACATCTTCGACTGTGTTGTTCTTTGTGGCAATTGCTTCAGTCCATAGTAAATAGTAGTGTGTCGCTGTAACACAAATTTGTGTTCTTTCAGAGTTAGGATTGATAACTCCAACGAAATCAATCCCCCATTGGGCGAAAAGTCTATTTTCATTCACATAATGTGATGGCATTGTTGTGTGTTTCTCCCATTTAGCAAATGTTTGGCATTCATGGCAAGTCCTTACGTGGTTATGAACATCTTGGAAGATTGTGGGCCGATATTATCTTGCTCTAAGAATTTTGTGTGTTGTGGAATTTCCAGAATGGTGACCACTTCCTAATTTTTCATGGAACATGCTCATAATTTCCTTGGCTTCTCCTTAGTCACGCATCTAAGATAAATACCTTTATAATTTTTGTGATGTTTGTATTTTGATTATTTGGGACTAACTCGTATCCGTCCATTTTTTTTAAAGCTCTCAAAAGTGTTGCAAAAGTCCACTTCTCCATGCCGGGTCATATTGTGAACCCAACACTAGTTAGGCAAAGCTAACTCACAAATATTGATCTCTGGTACCATGTTTTGGGATGGCTCAACGTTATTGGAATGGTTTGGTGGGCGAGTGTACCTCTTATATGTGTAATTACATGCTATTTATTCACCACTGATATTGCCTACTTGTTTTCAGAGGCTAAGAAAATTATTGCTTAGTTTTTGGACCATGCATTGAGTTGCATCAAGTTCATTCTTAATTTTTGTGGCTATGCTTGCGCATTATTGACAGTCGGGACTAAGACTAAGGCTTGATTTTTGTATGTGGTCTTAATGGGCTGATTGTTCAAGAAACCCAATTGTTGGTTAGGATCGGGATTTATCAGTAGCAATACATTTGTATTTGGTACAGGGTTGAGCACTGGTACATTATGACTGGCATTGGGAATTACGTTTAGCATTGAGACATTTTGATTTACGCTGGGAATGATTTGAAGAATGTGGCACTGAGGATTCAGTTGTCTATCAATGTTGATAGCCTCAGTTTAAGTTGTTGGTATATCGTTTATGTTCGCTGTATATTTGATGAATACATTAGCCATTGGGTCCAATGTGTTTTCGTACACCTCTAGATGTTGCATTAGGTTGATATAAGGGAGTGATAGGGCTCTGCATATTTTGGAATCTCGCATTGAAGGGCTGAATTGGTTTCTCCCTTGACACTAGCGAACTATTGGTAGATGGCACTAGGATTAACCACTTGACCAAATTAAGCCGAAAAGGTGACTTGAAACTAATTCCAACTATTAATGGAGTTCTCAATCAAATTGAGAAACTTGTTGTATGCAATATCTTGAAGCACGACAAAAGTTTGCATGCAACATTTTCATGCTCCACATTTAACAATCTCGATGAAGTCTTGAAAGATTTGATATGTTCATCAGCAATTCATCGTCCGACAGGGATGTATCATGGGAGATGTCTCTCAGGATTACTTGGTAATTTGTGGACATCTCTTTGGACATTAATTGTGGTTCTGCTTAACCAGACAACCATAGGTGCAAATGGATGAGAAGTTAGATCAGTAGGTGAACTTGGTGGAGTCCTAAAAATTCTTGGTCTACCTTTGTCAGACCTAGTTCATCTATGTAGTTCCAAAGGTTGGAGTAGTGAGAGTTTAGTGTTAGATGTGGATCTAGTGAGACGTGGTGGGAAATCTAGATTGGTTTAATATCGTTTTGTGAACTTGTTAAATTGATGTTTTGATGATTCCTTTTTGTGCCAACTTTCTGTTGGTGTGTGTTTTAAGCATACAACATAGGAGTTGATAAGAGTAAATTGTGCAAAATTTTAATAAAACCAGGGATAATTGAGAGCATGTTACAATAATCCCAAGGTTGGATTTAGATCAGCGGAAAGGGCAAATTGTGGTGGCTAATACCAAAAGGTCGGATATTGATTCTTGCCGTCCTTCTATCCCTTGTTACCTATTGATGGAAGTCTATGAATAGGCTTTAATAGGTGATGGGTTTTCACCCTCTTGTTTTAGGATCTCAAAATGTGAATCAACGCACAAGTTGCAGGTGTGTGATTTTATAAATAACCAAATGGTGGAATAGTATAGTTAAGCAATGTCATTGTGACCTGCCCCATAAATTCTTGTCATGATTAAATTAGCTTTTCCTACCTAAACATTTGAAAGTAACTTAAAGATGGATATTCACAATGATTCTATTTTACATAGTTTGAGTTTGACAAAAAAACATTAAATAAGAGGGATATTTTTGTAGAAGTAATCACTTTTTTGCGATTGACTGCAAATTAGCCAATGTTTATTAAATTTAGTATTCACTCAATGTTAGATAAACACAACAAAGAGTCTCAAGATTAATTACTGTGAATAAATTTTCTATAACATCACATTGTAAGATGAATTAGCCACAATAAATTGGAAAAAACACATTCATCTACGGTAATAGAACAAACATCAGAGTTTAGCCATAGAAACAACTAAACCAGGTAATCACTTAATCTATCTAATGTACAATAAAACAAATAAATCTCAGTCGATTGATCACTCTATAAGCTAGAACCTCTATATGAATTTGAATTGAGAAAGCGGAAAACATGAGCAAGCTCACAAAACTTCTGTGAAGATTTCATGTTCGCCCTCCATTGCTATTTGTATTGGTTCCATTACCACCTTTGTTAGTGGTACCTTGCTCTACTTTGTCCTATGTACTTGTATTTTTCTCTTTCCTAGGAACTTTCTATTATTAATTGTTGTATCCTCGAGTCCCATTGATTATATTTTGGTCATCTGTGGACATTAATATAATTTCTTTATTTTTTTCTTTTGTTCATTATCAGTGAATGTATTTCTAACAATCGATGGATCACCACCACATCCAAAAAGCTTGCATGTGAACATGCTTATTAAAAAAATTAGAGAAAAATTGTTTCTAATCTAAAGCTAAGACTAAAATATCGAAACAAAACTTTTCAGCTATAAAAAACAGAGAACTAAAAATAAAGTTTGACATTGCTGATCCATTTGGACTTATCACTTCAGACTAGTTCTCAACTGGCCATTTGTTTCCCTTTCAACCCTTATTTGCACAACTGGAAATCTTCATCAATTTTGGAGACATCTATTATTGGCATTCTGAACATGAACTCAGCTTTGGCTACTAACATTGCATGGTGATGTAGAGGGGTCCCAAGATAAATTCTAACTGCCTTGGCCTTCTTTATCTTATTTGCTGCATGCATGACAAAATCAATGACCTGCTGGCTGTCTCCCTTGTTTGCCTCAGACACCTTCCTCTTGAATGCGATCATGCAGTTATTAAGGAGACCTGTGAACTATGTGGTGGTTACCAAGTCATCGCCCCCTTTGAACAGTTGTGACATATTAGCTTCCTTGAAGATATCAAGAATGTTCTCCTAGAAGCCATTCAATGATGACATGGCAGCCTTCAAATTCAGGGAAGCCTCTTCCAATGATGTCTTCTTGTGAATCATGAAACTTTGACATAAGTTTTATATCAAACGTTGTCATGATTTTGAAATTTGGTAGGAGACCTCTCTTCTCTACATGGGTAATTGCATCTAACTTCTTTATTTTGGTAGTATCCGTTAAGTAGTTTTCGATTTTGTGCATACAAGGTCACTCTTAATCCTAGCTTGATGAACTTCTTTAAGTGATGTGAAGAGTGACTCTACTACATTCTCCACCTTGTCAACTATGTTTTTAGGGTCCTTTACCTTGTCTTCTATTTCTAGTCTTTGGTCTTTGTTTTTGACACCTTGAACAACTCTCTATGATCTTATTAGTGGACTCTACCATTGATTCGGGGTCTTCTTGAAATTCTTCTCCACTGCTAGAATAATCTAGGGCTCTAGGTATCTATTTGCTTTGTCTCTTCCTTTTCTTGCTCAAAGAGAACAATTTTTCCTCTGTCTCAGAGATAATAGGGGCTCCATCAGGGGTGAATTTTTTGAATCCTCTCCTTTATTTTGTTAAGTAATTGTTCAGTCACTATGGGGTTGTAGGGGATCCAGGAAAACCTAAGATATGTTAGGAATAGGATTGATCTCAAGGAAACTTGTTGTGGGTGATGATGAAGTGGTAGGGTTGTTGGGATTATGTGAAATGGAAGCAGTGGGTGTGAGAGTGGAAGATGAAGTTGGAGCATTCATAGGGACCTCCAACAGTTGTGGAATGGAGGCAACAATAGGTCTTATAATAGGACTCATATTTTTGGGGACCATAATAGGCATTGCAGGTTTAGGAGAGAGTCACAAACAAGACTTGGCCAAGTGACACTATAAGAACATGTTTAGGAGTCACACGTTCTTGGGAATCTGTGGAGTCAGTAGTATTTGGAGATGTTTGACCAATAGTGTCAGTAGCAGAGGTTGTATAAACCAATGGAGGGGAAATAGACATAGTGACACTTGAAAAATAATAGGTCACTGGGATACTAATAGGAACATTGAGCATCGATTGAATTGAAGTGGCCACAATAGTGACCTCAATTGTTTGTTTAATAGATTCGAAAATAGTTCTCGTTGTTTGAGTGCGAGGGCTAGCTTGGGACACTATGAACTATTGATTATAAACTCGTGCGATTGTAGGTGGCAAAGATACATTAATAGAAACAAGGGGCCTCATTTGAATTATTCCACTAGAAATAGGGATAGTAGAATGTGAAGTTATACTCTAATAGGTAAAAACAAGGGATATAGTCATTGAACTAACAAATGCACAAAAATAGAGGAAGTAGGAGTGGGCCTCATTACCTAAGTAGATGTGGCAATTGAAACAGTTGTTTCAACTGAAGATGGTGGCAACCCCTATAGTGGTTTATTCTTGAGGTGCAGATCAATTCCTTGTGGTTCCTCTTTTACATCGGGCGATTGAGCATCTCATCTCCCCTCAATCCTTCATGATTTCTATTCTTGCAAATGCCTCCCATTCGGGTGACAAATTTGTCGGCAATATTCTAACCAGAGATAGCTTGTTTGGTACCATAGTATGGAAGCATGAATAGTGTGACCAAAATTCCTTCAATCTGAATCATTGTGAACAAATGATAATACTAATAGGTCACGATCTCTTTAATAAAGCCTCTCATTTCCTCGGAGACCTTGGGCACGGGATGTTCATTGATGGCCAGATGCATGGGAGGATAGCAATATTTTCAAATCTCCTCCATATATTATTGAAAGCCATACACATACAACTTGCAGTACTGAACATGGATGGGAGAATTGGAGGAATTAGGCCGTTTTGGAAAGTTTGCGTGATGGAATTACACAGTGGCACAATTGTCATCCACAAGATAGGACATCATATAGAAGCTGCATCCATCTTTTACTCCTTGAAGGAGTTGTTTTGGATTCTATGAGATAAATTTCATTGAGAGCAGGCTTTCTTCCTATCCTTTATGATCATAGCTGGTAGGGGTACCCGGAGTTTGTTCACATGAACTATTTTAGAGGCCTCATATAATCTATATCCATTAGAAGCATTCCTGCCCTAATACTTTACTGAAGTTTTTAATGGTGTGTGTATCAATATCACCTTTGTTACCGAACGGTTTGTGTCCCCTGCCCAGTGCTTCAAAACCTCGATTAGGTCATTCTTCTCAAGACACTCCAGGGTAACATCATGGTTATAAGTAAATGTGGGCTCGGGTAACTTGTAATAATTTTCAAATACAACCCCAACAATATAGGTTGCCTTTTTCTTTGGGTTTGTTGAAAAGATCACATCATCTTTGAGATCTTGCAATGAAAATATTGTGCAAGAGGTCTATGCAAGGAAATACCTCGGGTTTCACTTTGGGTTGATAAAGATCAACTTTCTTCACTGCAACCAAATCATCTTGACACTATCTCATCCAACGTTGCATCCTTGTTATTAGATATTGTGCAAGCTTAGTCTATTGTGCATAATAGTGCATTATAGTGGTCATGTCCAACAATGTTAGGGGTGAAGGCAGTTTCCTTGAACTCCTGAGGATGGCCGAAGGAAGGTGTCGCCATTTTGTATTCTAAGTAATGCTCTGGTATTTTTGCAAAAAGTTTGGTGTTTGCAATATGCAAATCGAATTTGCTTTATCTTCCTTGAATTTTTAAATGCTCTTAGCTGTGTGAAATCTGGTTAACATTGGTGGTTGATTGAGAAGTTTTTTGGCAATATTATTTTGGCATACATTTCCTTCACAATTTAAATCTCAATAGGTGACTTTGTCAGATCATACTACCTTCGAAATTAGTGAATTTTATAGAAAACAATGGCTTTTATTAATTGTCCATTTTAAAAGGGCAGTTGTGTTTTTGATTTGGTGAATCTATGGCTTTAATCCTTAATGAAAAATCTTAGCCATGCAGGTGTCAAAATCTTGGGTCTCACGGTCATGGAGTGCACAAAGTTCACTGTGATCCAATTTCCTTCTTATGGATGCATTGTATTATCAATTCAGCTTTATGTCCCTTTGAGATCTGCTTTGTCATTTTTCCTTTACCATGTCTAATCAAAACAAGACATGTGTCCTCTAATTGGATTGGAGTAATGGAGTCCCAAAGTTCCTTGAAGTCTCCAAACAATCTTTCCTACTATGGAGACGAGTTGATTTATTAATTCCACTTCATATATAATTTTTTTGTTTGCATGTTCCCTTGCAATAAAACATAAGTCACATTTATATTAAAAACCACTTGAATAAAGAAATATGCGACAATGATTTAAAAAACACGTGGCGTTCATCTAGCGGCAACGAAGTCACAGTTATTTTACGTTAATATTGTGTCTCTATTGGGCTGCATGGACTCGTTAAGTTCTAAAATCCAGTGGATAATCATACACATCCATCCGTCCTATGAACAAGAGACAAACAAGTCAGAACCTGAATTTGCAATCTTAATCATATAAGCATATCATGTTAAAATATACGTGGCAGTCATTTGATGGTCATGTTCTCACGGAATCACAAAGTTCACGGAATTCCGTAGTGGTCACAATGACGTCCGTGGATCCATTATAATTTTTTCTTGATATTTTCACGTCCCTTCATTGCACAAAATAGAGGGACCAACCCGTGATCATAAATTTTAGATTATATATATATATATATATATATATATATATATAGACACACACACACAAATACAATCACTGAATAAACGATATCACCAACCACCATACGTGGCCTCCAAACAAAGTCACGGAATCACAGAGTTTCAAAGTGCGAATAAACTAAGTGGTGTAAAGTGACCCTGTGGATGCGTTGAGATGTATATATTGTGATTGTTAAGTGCGATCGGGTCCGTTTGTTTCAAAGGCATATATGAAACATGAAATAAAGCGTGGTTCCCAACTAAGGATAAATGGTTTGAAATGGCCACCAAGTGTTTTAAAGGGGTTGATGACGGTAGATAAAAGACCAGGTGTGTAATTGTTCAAAATAAGGCTAGTTGTGACTAAGTCTTGAATGCACCATGGAAACTTAATGAGCTTTATGATGTGATTGATAATTTGAACAAATTGAGGCAAATGGATCTTTCAAATGGGTTTGCATCTTAATGAGCTTTATGATGTGAGAGATATACTTACTTGATAAAACCCTAAAACCCTCTGAAAATTTAGGAACTTGTAGCTTGTAACTATCTTTTCCTTTCCTTCCACCAAGGGAATTGATAGAGATTGCCTTCACAACAAATTGCAGATTTGCACATGTAAATTAGTCGTGTCGGCAGTGGCAGAAAATTACTATCGTCAATCTGCAATAGCAGAAAATCCAAGGATTAAAGTTTGGAGTAGATGAATATTTCCTTGTGTTATTTATGAAGGGCAAAAACAGCACCAAGGACCAGATCTGCATGAAAGCAATCTTTGCATGAGATCTAGAAACTGTAACAGGCGGCTGTTGTAACACAAACAAAACCACATGCATGGGCTTATCTCAAAAGGACGACGTTGGTGGGGGAAGTGTGACTGCTTTAATGCTTCTGTTGTAGAAAACCCTGAGATCTGCACACAACTAGATCTGATACTAAAATGAGCTGCTGCAGGGCTGTGTGTGACCTGAAAATTTGTAGAAACATGAAATCAATAATTGATGGCAGAAGTTTTTGAACAAAACTTTGACTGCAAAAATTTAGAATTGTATATCGAACCAACATTTTGATGGTAGGTCACTAAGGGTTCCTTGGGGTGACTTGGCAATAGGGATTTGTGAGTAGATCTTAGTGGCATAGTTAGGGACTTCATCACAGGATGTCTTCAGAGTAGGGCATTCGAGCTGGAGCACAAGGGCATCTCTTTTAGTTCGCGTGGTTAGCCAGGGGATTTTGGCAAGGGGAGTCAAGTGGAATGTTACAGTTGGAAGTAACTATTGATGTTAGAGGCATAATAATGGTCACTATAATAGTCGGACGGAGCTCAGGTAGCAAAGTTGGTGTTCTGCTTTGCTAGTGTGGGAAAGTGACTGGAAAGTTGTCGTGAGCTAAGGGGAGAGAAGGTTCTCTTGCATGTAAGTTGCTGAGCATTATTGGTGGATCTGCACACATAGTGTAGGTGTATAAAGGCCAGATGTCTCTCTCGATTGTAATCTATTTGAATGGAACCCAAGTAATAAGTAACATGTTCGTGGCATGCTTCTAGTGTGCTTTTGTTCATATCATGGCACATGCATATTTCCGTGGTGTAATTGTTTTGGTACAAGGATCACTTCTGGTTGAAAGGTATAGTTTGGATTTTTGAATGGTATGATCATCTCAGGTGAGCATAAGGGTTGCCAGTGCTGAAATGGCATGCCGAGTGCTAGCTTTGTGACAAAAAAAATTGTCTTCAAGAAGAAAAATCAACCTTTTATATTGCAATTAAAATGTTGAATGGATATATCAAAATCTTGTGTCTTTTGCCCTCTTTCCACAGCTATTGACTATCTGACTGCCTTTCTTTATTTACTATTTTCAAAAACTTTGATGTTCTATGTGTTGTTTCTTGTATTGCATTGTACATTTTGTTTGCCATAATCTATTTTTCGATAATTCCTAATATTTATGCAATATATTATAACAAGGTCATTGAATTTCAACGTCATTCAGAGAAAATTGGTCTGTAGGTCCTATCAGAGCATATAGACAATGCAATTTGATTGTATCCTCACTATAAGGTGTGATCTTGGAGTCATTTTTGTTGACTCTAAGCTTTGCTACTCGTCTTTGGACTTCCCAACTGAAGTTCCTTGGAAAGGAAGTAACAAAGCGTAATTAAAATTAACTTGATAAATGATTATACACAAACCTCAAAATAGATTGAAATTGATAGAGATGATATTTAACACCGTCTTAGTCCAAAGAACTTGGACCATCAAAATCATGTCTTTACTTGTTTAGAAAGTTTTTTCAATGAATGTTTGGATTTAGAATAAAATCTCCAAGATTTGTTTAGTTGTACAATTTAGGATTTCATGAACCAGATTGGGATTGCAAATATTTGTATGATCATGTCTAATATCAATGCATAATGGACATAATAGAAAGAAATGTATATTAGTTTCTATTTCATTTAAGTTACACAACTTACAATTTTTTTTTTTCCAAGGGGTGTTTTCGAGAGTGTCCATTTACCATTTTCACTATGTACCTTAATTGAGTTCTTAGTTTCATTATTTTCTTCTTGAAGCTTACAACATGTTATCCCCTGATATTAAAAATTTGGGATAACCCCCCAAATTGTGATTTTGAAAGCAATTAGAGTTCAATTGTAGTGTAAATAGGTAGCTTGTGAAGCAAAACTAAGGGACAAGACAAGTTTACAAAGGTAGCTTCACAAGGGGCAGTGGAATGGAAGCAAGGAGGTGATCATAATATTAAATTGCTGACTCTATTGCCCAATGGATCTTCTCAAATTAATTTGAAATGTCTTGGAGACATCATGTGCTACAAAATGGTTTGCTGCTCTAACACGAATGCTAAAGAGTTTCTTAGGCTCACAAGTGCTTTTGGATACAATGTTCAGTAAAAGGCATGTTGGTGTTCTAAACAGGTGGGACGCCCAGTGATCATGGGCCCAAGTTATAGCATCATGTGAGTCAAAATTAATTCATTTGTGAATTAATAGCAAATATCAAAATGTGCAAGTCATAAAAGCATTTATTAATGCTAACATGTAATATTGCCCGTAATTGTGAAAATAAGATTGTCAGGATGAGTTAATCAAGTGAAGTTAACATCAAGTCAATGTCAACTTGAGTTTAAGAAGCTAGAGTTGTGTGGGCCCTAGTTAACTTTATATGATTTGTTGAAATCAAATTAATTCTTGAATCATTTGAACTTCTTGCCTTATGACTCACAATTGACATCAAAGTTATAGTTGAAAACATCCATATAAAGTCTCTCAAAGCAAGGATACGAATTGTAAATTGTATAGTGCTCTTTCTTCAAGTGGAGACCTAAGATGCTTGGTAAAGATAAATTGTTTTTTAACATCCAAGGGTTGATATATTAAAGAATGTAATGTATTCTTCAATCATAAAATGTAAACTTCAACAAGCTCGTCATGATCTTGCTTTAGACTTTGGAGATGATTCAATGTCAATTTAGTAGCTTTTTGCTTTTTGAAGTTGGATAAGAAAGCCTCTTGTAGCTTCTTAATATAAGGGAAGGAGCCACTAGGGAGACTATAGAACCAATCTAAAGCATTTCCTTATAAATTTTTGCAAAAGGTCTTTAATAGAATCCGCTCGACATTGTAATACTTCCCAAAATAAATTGTATACTTAGCTAGGTGATTATTAGGATCTTTATGACCATCAAACAATTGGAATTTAGGTATAACAAAGCGTTTTGAATAATTGGACTCAAATACAAACCGTATGACAGGTTGTCCTATGATGACATTGTTATTCATATTAGCCTTACATGATCTAGATTGTATAGTAAGAGAAAGTACTTGCTTCTAGAGGTCACCTATGGCATGCACCATAGAAATAGTAGTGGTTTGAAAAGATTTGTCCCATGGTTTAAACTAAATATCTACTCTAAACATAGGTACAATAGATTCATCACCACCATCATTGCATTGTTTAGAATTGCATTCCAAGGAAACATCATTGCAGAATTTGAAATCATTGCATATCATGGCTTTCTCAGCACATTGTGTTTGTAAAGTAATAGTAGAAATTGCATCACATTGTGTCTCGATAGAAGCTTCATGCAAAGAGATATTTTCACATTTATTTTTAGAAGCAGGGATTTTGTCACATTTGATTTCAAGGGAGGAGAGAGAAACATTATACTCATTTGTATCATTTAGCATTTCTAGCGAAATAAAAGAAACATCAATTTCTTTTGCATCATTTGTTATTGCTAGAGAAGGGGAAGAAACATCACGATTAATTTCCAAAGAAGAACTACTATGTTTTTCTGCTTGAGGAAAGAGCATGTCCACATTTTCAATGTTACTTATCATTGCACAGAGACATTATTGCAAGGTAAGATATCATGAGCATCCAAATGTATATTCCCTATGCATGGTGCTATTCCATTTTCCTTGGTATGTGCGACACTAGAAAAATCAAAGGATGCATGGCATAATTCATTATTACCTATTTTTCATCTACACAACTAGCATTATTAACTACACAAGTTTGATCATTTGTCCACTAATTGTCATAAGAATAAGGCATTGAAATTGCTAGAATAAGACATGGTATGGCTAGAAAAGAGAAAGTCCAAAGGATGAGGACCATTTGGGGTTTCAGATTGAGTATTCCCTTGAAATTACCAAACCCTAGGACAAGAATAAGCACAAACACAAAGCGTACTCCTAAGATAAGTGCAAACATAGATAGTAGTGCCTTAACAAGGGTCAAATAAAGAACCAACCATTGAAAGAAATCTGTGAGGATTTTTTGGAAACAAAAATAGGTTTTTGATTAAAAAATAGTTCATAAATGAAACCCAAAAATTATTCTGAAAATAGAGACACCCTTTGTCCTCTGGGCTTAATTTACCAAAAATAGTAAAATTCTTATTCTGAAAAATTTAATATAGGATTTTGGCGAACAAAAGAGGCTTTTGATCCAACTAAGATGACTAACAAAAACGTCAGACTATTTTGAAAATAGAGTCGTATTGAATCCTATATGGGCCGAACATGTAGGAGGACAAGCCACAAGCTTAGGATAGGAAGACCTAATAAGAAAATGAGTGTGAAACTTTAGGGCAAAAGGCAATCTTTTGATTTGAACAAAGGATAAGGAGAAATAAGAAATCAGCATTGAAACCCTAAGGAAAAAACTTTGAAAAACCTAGAAAGAAGGATGAAATGAAACCCTATGGGAACCTAGGGTTTGACATGCCCAATATAGAAAACAAGTTCAAATAGAACTTCAAATATGTTCTATCTATATTGGGATTATGTTCTTAACCAACCCTAATTAGATGGAACTTTTGTAATAATTCATATTATAATGTATAATACATATGTAGAAATCTGAATGTAAAAGTTTGCAATTGATTTCATAGTCTAACTCGCTAAATATGGAAAGTACAACAAAGGGTTAAGATACTTAGTGGTTAATTGCTCAGTTGAAGAAAAAGATTGTAGGTAGGCAACATGAACGATGGCAAATTGGACTACAGGTCACTTGGATTAGGGCTCGGACCTTTTTGCGCCCAGACGGTATCATCAACCTCAGGTTGGTACCGTTAGATGTGTTCCCTATCTAATGGTTATGTCTGTGTAGATTTTGCTTCTATATTTTGATATAGGCACATGTGCTTGTTTGTCCTTTAGCTCTATGTGCAATTCTTTGGTATGATTATGCACTCGACTCATAGAAATCTATCTCATTTACTTCGAACCCTAGATCCATTTACAATCATAGAATAGGCGTGTAAACGGGTAAGAAAAGTGGGTTGAGCTGATTCAATTAGTCCCTGTTGAATGGTTGAGTGTTACCTACATATTCAATACTGTGAAAGAGAGAAGTCAAACTATATGTAGTTATTCCCATTGGGTGAATGTGTGCAATAATGCTTATTAAATGGATGCAACCTATGATCTAGCTCATTAAAACTTGGACAACTAGACAATTTTGGCATTGGCTCTTGAGTGCTTTAGACTTGATAAATATATATTTCTAGTGATTCATTGGCAAACTGGGAGGAATAGAGCAATCCTTTTGATTGTGCATGTCTTTGAATATGCTTTAATAAGTCCTTGCTAGATATGTACTAAATGATCAATAAGCATAAACTTATTTTGTATTTATATTAGATTATTTGGGTGATTTCTCACACCATCTACGTGTTGGGTGGATGGGCGGATCCATAGGTATGATTTGATTTTGAAATATGACTGTTGTTGGGTGAAGGATGAAAATGTCAGACTTAGATGGTACCATCAAAGGATAGGTTTTGAGCCTAACATTACTGTATAGGAGACAAAAACATTGATTTGATGATTTGGAGATATGTTTGAGTAAGATAAAAAACTTGTTTGACACAAACTGTGGGGTTTTCTGTAGGCGACTGAGAGCAATTTGGGAAGTTTAAGACCCGTAGAAAACATGTGGATGTGAGGGAATGGCAAATGATAGTCATGTTTGTATGTAGAAGTCATGTAGGGTGAAGGTAAGTCAAAGCTAACAATATCAAGTACCAATTTCTAGATTTTATTGGCTACACATGCAAATCCTAGGTTCTACAAACTTTGAATTGTGAAAAATCATTAACGGACTTTGTACTGATTGCATGCAACTACAATTAAAATAAGACTTTGGATTTATTACAATCTTTGTTTTCTCATTTTATTTGTTCATCTCTTCATTTTATTGCAAGAGATGAAACCCCATCAAGGGCTTTGTGTTTATTCAAATATGAGTTATTCATGCGGTTCTTTGTGTTTATTCCATTATGGGTTTCTCTCTGTCACCTACATCTTCCACATTTCTCCTTCCAATTTCTTCTTTCTCCATTTCATGTTTTGTCTTTGCTTGTGGAGAATAATATTGGATGTGCTTGTGAAGAGCGAGAAGTACAAAATGCTTGGTGGGAAAGCAAATAGGTAAGATTGACATGCTTTTCACATCTGTTGCGAAAGTTCAATGGTGCCAGAAGTGATCTTGGTGCTCGAGGAATGCAAGAAGCACGAAGTTAGCAATAGTGGAATGGAATGTGATGTTGAGCATTGACAAAGAAGTAATATGTTAAAGGCAAGTTTAGGCGACAAAACTCTTGGATAGCTTGGTAATGGCAAACTTGAGAAGAGGCTGGTGAATTCTGTGAAGTTTCAAATGGGTAAAGATGATTGAGATCATGATGTGAGACAGTTATGTAGAAGTGGTGAGCACAAGATAAGTGACAAGTCGACCTGTCACTAGTTCTATCGTGAATCTTGTGAACAAGAGAGCCACAAGGCAGTGAGTTTAGAACTTAGACTCATTGAGGAATGTTTGAAGTTGAATTGCCAAACTCAGGTAATGATGTGAGCAATCCATTTGTTCATTCATTTTGACTGTAAACCTATGTTGAAATTGGAAATTTGGTAGCGATAGCCCTATACAATGCATGGCGTAGATATGGGGATCATTACATATGCATTGTTTACCGTCTTGGCCGTGCTGGCTATCATGAGGGAACTATAAGCTTTATTATCAAAATACCTACATAAATGTGTTCTCATGGAGTATGATGAGTAATGAGGAGGCTTAACAATGGACAACGATGATATTAATGTCTGCTAGAGGCCAAGAATGACAAATGGGACTAAAAAAGATACAAAGGAAGAGTACATAAAAGAAAGTATGTGGATCATAATGATCTTCATGGCCATGCCAGATATCTTGAGGAAGCTCAAAACTTTATTATCAAACCGCCTAGTAAATTGAAGAAGTCACATGAGCTCTTACATGATTTGATTTAGCGAACATTGTTTCCGAAGTTGTTCAAAACAATCAACTTGTGTTTTTAAACACAAAATAAATTTGTTCCCATGTATCTTCCAAAACATCCTGAACAACTCAAGATTCTCGCCCTATGTCTCAAGCTCAATGTTTCCAATTGATTTTGTCAAATCTAGAAACCAATCGAAAAGCCTATGTAGGGGCCATCGGGTGACATGTATTGTTTTGGTCGTATCTACCATGTCTAGAGTTTGTTTTGGCTCTTGTTCGAAACGTCAAAAATCTCTGTTAGCAAGCGACTGCATAGTAAGCAATACTTGATCCTCATAGGTCAAATTTGGCAAGAAAATATCTCGTCACTCTTTCTCAAATGCATAGGTGAGAAGGAAAAGAGGCAAAGTTTTCAAGGCAATGATCTGGCTTGGTAGTGCATGTTCATTTTCCATACAATAGGACTAGGTGAGCTGGCTACTAGTTGGCTAGATCGGGATAGAGAAGCTTTCGTTGCATGTCACCCACAAGGACCTACAAGGTCGTTAAGGCGCTGGTAAAGGAAGGATCTTGGAGTTCTACATTTTGCTAGGGAATGCAGTCATGTAGCCAGAGCCATCATTATCACTTGATTTTCAAAATACAAGATAACACCCCTAATTGTGATTCTGTAAGTAATCGGAGGTCAACTTGAGTGTAAATATGTAGTACATGAAGCACAAATCAAGAACAAGGCAAGTTTAGGAAGGTAACTTCATAGGAGCAACCAAATGGAAACAAGGAGGTGATAATAATGTTAAATTGTTGACTCTATCGCCAAATGGACTTGATTGACATATTTTGAAATATTTTGGTGACATCATGTGCTTAAAAATCTTGTGCTGCTCTAACATGAATGTAAAAAGTTTTTTAGGCTGACAAGTGATTCAGGATACAATGTTCATTAAAAGGCATGTTGGTGTCCTAAATGGGTTGGAGGACCAGTGATCACGGGTCCAAGTTAATCCAAGTTAAATGACTTACCATCAAGTGAGTCAAAATGAACTCATTTGTGAAATAATAGCAAATATCAAAATGTGCAAGTCTTAAAAGCATTTATCAATGCTATCATGTAATAGTGCCTATAAATGTGAAAATAAGAATGTCAAGTTGAGTTAATGTCAGCTAAGGTTAACGTTGATTCTAAGAAGCTAGAGTTGTGTGGGTCCCAACCAACTTTATGTTAATTCTTTTTATAATGAGTTTATATTTAAAAAATGTGCAAAGTCATAAGAACATTTATTAATGCTATCATGTAATGTCTTTGGTAAAAGCGCCTGTATATATTAAACATTAAATGTGGGCAAACTCCATTTGGAACAAGTCAGGTCAAAATGAAGTCTGTGATTAAGTTAAGACCAAGGAGGAGTTACCCAACCACTTTTTGGGTACAAAAAATATTGTTTTCATTGTAACCACATTCTTTCTTTTCTCTCAGCCTTGGAGAGGGATGGCTGCAACTTTGTGTACTGCATGTTCTTTTCAAGAATTTGATTAATGAAATGATAATGAATGTGTGAGATATATTTTTTTGTTTTGGGTATCAGATGTCCTCCATTTTTGAAATCTGTTTTGCTGTTCATCAAATGAGATTCCATTAAATTCCAGCATTTTATTTATTGCATGCAAACCCTAGGTTTTGTAGACTTTGTATTGTGAAATCCCATGAACAGACCTTGTCCTGAATACATGCAACTAGAATTAAAAGAAGACTTTGTGTTTCACAACAATCTTTGTTTTCAAATTTCATTTGCTGTTAATCTTTTCGTTTTCTTGCAAGAGGAAAGATTCCAAACCATTTTATCAAAGCTAAGTTATGCAGGCCGTTCTCTGTGTTTTTGTGGGTTTCTTTACCTCACCTACATCTTTCTCATTTCTTCTTCTATTTTCATCTTTTTCCATTTCCCTTTTTGTTCTTTTTTCGTACTTTACGATCAAAATTACTAAAAAACTCCAAAAATCTCATATCCTACGAGGGAGCTGTTCCTCTCAAATGCAAAGGAAAATCACCTCTCCAATGTTTCAAAATCATGCTGCTGCCTGTTGGGCAAGTCAATGTAATCAACAAGAAACCGCAGCGACATAAAATTTTGCCAACATAACCTTTTGTATGGAAAGAACAGATGTTCATGTTTGGGATTGAGGATGTGTTTATAGTAGCATTTCCTTTATCTTTGATATTTTCATCATTCCAAACTATTTTAATTTCCATTTTCCACATGAGAGAGTTATATTTTCATGGATAACCATTTCTGAAAGTCATTTTTTGAACCCCTTTTAAACCTAGATGAGTTAACCACGATTGCAGGGCAATGATTGGAAGTCTATCATTTTCTAGTTTAGTCAGCTTGTGTTTGCATTCTATATACCTTTGTAAGGCTTCATTTTCAATGGGAAACATACCTGCTTCCATGGGGAGGATAGAGTAAGTTGTATAGCTTTTAATTTTGAAAATATAAATCATGATTATATATTGGATTTTCTCAAATTTGTTCCATATTTCACGAGATATGCTAATACTCCAAACTTTACAACATACTTTCATATAGCTAATCAACATGGTATAGGGATTGTTTGAAAATCTTATAAAACTTTCATACTACAAGGTTACATGGTAATAATTTATTTTTATATTTATAACTTTGAATTCTTTGAAAATTTTAAAAAATGATCAACTTATTTTCGTCATCTCTGTGAGTTCTTCCTCTCAACCATGCTTCATGTTTGCTTTAAAAAGATATGCTACCAAAGGAATACCAGTTGGAGAGTAGTAAATATATACCATGTCATGGAAGAACATATGTGAACCGACATTTTTATTGCATAAAGTAATTTACAATAGAATTGCTTGGTACATGGACTTGTCACATCAATGCCCTTACCTCAACTTTGATCATGCTATTTATGACAAAGCCGTCTACCAAAAAAAAATACTTTTATTAATTGCAATGGTCTACGTTTATTCCCTGTTTTAAAGTAATCGGAGTCCCTTTGACATAACCCATTCAAACAAAAGAAGAATAGGCAGAAGGGAAGAACAAGACATCCGTGGTGTTACTGCAACTGAGCATGATCTGAAAGAGGCTGCCATTTGTAACTTCAGCTGTTGTAACTCTGCTCGAAGTGCATAGGCCTCCTCAAAATGTTGTTTCAAATAATGTTACACCACAATCTCATGCTCTCATGAACAGTTGACCATACGCATGGCCTTGGACAACTTGCCCTTCAACTTGTTATTGACACTCTGCTCCAACTGAAATTCAACCATTCTAGCCTTCGCTTATCTCAGTTCCTACTAATAATACATAACATGCCTTTGAGTCCGACTCTGTGGAAGATTAGTCTGCTGGTCGAGCTGCTGCTAAAATCTAGTACACTGCTCTATTTGATTCTGCAATTTTGTAGTTTTAAGAGCAACTTTGGCTTCCGTTTTTTTGAGTTGATGTTGCTCACGACAGTGGACTGGACTTCAAATATTTGGAGTGTAAAGTATGTTTAATAGAGTGTAATGAATCCAATGCTCAATGAATAGGAGGAGCAACTGCGAGTGATGTCTTGGATGGTAGCCATTGTGGAGACATCACATGAGTGTTATGCTTAGACCATCCTTGGTTCATAAAAATGTGGCAAACTCCAGTGATACTCTTCTTCCATAAATTTTCTAATCTGGACTACCTCCTCCAAAATCAACAGCACTTGTGATTGTGAGACAATATCATCTTGAGTACTGGACCGCATTGGAGATGTCAGGTAAACTTTGTGCCATAGGACCCCATATTCTGTTGAAGTTGAAATAATGTCTCTTATTATTTCTTAGTGTTTGGCTGAGGAAAAAATAGTGGAATGAACACACTATCTGTGGCTCGAGAATCACTTAGCCCAGTCTAAGCAGGACCTGTGTCTAACGAATTCTCTGCTTCATCCCCCAACTGAACATTCTCTTTCTCCGTTTCATGCACTGATTACTCGTGGCTGGAAATAGTTGATTGGAGGGACTTAGAAATCTGGATCAGTTGGTGCACCCAATTGGTTCAGCCGGTCTAATTTTTTATTGAGCTTCATCTATTGTAGGCCGTGGGGTTACCATAACAGACTTAGTGGGGAACACAGCAGAAGGGACTAGTGGCGCAAAAGAAATCAGGCTCATGGGGGAAAGTAGGGGGTAGACAGGCAAAAGAAGTAAGAGCAAGTTGTAATAGCCATTGTGTGTGACTGTCGTCATCATCATCATTAGTGTTACTAAAATTCCCTTAATCTTTTTCACTCAAATCCTCCCAAATAGGCAACTCATTAACTACAGCCTATATCCTAATTTTTGGAGGTTGGCATTCTGAAATATCATTTTAGCCTAACCTAAGGGGATACGTAGATGCTTCCATTGAAATATGAATGGCCCAGTTGGGTTGTAAGAGTTGTCAGAAGTCAAGTCAACCTTAAAAGTAGACTGAATATATGTGACATCTTGAAATAACCAAATGGCATGTTGGGTCATACAAAAAGCTTTGGTTTTTAGAGAGGGATTCATGAATCTCGATGACAATAACTTCCCAATCTTAGACTTCACCTCTACGTAACCTAGTCATATGGTCGATCATCCATACTGCAATGTCAGATCCCCTTGTGACACCCACCAACTGACAACAGATCACATCCAGTAGGAAACACCATTCTACTGAAGTCAAATATTCTATTTTAAGGACCCTATTTCCCTGGGCCCACATGCGAACAAACTTTGCAATAGTCAAATTAGGCATGCAAATATCTGGACAACAATAGTGTTTTTGGCCTTTTGTGGCATGCGATTGCTTCTCGGCTTACCAATCAACTGACCATGGGAAGGTACTTCAAATTGAGGGAATTTTTCTGTGGCATAATTGATTTTAACGTCCTTATCCATGTAACACATGAAGGAACACTTGTTGCTTTGATGATAACTAGAGTTCATATGAACCAAATACAGCTTGAAGTCTCTGGCACTAAAGTATGACATCTGCAGAATTTTATGTACACCAACCCTTCGTAATGTCACCTTCAACTTGTGATCATCTGATTTATTTGCCCACCATGTGTGGGGTTCAGTGGCAGGCAAGCTCTCCCTACTAATAGTTTACCATTGTTCAAAAATTTGTATTCAGAAATAACTTGGCAGCTTAAAATATTGATTAGGCTCAGAGACTCAGCAATTACTTACCAAATTTATTGCTACTTAAAAAAATATATAAATTCATAAAATAAATTTAAATAACATGTAAAACACTATTAAATGACATGAAAAATCAATGTAGATAGGTCAGAATGCATAAATATATTTTCTATTAGTTTTTGACCAAAAAAGTGTACAGTGCTCAGTTCTAGACCAAAAAAGAGTACAATGCTTTTAGACTGTAGTCATCAAGTTACCATAATATCATCTGGCAAAAGACAAAAAATCGCCTTAGCAGAGCAAAAACAGAATAAAAATGTGGCTGTATGAAAAAAAGGACGTTTTGTTTTCTGCTAAAGCTTGTAATCAGTCAGCAGCCAAGTAACAGGCTTGGACATGTGAGTGATCATGAGTAATTATTCACCATTACTTGTGAATCCAAGCCTGCTACTCATGAATCCAACCCTGCTACTCGGCTTGTGAGAAGAGCGCCGATTACAAGGCTAGGTAAAAAATCCCGACTACTCGGGAGTTTTAGAACATAGGTTGATGGTGTAGGCATCACTTTTTGTTTTGGTTCTGGCTGTTATTGCTCCCCCTTGTTTGGCTTTTTATTTCCTTCCATTGCCACCTGTCTGGAACTTGTATTGGGTGACGATAGGGACATCTGAATCATCCTTGGAGATGCTGTAGTGGTTGGTTGTAGACTTATTGAGCCTTCCTGCATAGTGCCAATTTTCTTAAAGGTCTTGTCCAAAGTTGTTTCCTTTTTTTTGGCTGAAGTGAAGAGAATGTGTTACATGTGTTGGAGGGTTTTTATTTTTTTTAGCTTTGTCTGCCGCTGAAACCGAAAATATTCAACAACAAAAATGTTGTTGACATCCCTCATGTTGCAATTTCTTTGATGAGGGGTTTGGACCTTGTATCTATGAATCTTTGGGCATCTCAATTTGCTTGCTACTGCCTCAACTATGCAGACAAAAAATCCTAATTCCTCAACCTCTTGGATTCTTATCTAATCTTTGCTATTGAAATCATCCTAGAAAGATAGTTAGGTATTGAATCTGGGTTCTATGGCTCTGATATCATGTTAGTGAGACAGAATGCAGAAAATTGCTTAGAGAAAGCATCTGTATCATCAATTATGCTGGGAAAAATTACTATTTGTTATTACCAACTTTTCACCTATTCCTTCACTGTAACTAAAGAGAGTTGCTACTAGAGTTCCAATGGGCCGGAAGACATTTGTTTAAACAAGTTGCAAGCCAGTTTCTAGAAAAGCAGATATACCATAGTCACTTGTCAACGGTAGATGTGGTGGGACACTGGGACTCGGACAGGGATGCCATTAAAAAATGCTTTAGTATGGAGATGCTGGAAGATGACAAAACAGAAAAAAGTCAAATATATAAATAAAAAGTAAAATTAAGTATAAAAGTTTCACAATTGCAGTGTTAGGAAATGGTGGGAATTGATTTTTCACATAATTGTTGAAGTCATTCCAGGAGAGTCAGGAAACTTGTGGGTAATGTCTCCTGATGCTTGGAGACGTAGCTGTCCATGTTTTCCCATACCCAAAACACCGTCTAGGAGATGTGTACCAGGGATTGGAAGTTTCATTGTCACTATATGATATACTTATTTTAAAACTAATCCGCATGGTGCACCTTTGTATCAACTTACATATTATTTGAAAATCAGCTATGTGTACTCTTGTTTGAATCCCTGGACCACTGAACTTTGTGCAAATTTGTGTGGATTAAATTGTACCGATTTGTGAATAAGATTTTCCTCATGTTAGCCTGAGATATCAATAGTAGTGTCATGTTTTTGGGCAAGAATGAAAATTTTACTCGAGAATTATGGAAGTTTACTTCCTAAGCCTTCCAGTTGGATCAAATTGGGGATTGCCTCTAATTGTTTGATCTATTATAAGTGAACGAAAGTTTGACTATGGCTTGCTATAATACTAAGGGTGTTTTTTAAAGCTAGTCATTTATTGGAAATGAAGAAACAAAGAACCCAGAAAACCGACTTTTAGATTTTTCAATGCTTCCAATCAAGAAGATGGCTTTGTTGTTTACATGGATTTGACTGAAACATGGTAACATGAAAGTGAAATATGATGATCATTTCTCCAACAATGTGAAGGAAACAAAATTGCTTCATTTAACATTAAGATAATTGGCATCATGTAATGGAGAAGCTGCGATCTGATCTATAATTATTGTCGATGTTCCGAGCCACCTCATCATCAAGACAAGAAAGGTTTATCATCAGGACAAGAATGATGCCACCTGTTGGGTTCATCATCAAGACAGGAAAGGCTCATCATCAGGACAAGAAGGATGAGCCCAAGAGGTGGCTCAAAACATCGACAATAATTATGGATCAGATCGCAGCTTCTCCTTTACATGATGCTAATTCCATACACTGCAAATTCTCAGCTGGTAATCAAGATAATCATTGCTTCTAATCTATGATACCGGATACACCCCTGGGGGGCCCATAAACGGCAGGGAAATGCTCCTGGATATGAGAGCACAGGGGAAACACGGGGGGAATGTCCACGGGGCATCCTTGGGCCTGCGGAAACACCCGGGTGCTTCTGCAGGCCCAGGGATGCTCCCTGGGCGTTTCCTGCCCAATTTTTTTTTTTTAATAAATTTTTTAAATTTAATTTTGCTTATTAAAAAGTCAAACATGGACTTCAAAAAACAAAATAAAGTATGAAAACCTGTCTGCAGTTTCAATGGCTGGCTGTGTTTTCAAAACATGAGCCTCAGTCGATTCATCTGTATCTTCTTTATTAGAGCTGTTTACAACAGCTATGAAGGTTGCCAGAGCATGTCAGCAAGTCTTTCAGTTATTGGATCGTGTTTCAGCCTTGCCAAAATAAAGGAAATAAATGTCTGTAACATGATCAAGATGAGGGAGAGGTTGAAATCGATAATGTCTTTTTTTGCTTATCCTTTATGTCCCAAAAATATGGTTCTCCTGAACTCTTTTTGTGCTGTACATACAGTAAGATGATTTGCACAGGTATGATACGAAAACTCAACTTGTGAATAAGCTCAAAGAAGAGAACAGGGCCTAGTCTTAAATTGATTTAACACCAGGTCATCTCATTGTAATCTACACCAAACTGCAGAGTGCATTTTCTTATGTCTTTATTTTTGTCCATACATTGTAACATTTGCACTATGTACTTGTAATAAGACTAATCTAAGTTCGACAATTGAATTTTATGATATTTGGCATTGAATTATTATGTTTTGTGGTTATTGAACTTATTATGTTTCTTCTATGCATATTATGTGGTTAATTTTGTTTATATGGCTATATATTTTATATTTTTAATTTTTTATATATATTTTTGTACGGCTGTATCCAAAACGTATCCAATCCCCCCAAAAAAAATCCATGTATCCATGTATCCGATTCTTGTATCGGTAACATAGCTTCTAATATTTAATTAATTTTTTTTATTTTACTATCAATTGACAGGATCCTTCAGGTTTATAATCTCTGTTTCTGATGTTTAAATCCTTGTGGTGTTTTGGTAACATTTTTCTTCTAACGAAGGCAGTCTTCCTGATGATCTCTGTTTTTGTATCATGAATATATAGATAATATCTTGAATGAATTGATCAAACTATATTTACAATTTCATTAATTTGTCTTAGGGCATTATTGCTTGTGTTGAGTGCTTTAAATCTCAGAGCCGAATCAATTGCCAAGAACCTTCAGGTTTATGAATTCTAGTTCTGATGGCTAATATGTTGTGGTATTTTGTTAAAATTTCTCATCTAAGAAAGGCTTTCTTCTTGACGGTCTATGTTTTGTTTTTCTTAAATAGATGATTTCATTCTGGAGATCTCATTATTTATTTGTTTTGACATATTTCAGTGTCTACGATGTTAAATTTTCCCTTCTAAGAAAGGCTGTCTTCTTGATTATCTATGTTTTGTTTTTCTTGAATAGATGGTTTCATTCTGGAGATCTCATTCATTTATTTGTTTTTAACATATTTCAGTGTCTACAATGTCTACAAAGTAGTTCAGGCAAGAAAGGGAAACATGCTCCATGCATTAGCTATGGTGAATCTTTGGCCATGGTTTTCGATGAATATTTTAAATGTTTTGTCCTCATGAACAAGTTTAATTTCAATTCTAAAGGAACACAATTTCCTGTTGGAACTTCTTACTTCTAATTTTTAATTTTTTTCAGTTAAATTTTCTGATACCTTTTGTGGGTTTGCTCCGCAGCTTTTTCCATTCATCACACTTCTAGGAGGAGTTTTAATATGGTATGAATTAGATAAACGTGTCTTGTGGACTGCAAATTGCAATGCCTCTAAATTTAACTTATTTAACAAAGAATTAACCTATTTATTGAATTATCCATCCGAGTGCTGCCATAGGGGAATGCTATCTCCATCTGATGTGCTGGCTACTCAACCTCATTTGTTGTTGGTGGGAAATGGCTTTGCCTTTGGATATATGGTGGTAAGTTAATGTTAATCCCAAAAGTTTATGGTTGCAACTGGCTTACACTTTTGATTTAAGGTATTTCCAAAGGTGTTTCATATCACCAAAGATTCGGACTAGTAGGTGCAGAATCATAATTTTACGTATTTGTATTTAAAATTTTATACATGTGATAAATTAATGCAATTATTTTTTCTGAATTTTGTGTGGTAACTTGTATGGTTATATCTGTATTTTGTAGTTGCACATTGCAAAAGCAATAATCCTCTATCCTCCAAAATTCATTGTTGTTAATTTTAATTTGCAGGGGAGAATGATTTTGGCACATTTATGTGATGAACCAAAGGGTTTAAAGACTGGCATGTGCATGGTATGAATCTATAGGGTTTAAAGACCCAGCACAGCTTTGTAGTTTCATTTGCATGTTATGAATATATAGGGTTTGAGTCTCTAGGTATTGCCTTTTTTGTTCTCTTTATTCTAAATTTGCCTTGTTTGCTACAGTCATTGTTATTCCTTCCTCTAGCAATTGCAAATGCACTTTCGGCAAAGATTTTGGGCGGGTATGTTTTACTTGCTTGAATTGAAATATAGTATTTTTTTGAGAATTTACATTTAGTTTCTTGTGGAAAATAATTTTCAAACTTGTATATTTTGTGGATGTTGTCTGCTACAGAGTTCCCCTCCTTGATGAGCGATGGTTGCTACTTGGATATTGCACTTTTACAGGTGCTGAACTGGACTACAAAAATTCTATTGCAACAGGAGTTTCAAAACTTGACATTTTTACATATGTCCTTAATCTATTATCTATTCTTTGGTTGGTTACAGTTACTCTTTACATGCATTTTGCCATCAATGTCATTCAGGAGATAACAGCCGCTCTAGGCATTCAATGCTTCAGGTAACTATTGTTAGTCTGCTGAGTTAGTTAACGTTGTCAAGTCAGAGGCTTAAAGATTTTCCCCATTTTTTTTTAATTGATTTTCAGGATAACTAGGAAAGAAGCTTGAGAAGCTGCCGCTTTTGTCCTGGATGGAATTATTTGTCACAATGAGGCTGCTTAAAACATCAAAGGACAGAGTCACCAATGCCCGTTTCTATATTTATAAGTACCATTTAATAGAAAGCAACCCAGGTTCGATACACTCCATCTGCTACCATGTATTTATAGATGATTTGCCCATGGTAACAATATTACTCTGATCGCAAGGGGTATGTGTCTGGTGACACAGTCTTGACCAAGGACTGGGTTGAACTAAAGGCCGGAAAATTATTTGGGCATGATCAGTTATTGCTGCCTTATCTGTTCTGTGTTGCTAAAATTGCAGTCTAAATCTTGCAAAGGTCAATTGCAAGAAAGTGTTCTTTACTTTCGAGAATGGTAGGTTTTAAAAGCAAATGTCGGAGAAGATTACATTTGTTCCTTAACGGAATTTGCTGCAGAAATCACAAGGTAAATGCTATGGGATTCAACACAGTTGAGTGTAGCCAATGCTTTTCAGTCTTGGTATAGTATTGAAGGCATCCATGTTAGATATTTGTCTTTTAGTATTTTCAGTTGGTTGTATTCTGTTTAATTATAATCCAATTGTTTAAATTTAAATAGTATCTCTTATGTGTGGTGTCTCAGATTATGCAAATGTTTAAGTTGAAATTTAGTATTGCTTTCAGAGGGTTGATAGCATGCTTATTTCAATCAAAGTTAAATGCTTGGTCCTTGATCAAGAAACGGTATCTAAAGTCGGCAAATCAATTGACATTGTGAGCTTGCTTTCAAAAGGGTTGATAGCATACTACTTATAATTCATGGACATTGAAAAGAAAGATGTATATGTGATGCAGGAGCATCCTTGGGGTATGGCAATCTTGCATCGCCTAAAAATATTCTTGTAAGTAAAGTCGTCATTGAAGGTTTTGTTGTGTTCGAGTCTTGAGTTGTTTTCCTCTTTAGGCCATTATTTACTGGATGTTTCCAGGAATCTTTTTGTTGTCATTGTAAAATTTCTGCAGGAGTAGTCAGTTGTTTTGAGTTTCATTATATCTCATCATCGTCATCATAGCTCAGTGTCATCCTTATGAGTCCATGACAAAGTGCTCTTAAAGGAAATGTCAAGTTTATGGGAAAAAAAAACTAAATTTTGTCATGTGTTGACATTTCGTGAGACACTTGGCATGGGCAAGTCAAGAGTGGAAATCATGGGGTCACCTCAACTAAAAAAATATTATGCAGATTTTGTGGGGTTTTCATGTGTTTCGCAAAAGGAGCAGGTCTGGAGTTAACACTTGAAAAGCAGCCAAAAAATGCCCATGAGAGCCAAAAATGCCTTTGGAAGATTGCTGTTCATATTCTACGATTAAAGAAGTTTAAGGGGCGGGCATAGCAGTAAACAAACGCAGTGAACAGAGTTTGAGGACAGTAGCAAGAAAAATTAAGTTACAGTCGAAAAAGAGAGGGAAAAGGGCATGCTTTGGCAATGTGAAGGTTGGCGCGATTGGAGCAGCCATCCCAAAATGTAAAGCCAAATTTAATGAGGGTTTTACAAGTACATGGAAAAGGGAAAACGTTCTGAGATTTTAAGCTCTCAAAATCTATCCAATTATTTGACGAAATGCTTGAAAGCATTTTTTGAGTGGTGGTAATTTAAGGAAGGAGTTACTGAACCTGTTGTAGGTAGATTTAAAGTGTTTGTGGCCTGAGAATTTTGTTATAGGAGAATAGAAGCTGATCAATGCCTTGGAAAGGGCTTATAAACCTCATTTTTAGAGAAAAATACAGTCATTCCAGTTGGGCTCTATATAACATTAGAAATCTTCCTGAATATGTTGTCTTTTTCTGGACTTGTATGAATTTGTTTTGGCTGCTCGGGCCAAATTGCCTTTAATTGGAACCCCTATGCTAAACTGCATCAATACAAGAGGTTTCTTGAATGAATTATTGTGCTTACAGTAGCGTTTTTCTATCCTTAGAGACCAAAGAAATAGAGCCTTTGACTGACTTGAATGACAAACCGAAGTACTATCTCCCATCCATGATGGAGCTGTAAACATCGATATTTGGTGTTGTTTTTTATTATACAAAAGCCTCTACACCGAAGAAATATCAGTGAGAGAATCTCCATTGAAACTAGTAGGCATTCTAGGATTACTATTTCTAATCCCATTATCCATAGAAGTTAACATGACAGTATATATCATCATTATGTTCCCATTTGAAGGAAAATTCTGTTGATGGTATCGTCTCAGGATTGAAGCATCTTTTTCACATTGATATTGCATTATTGAGCTTGAGCACAACGGTTGTTTGGAAAGGAAGACATACTGGGAAGTTTTCCAGTAAATATAAATTGGGATTGGCATGGAAATGTGGATCTAGAACTATAAGATACGGTAGGTGGTCTACCAGATTGCTGGTTTTAATGTTATAATTCATTTATCTGCACAAAATAAGCAGAATCAATTTGATGTTGACAAGCTTGGATGATATAGTGCTATGTCCATCCTGGTAAATATGCGTCCCATCTTTTAACCACCTACAAATGAATGTCAAGAGTTGCATATGAAACAATGCATTGCTTTGTTTCTGATGGACCTGAAGTGTTTATATGATAATGTGGTGTGCAATATATACTGCATACAATCTTTTTCTTGTATTGCAAATTGCATGTGAAATGTACTTAGTTAAATAAAAATCCAATCTTCATCTCATTATATATCATTATTATTAGCTTAAAATCCATTCCATTCTCTTAGTTAACTAAAAAAGGAGAGGGTCTGACAACCCCGAACGGTTATTCAATTAAAACAAGGCTTCATGCTCCCCAATACACCACTGCATCAGTAGAGCACCTTCCTTGTCCTCAACCCCCATTGGTTTTTTAAAGATAGGGTCTGACAACCCCTAATGGTTATTTAAATTAAACAAGGTTTAGTTGCAATATATATTGCATATGGTCTTGTGGCGTGCAATATATATTGCATATGATTTTCATCTCATATTAGAAATTGCATATGAAATGTACTTGTTGCATATTGTTAAGTTTCACTATATATCATTATTATTAGCTTAAAATCCAAACCAATTTCTTAGTTAACTAAAAAATTTGTGGCAAATCAGTTTTACACTCATTTTATCAAAAGGCCACCTTACAGTCATCATCGATAATTAGCAGCTTAGCTTTGCCTTTATTGTAACTCGCAAAACATAAATAAAGTTAATATTTGTCAAATATACCTTTGAAAATTGACACAAGAGAAACAAAGAAAATGTTCAACTAGGAAGGAACATTTTTCATTTCCATTGAAGGCCACATCAAAATGTTTAGTAATTAAGTCTATTATTTGAGAGTGGTTTATGTGAAACATAACAAAATTTGAATGTAATGTGAGGATCACTTAAGTCTATAAGAAGGGTTGTTTTTTAATTTTACAATAGGTGACACGTAGGGTTCAACACTTCCACCCATGTCTTAACATCTTTCAAATTTTAACGTAGAACCACAAGGAGGCTCCTTGTGCTCAAATCACAATTTACCTCCCCCAATGTAGGATACTGCATCCGTTGCACCCTAGCCTTTATATGATTTTGGTGATGTGGGGTTTTCTTAAACCATAAAGGCAAGTAGTACACTGCTAAAACAGTTGCATGCACACCTATGAATGATAAAGCCCAAATTTTGTAATGGTTTGTGATTGGGCGTTAGCTAAAAATAGCTAGTAAGGACTATACAATAGAAATACATATCATAATAGCAACTCCTCAAATTAGTAATGGTTTGGCAAAAACGTAATAGGATTTTCCTTCTCAACGAAATAAAGTCTTTATCCAAGGTAAAATTAACTAGTCATATAGTGAATTATACAAATGACATGCATATAGTCAAAAGAGGTTCTTCCACACAATCCAAGATTATGTCCACAATAATTTAGAGTTAGATATTGTGAAATTGGAATGGGGGGTTCAAAGTTGATACATGAACAAAAATAAAAACATGTTATTATAAAATTCCAAAATAAATGGGGAATGATTGACACGGAGGATGTAAATTTCAGACATTTATCCAATGACGAATCCACTACCAACTTTGCATTTTGTTAAGCACAAGGCTCTTCACTGAGTAGTGTAAGTTTAAGTTTTTATTATTGTCCATTTCATCGATTATCTTTTCTTTTGTGTTCCAACTATCCATCTAGTTTGTGCATTGATTACATATTTTGTTGATTTTGTTTCCAATTTTTTAAATAGTTTGTTTACTTCGAAATTTAATAGAATTGAGAATATGTTTCTATAATTGTAAAGTTATAGAAGACTATTCATTATAACCTTTGTTGCAACTAATATTTCGTAGAATTAAGTTTTTTTCTAAATAAGTTTTAAAAAAGATGTTATAAGCAATAATTTGATTCTTTATAGCTTATACTAAATTTATTTAATAGAAGTTCATACTTTTAAATATGGTAATGAATGAAGGTGAATGAGGAGAGGGTTAATGATTCATTGATCGGTCATGTTTTGTTTTGGTCAACAACACTTCCCTCCTATTATTATATATATATTTTGCAATTTTTTCAAGTGTTTAACATAAAAATAATTTACATTATAGAAATGATAATAAATTATTGAAGATAAAATATGGTAAACTTGCATTAGCTAATATACACACATAAACAAGACTTGCTCATTATAGAAGCTTAAGGTTGATTGGGTTTTAAAATAATGTTTAATTGTGTTGATAAATTCAATAATTGTAAATGCTTGAAAATTAGTTATTTTTTTAGACTATTACAATTCTAGGGTCTTATCTAAAATGATCATCATAATGTTTAAGTTAACTATGTTACTTTGGACTTAACATTTTGGATTGAAAAAAATGATGGTTGGACTACAATTGGTAACAAGAAAGCAACTATAGAGACAATACAACTTCCAACAATATGTGACAAAAGCTTGAGTATAGTACCCCTCTACTTAGCACTATGCCTCAAAGGCAAACTCATCCAATTATTCAAGTCAAGTTTTTTGAGTTAATTCCGTGTAAATTATTATTTCGAGAGCTAGGACATGATCCTTAATGAATCTTCCACACTATGTTTTTGTGCAACTTGCCTTGAGGTTGTGGTGACTCTCCAAAGGGAGAGGTTGAGGTTGTGTGCCACTCTATTTAACAAGAAGATTTTGTTTTAACAAACAAACATCCTCTTTCAAGCAATAAGTTTGTAGCTTTGTACACCATGGAATGGTATGTGGATGGCCAAGGAGAATTACACATTGAGGATTCCTTATGGATATTCTTTTGTTGAATGTATGTGGTCTCATAGAGTCCTTTAGAAAATCCACCATGCAACTTGATTGGTAGTGGCTTGGTGCCTTACATATTGTTTATCAGAAGTTAAGGTTGCAATATTTCTTTTGTATTGCTTTTCTAAAGTGTATATGATTAGATGCCATGTGATACTCCACTTTGCATGAGGATGATTGTGGGGGTGCTAATATATTGATTCCCTAAATGTTTTCCCTTTAGTTATACCTTAGGAGATGGCCCCATGCATCATGTAATATGGGTCACCTTTGACATTGATGGCTATTATATGGGTCTCATTAATGTCTATGCACCTAATGATGGCCTAAAAGGAGCGTCATTATGGCGTTGGTTGGTTGATAACTTGTTTTTTTTCTCATTGTCTCATCTACAAAGATTTTAATATGATTGAATCCCATGAGGAGAAAGAAGGTGCTTTATTGATGTGATGGTGTATTGGGGAGCATGAAGCTTTGTTTTATTTAAATAATTGTTGGGGGTTGTTAGGCCTTTTTTGTCATATCGTCATATTGAAATTAATATTAGAAAGATCAGATCTGAAATTAACTTTGTATTTGGAACAATATTTGTATGAGATATGCTCTTTCTACACTAACTAGTGAATCCAGATTTTGGCATTTTTTGAGAAATACCACAATTACTCAAATCCATCACATATCGAATCTTTTATTATATTAAAATAATTTCAAAAATATTACAACTTACTAAAATATACTCCCCACAATAGTTCTAAAATGAACTACAAAGTTTGGGCAAAACCCTAACCAATTTCACACACATGCACTACAAATATTGTTTAGAAAACATCATAAATTTACAATACTTGTAGAGTGGATACACAACACAGTAAAACATTGAAATAATCTGAACTCAACCTCAAAATACACTTGATAGCTATTGCAACAAACCTACAATTCTGAAACAAACACCTTCATCTCCACTTACACTAGTAATTTGCATAAATATTGAACACTAGTTGAAATATACACTCCTTCAAGCTCTGTAACAACTCATATATGGAATTGTATTTTTGGATCACAAGGGTTTCATTCAAAGACCACCTTCATTCAAAAAATTTTACTCCAGGATGATATGAAAAACATTACATGCACACTTTTTTAATAGATAAAATTATTAGTTCAACAAAAGATCTTTCAGAATGAAATTATGAAATATAAATAACCAAGAGGGCCTAAAGGGGGTGTCAAAAACTAGCTCCTTGCTTTAGAAAAATAAAAAGCTAATTAGAAAAAGTCATTAGTTGTCATCTTTCTCCACTTTTCATAATTTGTTTTAATTCTTTTTTTCTTGCTTTTGTCTTATTTTTGAATTTTTCCAAATCTATTAATTTCTCTGGAGGATAAGAATGCAAAATTAATTTATTAATTTACTTTTAAACTCACATCATTATCCTTTTCTTTAAAATACCATGTCCCAATTTGGCTAATAAAGCATTCAATAATCATATTTTATTAATTATTTGGCCCTTATTATCAAAATTAAGAAATAATGAATATTTCGAGTCCAAATAATCAATATTAAATAAAATTATTTTCCTTTCTCTTTTTTTAAACCCAAAGATAATATTAGAATGAACATTTTGTCCATAAGAATAAATTAATTGAAAAATGGATATGACATCTTTTGATAGTGGTCATTAATCCCAAGTCCTTGGTTTTGGTGATTAAATTTCCAGACCAGTTGTGATTGTGTTCTCAAAAGGCTTGATAGTATTATGGTCGTCAAGCAACATGTCCCCATCCACGAAAAGATTGTTCTCTCTTATCACAACCCCATCATTTTCTAATTGGAAAGGGGAGGTGGCTTGTAGAAAATCACCTATATTCATTTTTTATAAGCATGTGTCTCATTGTTTTTCATAGAGCTCAAGTTTGGAAAATTGTGCCACCTCTGCCAAATGCTAGCAGTGGAATTGAGTGGTGGAATCATGTGATTACTCGCATTGCCTCCCTTCTTAGTCATTGTGGCAAGTAAGTAGTGAGGGTTTTAAAATGGGCCGATGATACCATTATCAAAGAAATTTAGAGGGTTATGTACCTCGAGCAAATTTCATTCAATCACTAGTTGTAGACCATGGCCGTTAAATTAAAAATCATGCTTAAGCTTGCAAAAGGCGACACTACCAAAGGTGCTTAGATCTGAGCTCGTTTATATTCGCTGATAATGAGAGATTGCATCTTTAAAGATTTCTTCAAATATTTAAGGGGGAAGCAAGTCAAAGAATAAATCAAAGTTGTCAAAATTGCATATGGTCATCAAGCAACTTGTCATTGTCTTCCCAAAGATTGTTATCTTATCACAACCGCATCATTTTCTAACTAGAAATGGGAGGTGGCTTATGAAAAATTGCCTATATTTGGTTTTTCATAAGCATGTCTCTCATCACTCATTCGGGTACTACTTAACTCAGCTCAAGTTTGGAATATTGTGCCACCTCTGCCAAATGTTAGCAGCGGAATTGAGTGGTGGAATCATGTGATTACTCACATTGCCTCCTTTCTTAGTCATTATGGCAAGTAAGTAGCAAGGGTTTGAAAATGGGTAGATGATGCCATTATCAATGAAATTTCAGAGGGTTATGTAGCTTGAGCAAATCCCATTCGATTACTAGTTACAGACCGTGGTCGTTAAATTAAAAAACATGTTTAACCTTGCAAAATGCCACTCTACCAAAAGTGCTCAGATCCGAGCTTGTTTATATTGGCCAATCTTCTTAAGTTTTCTTCAACCTTTCTGAACCACTATTAATTGGTGTTTCAAGTCCAAGTAGATATTGCTAAATGGGCTCAAATTGCATTAATGCATGTATGTGGTTCTTTAAAAGCTCAACCCTCTAGGTCAATAACTTTGTGGTGCTCTACTTTTTGAATGAGTATTTCGTTGTTGTGTAGAACAAGATCAATGATAAAACATTGGGAGTGGATTTTGGAGTTGTCATATTCACACTTTATGTGAACTCCACCTTATGTAGTTTTCTTATCAAGGTGAGATGTATTATGTGCACAACATTGTTATATTTGTGTTTAATGTGGAAGTTATCCTCACATGTGTGAGAAGGATTATATGTAACCTAGGGAATGCTTCCACCTTTCCCATCACCAATAAGCATCTCCCACTCACATTTCACTTTTTGTATATATGGAACCTTTGTGTCCTTGATTATTAATAAACACTAGTTTTGGAGCATATTTCATCTAGTGAGCTTGTAGAGATGTAGTCATTTAGGAGAACTAAGGATCACTCTTTGTTCCTTGGTAATATTTTTGTGCAACATTTTGTTTGCACAATTCTCCCTTCTACATTCCTTTGTTTGGAGTGATACGTTTCTATGTTATTGGTGAAATCTCTCGTACAAATCCTTGTTGTTCGATGATGTCTTTATATGCAAAGTTTTTAGGGTTTTCTCTTACCTAGCATGGTTTCAATGTTATTATCTCATTTCCCAATATGGTATCAAAACTTGTTCCTATACTATAGCCATTTTTCATAGCTAGCAATTGTGGATTTATGTAGTTTTCAGCAAGCTCAACATTCTCACACAACTTCTTTGACCCCTAGGCAAGTATATGTGTCAACCCTTTTTAGGTTTCAACATTACCCTTTGGTATTTTTGTGGTGCCATAACAACATTTTTGTGCCTATCCTTGGGGTTTTCAAAATTTCACTAGGTATTTTTTTCGTCCATGAACATCAGTTTTTTGCCAACCCTTTTGGGTTTTCAAAATTACATTGGATTTTGTTTTTGTGCCAAATTTACATATTCAAGCTAATCGTTTTGGGGTTTCAAAATTACATTATTTTTTTGGTACCAAATCTACAATTTTAGGGTCATTTGCATGGAGTGATTTATATACCATGGAGATTTCTTTTCATGTCTCATTTCTTCTCGTTTTAGATTATGGTGTTTCATTTGGTTGGATTCATGTACCTATTGAAGATATACATGTGGAGGGGTTATAGTGTAGAGTTTTCCTTTTTCATTTTTGATAGTTTTTGGTGTGAATCAAACATTTCCATTCCATTCAGGGTGCTAAAGAAACTCAATTTTGACTTTTATTTCCCCTAAATTGGACACTATGAGCTCATTTGGCAAGCACTTGAATTTCAAGGGTAAATTTGCGATTTTCTACATTATTGGAGCATCTTGAAGCAAATATGATGTTTTTTCATTCCAACCACAACGCCCAAAAAACCATATGAAGACTTTTGTTTCAGTCAGTTTGGTTTTCATTTGTTGATTTTGGAGAGATTTCAAATTTTAAAGAGTAATAATATAGAGGGAGCAGGGGAGTTAGGCATGTTGTATATTACTAATGCTTCCTTGGTTGTTCAAGTATGCTTTATATCTAGTTTTTCTTCCTATAAACTAGGTGGATATAGAGGTTGGTTATCCATAAATTTTGGTTGGAAGATTTATCATATAATCACTCTTGTTCGCAGAGCCATATTCATGAAAGCTGTTTATTTTTTTGATTCCTTCATCTTTACAAGTGAGCAATCTGTTTTTGGGACCATGCTTTGCCTTGACCATGCTTTCATATTTTTGATATTCCAATGAGTATTGATAATTTGGTCACTCGTCTAATTGATTATGTTGAACTAAAGAGTAACAAGTTTTGTTTGAGTTTCATGCAGATGTTTCTTATCCAAATGATGGCTAGTTTTAGTATCATGACATGATAGTTTCTAGTGGCCATAATAATTGTCACTTTTAGTCTTTGCTTCATTCCTTAACATCTAATCCATTTAGTTGGAGGTTTCATTAGATGCAACAATCATCTACTTCAACAAGTTAATTTTTTTTACTCTTATATTGTACATGGGTACCTCATCAGGACCGCTATCGGGATCCATACTTATGAGCTTGAGACTCTCTTCTCATCAGGGCCGCTATCGGGATCCATACTTATGAGCTTGAGACTCTCTTCTCTTTACCACATCACCTAAGTTCTTCAGGGGGTAATGGTATGTGTTATATTCACACTTTATGTGAACTCCACCTTTGGTAGTTTTGTTATGAAGGTGAAATTTATCATGTGCACAACATTGTTAAATACATATTTAATGTGGTAGTTACTCTCACATGTGTGAGAAGGGTTAGGTGTAACCTAGGGAATGCTTTCACTTTTCACATCATCAATAAATATCTCTCTCACCTCTTATTTTTTCTATATAAGGAACCTTTGTGTGCTTGTTAAGTGATAAGCATAAGTCTTGGAGCATATTTCATCTAATGAGTTGGTAGAAATGTAGTCATTTAGGAGAATCAAGGATAACTCTTTGATCCTTAGTATTATTGTTGTGGAACATTTTGTTTGCACACTTCTACCTTGTAGATTTCTATGTTTGAAGTAATACATTTCTATATTATTGGTAGAATCTCTCATATGAATACTTTTTTGAATGTGTCTTTACATGTGGAGTTTCTTGGGTTTTCTCTTGTGTGACATGGTTTTATTATTAATAGTCAGTTTCCCATAGTGTATGGTTTTCCTTATGAATTTTACAATGCCCCATGGCAGTTTCTTGGAATAGACTTTAGGGAAACTTATTAATCAAAGAGATATTACATTGATCCTTAAAGTAGGCGATCCAAAGTTCATTCCCAGTTGGAAGGCCATTACTTTGTTGAATTTTCTTATGAAATCATTCCTAAAGCTTTGGTGCTCTGTGTTTGGCATATCGCTCCTTCAATTGTTAGACTAAAGTAAACATATTTTATCAAAATTCGATACATCTTGGATAACATAATTGCAGTTTGGGAAGGTATGGAATAGACCTATGCCTATTGACAACAAACATTATTTCTAAAACTTGAGTTTGAAAAAGCATATGCCTGTATTGAATAACACTTTATACTTGACATGTTGAAGACTTTAGGATCTAGAATTTTTTTTTTAACTTAGCTATACAAAATTTCTTCTTTGATGCATTGGCTTGTTTAACTATTAATGGTCACAAGTTTGAGAGTTTTGGCCTCTTGCACTTTATTAGACTTGGATGCCCGCTTGCTCATACGTTCTACATTTTAAGAGGAATTGTGCCTCCCAATAGGAAGAGTCATTTTATTAATGGCCAATTTACAGATGAATATTTTCTTGCTCTTGTAAAAAATGAAGCTTCTTTCAAAGAAACATTGAATTGCTCAGACTTTTTTTATGCAAAGCTTCCTGTTCAAATTTACGATGGGGCAAAACCCAATGCTTTCAATAGAGCATGATTCAAATTGCAAATTGGTTAAATGATTTCCAATAGAGATATATCCATAGAAGGGAAAGATTCAAATTATTAGGCATTCGTTTTGCCTTTGATTGTTTCTCCTCCAAGTTGTGGCAATATGTGTTAGAGAGTGTTAAAAATAAAATTGCCTACTAGATTACCAAGCCTTTATGTCTGGCAAGATAGTTTTAAATCTGCATTAAAAATATTTTTGCCTCTCATGTCCACTACTCTTCATGTTGGGCAACATCTAAGGATTTCTATGATAAGCTCACTAAATTGCTCAAAGATTTTATTTGGACTAATTCTAACCAAACAGGAGGTTTCGATAGAGTGGTATACAATGTTTTTTGCCTCCCATAGGGTAAAGGGGGTATAGGTGCCTTTGACATATACAAATAGATTATTGGTTTGTGTGCCAAATGGGTTGTTTGTGTCGTTGATGACTTGAAGCTTAGAAAGTCCTACTTCGGCATTGCATTAACACATGCTTGCCCTATGGCAAGACTAGTTGGAAAAATATTGGAATGCATAATTTGCTCATTACCTTTGCCACTATTAAAATTGAGGGGTCTTTGTGGCCAAAAGTATTTGGAAATATTTTGAAATGGTTACATTGTTTTTGAAATGGGTTGGGGATGTGTTTGGATTTGGTCTCTCCTTCAACGACCACAATATTTGGTAGTCTCCCATTATGTCCAACAAGGGCCTTCTACTTGTTAAACATCTTGGTATTAAAGCCTTGTGACTGGTCAAAAAAGGCATTTGCTCAGTAAGATATCTTGGCTCTATAGATTGGACTTCATGGCCCATTCTGCAGAGAAAGTATAATTTATTAGCTTCTGATATGGTTTTTATTTTGCATATTCAGGGGATCATGCTAGATGTTATGCTACATAAACTTGGCCTTTATCCACTAGTTTCATGGTGGAAAGATTGGATTTGGAACTGTTATACACGTCTTAAGCATTACTCTCTAGAGTGGTATCAGATTATGATTCCCTTGTCCTTCGCTTGTGGCAAGTTAAATAGTCAGTGGACTTTGAATTTTATCCTAGGACATGACTTTGCCATCATAATATGATTAGTGATTTCAAAATTGAGCTCAATCTTGCTCATTTTTTATGTTTGCTTAGTCTATCAGGGTTTGTTATAAAGAGAAAGGCTCACTCACATTAGGTTTTATCATCTGCAAGTTGAAACCTACAACCTTCAAACACTTATTTTGGATTTGTCCTCAAGCCCATGAGACTTTGTAATGGATACATAGTTTGTTCATGCATTTCCACTCAAATCCCATTTATTAGAGGATGGATTTGTTTCAAGATCCTTCTTAGTGGCCACCATTTAAAACTTTTTAAGAGCTTTAGTTGTTTTTCAATTTTAGAAATTTGGTAGTGCTACTACCGCCACCTATCTATATAGTTATCCTCGACCTATAGATAAATATATACGATCAAACCCTAGTAGCATTTTCTTTAGGCTCACTATAGTTATGTTAAATAGAAATGACACAATGGATTAATACCCTAGTTAGGTAGCCTACATAGATTAGAGAATGATCTCTTATTAGTCGAGTCAGTAATGAGGTTCCTTCTCCATTAATGATAAAAAATATATGCTCACCTCTGCATTTTTATAGATCCAAGCACAAGCCAAGAAAGCGGCCTTGAAGTTTCAATGTTTGCACTATGAGCAAGGTCGCTCTAGATGTGTTGCCACATGTTTCTCCACCTTCAACATCTAGATGTCAACAAAGATGCTCACATATTGGTTTCATTACACCTCAACTACATGGAACAATTTTTGTTAGGTTGTCTTGTTGGACTTCTCTAACACACAATGGTGAGAGAACTGTGATTATTGTGCCTCTGCCACCTAAGTGGGGGATGCTTGTGTTTTTGGCTCCATTGGATAATTCTTAGGATGGTTTGGTGGCTCCAAATCCATCGTCAATTGAACCCTCTTATTGGGGTACTATGTCTCTAAAGGATGATCCACCACCTCATCCTTCTAGTGTTGCTTCCCATGCTTGATGTTTCACACTTATTGTGTTTTTATATTATGTTGTTTTGAAACTTTTGGTATATAAATGTGTTTTCAATTGGAGGTGTTTTTAATATTTAATTTATTGTCGTATTTTTTCCCAAGATTTTTTTGGTACTTTATCTTCTTATTTTTTATTAATTAATATCTTGATGTATTCCAATAAAAACTTAATGTTTTGGTGCATGCCTACCTCACTATCACTTTTAAGGTATTAATATAATACCATTAAAGGAAGATGTAGAGTGTAACCTTTTCATTAAAAATCTATGTAAGAAAATTATCATCTAAATAAAAAATAAAATAAAAAATCATTTATTATAATCTATAACTTAACTTTTAAAACATAAAGATACATTTTTAGGTCATTGCTAAGGGAGACAACATCACAAGGGGATTACTTATTCTAGTATATAGGTTAACAATCACATGTGGGTATAACTCTACATTCCAATACTATAACTAAATTTGATCAATAACTTATAAACACTTAACTCGTATTATTTGGATTGGATGTCATGAAACATTATTGTAAGTTTTAGTTTAATGTCATTCTTGTTTGTTTGGGATTAAGGTAGGGGAGTCTTTCTTGAGTTAGTAGAGAGATTGGAAATGTGGTTCAAGGAGAGGGGGTTAGAGTATGTGCCATGGCCATGAGTGAGAAGGAGATGATTTTGAGGATGGTAAATTAAGTTTTAAAATTGAAGGGTGATGAGTATATGACACATTTTGTTTTATATTAAGCCTCACATTACTTAGAAATATGAAAGCACTAGTCATATTTTCCTAATCATTATTACCTATTAAATTAAATGGATTTAGAAGAGGCATTACATAATGCATTTTTTTTTGTTAAAATAAATTCCTAAATTTCGATTGAAAAGTTACTATGTGGGATAACACTGTGATGCATTGTTCTCCTTGCAAAAACTATAACCAAACTTCAAATGAAACATAAATTTATTCTACATTTTTTTTTTTGAATTATGAATTCACCATTAATGTTGAAGAAAAAAGGTAAAGATAAATCCAAAAGGGGATCGTACCTTCCAATTTTGTATGATAACAACACCCTATCATAGGTACAATATTGCAAATATCGAGGAATTGACTTCAATTGTTACAATCTTACAAATACTGAGAAATTGATTCCAATTATCATATAAATTAGAACCATGGAGTTTTCAAATTAAAACCATTAGTGATTGGAAATATTGTTATGGTATTGAAAATACATGTAGAATTTTTAAATAAAATACCTTATCGTTGAAAGCATAAATGCTAACACCAAATAACTTTCTTGTTTGATTAACCCCTAACATGATTGGAAGAACCTTTCTCACTAACCAGTATGTTAACTCAAGCTTGAGTTATTAATTTTTCTAACAATGGTCAATCTTATAAAATACAAAGATGGTATTAAACTACATTGATACACAACACTCTCTTCTAGAATATTCCATTCTCATTATCAATGCCACTCTTATGTCTCACAAATGTAATACACTCTTGTAACAACATTACTATATTTTTTGATCTTATGCTCAACACCCAACCTTTAGGTACTCAACTGATGTAATAGCCTTTAATCATTCATCCAATAGGACGAGGAGTTTGTGGGAATATTTTGATGTCAGGGCTCGACTAACTCCCCTCTTCATGAAAAGGCAAATTGGTCGTATTTATCAGGGGATGAAGCATTCTTCCTATCATGATGTAATAGGTTGCATATTACAAAGTCTTAGATGATAAACTCAAATAATATATAATGGAAATACTTTTCCAACTGACGATGTAATAGGTTACATTATTATAAGTAACAATTTAATGGTATTCTTGTTTCTTTAATCAAGGTAGTGGAATTGGTCTCCAGTTAGTAGAGAGACTGAGAATGTGGTTCGAGGACAGGGGGTGTGAGTATGTGCATACATGGCCATGAGTGAGAAGGAGATGATTCCAAGAATGGTAAATTAGATTATAGAATAGAAGGGTGATAAGTATATTGTACATTTGCTTTTATATTAAGCCTTACATTACGTGGAAATATGAAAGTGTTGGCTATATTTTTCTAAACTTAATTACATTTCATTAAATAGTTTTACAAGAGGGGGTGAAAAACCCACTATATTTTTTTAAATAAAGTCCTATATTTGGATTGACAATTAAAATGTGGAATGCAATTGTGATGTATTAGTGTTAATATGGATGGGTTTATTATCATTGTATTAGTATATCTCAATGATATTGTTCTCCTTGCAAAATATCTTATCAACTTCAAAACAAAACTCAAATTTCTCCAAAAAAATTCTCTCGAATTATGAACTCATTATTAATTTTGAAAAAAATGAAGGTTTTGATAAATCCAAAACGGGATCATTGCCTCCAATTTTTTATATTAACAACACCGTTGAATAGGTAAAATCTTACAAATACTTAAGAATCAAATTCAATGTTCAGTGTTGAAAAGAGAACCATTGGTAGTTGGAAATGTTTTTATGGCCTTGAATATACATGTAAAAGTTATGTACTTCGAAACATGAACATTCTTTTTCTTTTGACATTTTAAGCCTTTTAGTTAATCGGTATGATTGTGAAGTCTATGCTTGTAGCTATTTTATAAAAAAATGGTGAATAGGAGATGTTAAATCCTAATTAAATAAAATGAATTGAGCTAAATTAGAATGTAAAATATATGCATAAATTAAATATTCACTTATTTGTAATTTATTATATTTAGAAATACTCTAAAAGGGTAAAGAGTATGGAAAAATTACTTAGCTAAAAATTGATAATGCAGGGTTGAGTCTAAGATTATAGATCTGACTGTGTGACTGTGTTAACTGACTATGAATTGAGAACAAGGGTTCACTCAGATCTCAGACAACGCTGATGGAATTGGACATGGGCAACCTGCGTTGGTGTCCTTAGGGTGCTTTAGTTTATAGTAAGGTTTTGCTATATGTGAATGATATGGTAGATTCACCTTCATCTGTGTAACTTGTTTAACTATGCAAGATCTCTCGACTTGTCATGAAAACCATTATATACCTTTTTCTTCACCAAAATCCTAGCTCAATGACATAAGAGGATGAATGCAATCATGGGGAAAAAGAGGGTTAGTGGTTGAAGTTGTGATTGACCTCAACATTCATTGTATTGAATGTTTCCTACATACTAATACTTTGAAGAGGGATTAAACTCCATGTAGTTTTCTATGCTATAATGGTGTGTGTAAAAGACAGGTACAAAATGCTAAATTATTGGTGTAAACCTAGTGTGATTAGATGCTTAAACAATGACTTATGACCTTGGAGGTGTATTCAGACTTAGTTCAAGGTTGCTAAGGCTATGTGGATTTTGAATTAGGAGAAATAGGTGTTTCTCTCTCAATGTGCAATTAGATATTCTGGTACTTTTCAATAATATGAGCCTCTAGTGGATAATGGCTTGAAAATCTGGCTTTATAGTGATAATTTTAGAATTCATTTGGATTGGGATTGCGAAACATGCGGGATGACTTGTTTGATGAATTTAAATTTGATAAAATGGTCTTTACTTGACGTGAGGATGCGGTTGGTGAAAATGGATAGTATCGAAGAGCGGGATAGTCCAAAAGGAGCGGTCTTATTTCAAGAGTAGAGACAACTAAACTGAAAGTGTGGATCAGTTTGAAAATGAGCTTAGGCTACTTAAGATGTGTAATAGTAATATTTAGAATAAGAATTTGCTTAAGAGGTAAGGGTCACCTACCTAAAAACTGAAAGAAGGGCAGTCCTATAAGTAGGCATAAGCTAAGTGTGTATAAGGGGTGTTCACAAATGCACTGTTTTAGTGATAAATGTTAATTTATGTGTCTACATTATCCCCCCCCCCCTCTATTATAGTAATTCAACAAATTAAAAATACTATAATAAAAAAAAGATATTTATACATGAACTTACCTATGAAAAATAATATTTAACATAGGCCATAACATTGAACTGTGCTTCATGCAAACCTCCAATGAAACATGTATAAATTAGTCTTTACTTAAGATGAAAATATGAAAGTGAAGGCAATAAAATTGTAGATATAAATTTAAGGAATAAATACACCTGATTGGGTATGTGAACCATTGTATTTTTTTGGTGCAAAATTGGTGAATGTAGAGGGTAGGACAGTTGGAAATTTATTTTTTGTTGAAACATTTGGATCGCACTCTACATGCCCTAATCGTCATTGAGAGAAGAGTGTGCTTAAGAGTTCAAGGTGTGTTTGACTCCATCATTACATACCTAAAGTAGTAAAGTAACTTGGAATCCTTATATGAATTCTAATAGATCATTTTGGTGCAAAATTGGTGTAAAACGTATATCAACTGCTTTAGATGGAATAAGATTCATTTTTGGTGCAAAACTAGTGCAAAGCTGGTGCAAAATTAATATAATATGAGTCTAGTGTATACAATGTTGAGAATAACATAGGTTGCCATTCCATAAAAAAAACTAGTGTAAAATTGAGCAAGTGTTCATGTGTCGCACACATGCTTCTAATCTTATATTTGGCTCTATATGAGCTCTAAAATTTAATTATATCATTTGATTTTTTGAACAAATATCTGTGTAAATCCTAGAACACATGTTGTGCATGGTGCTCCCTTTCTGTTAAAAATATGAGTATTTATCTAAAACAATTCTGCATACTTACTACCAACTGTCATGTACTGATTGTGATTCTTAGAATTTCTAAAAATCAATATTTTCTACCTGTTGGGACAACAATGCACTATTTTAGATATAATCAACCTGTGGCCTTGTCTAAATGGAGCAATGTTGTCTAAAATTGATTTTGGGGTAATTTATGGGTATGAATCATGATCAATAATGTAAAGTATGTTGATTTATGACTATTTTTTAATATTATTGTAGCTTATTCTCTAAGACAATCCACTGTGTATGGCCCTCTTTTGAGGTGAAAAAGTTTTGCAAGAGATGTTATGAAAATATGCAACTCTGAATAGTAATGATAACATGAAGAACATGTCATCATCAAATATAAGCTGATCAAAATAATGATATAAGATGCATATGGAACTAAGGATACATAATGACATTATCAAGATAGATGTTAACAATTAGTCATGTAGATAAGTGATCATATTCTAAAAATAATTGAAACTAATTAGAACAACTCAAGGAGAACACATGATATGTATCATGGCATCGAAAAACTAGAAAGGTGCATGATATGCATCATGGCATCGAAAACTGAACAAATAGAGCAAACAAGTGTCATGGCCATGACACAAACACATAAAAGGTACACACAAAACATGCAAGAAGGCCAAGGGGCCACATACAAGGGACATGCTCATGTTCAAATATCACTCACGTGCATATAAATACACAATGAAGGCTTAGAGCCAAAATCAAAGACATGTTCAAATGTTCACAATCCAAACAAGATGAATACACACAAAACATGAAGCAAGAAAGCAAACATGAAAAACATGCATGAATAAGAAAACTTTATCAACATTAGCAACTTGTAATGCTGATATATACAACAAGTCATGTATCTAATAATCTATCAATGTGAAATAAAGTGAACAAATAATCGTGTAATATAATGCACTGAAGGATGAACAATATGGATAGTCATAGAACAACAAACCATGTGCAAAAGAATGCCCTCAATAAAATTGTTGTGATATAAACAAGTTTTATAGAGCCTGTGACTGGTTTGAATCCTAAAAAGTAGATCATGTATTCACGGGGACATGTCTGGTGAAATTAGATAAGAGCACAATGCATTACTTTCTAGGATAGGGTAATTTTGTCTTTGTAAAATTTTTGGGCTTGAGCTAGTATCACCTCCTAAAACTGCGTATGGAAATGACAACCTGTATGTTCTGAAACTTAATCAAGTGTAATTTTGAAACATAGATATATAGAAGTGTTGTATATACTGAGCTTAAATCAATTGATGTAATTAAATGAAACAAAACATGCATAGGTCCTGGTTTTTAGAATTTTATGAAATATTATATTTTTATTTTATTTTTGAATGTATGAAATAGAAAAGGAGCATAATAACTAATGACTCCTGTAATAGCTTCACAATCAATAGGTCTTGTATCTAGCATAGGAATAATGATCTCTAGTGAATGGACAATATTATACCCTTGTGAAGTAATTGGTCTCAACTTGGAATATGAAAAATAATATAACTTTGAAATATGAGTACCATTGTCATGATAATAATATAGAGTAGTTTGCATATGTTGTTTAACACGATGGCCTCTAGGAATCTTATGGAGTGTATGAACTCTGTGTTGGTGTCTTGTATGCAACACTCATAGTGATTTTTAGTACCAATCTAGGACATGTTGGAGTAAAGAGTAACTCTCTAGAATCTGTGATATATATTTGATTAAGTGGCCTCTCTAGATTGGGTCTCATTGGATAATGGACCACTTATTTATGAATACTCCAAGTAGGTTGAACCTTCTTAGGTTGATCAACCAAAATCTATTATGTAGGAATAATGGCCTTTGGTTGGAAGGGGTACTCATAGGGAATATTGTGAACTATGATAACCTCATTAACAAATATGTATTTCAAGCATATGTGTATTTTTTTTGGAATTGCATGAAGTTTTTGAATCCAAGGATGTCCCAGTAACATAACAAGGACCCTTGCATTAGTTATAGTTGTAAACCTGATGACCACATGTGTTGGACCAACTTGTAATGGTAGTGTGATTTCACCAATAGAACAATGAATGTAGCCATTGAATCCATTAACGACTTTGGTAGTAGGAGATATATGTCTATTTATGTATCCAAGATGAGAGAGAAGTGTGATAGTGAACATATTCATACTTTAATCGTTATTGACGATGACACTATGTATAGGTTGATGATTAATGTAAGCTCTAATGAATAAGGAGTGTAAATCAAAATAATCATTGACTATCTCATGATCTGCAAAAGTGATAAGTTGTCTAGATGGCACTGAGACATGATATGTACTAATGATGAATTCAAAGGATGTTGTGCCTCAATATGAGGATGATAAGCAACTGGTGGAGGATGTGCATTGTATGTGTAATGCACATCTGATTTATTTGTAGTTTTTTGACCTACATGCTTAGAGAAAAGATCACTAAATATATTCATTTTTATACTCACTTGGTTATGGTTGTGTACTTTTCTTAGCTATACTCACATCAATGATGTTTTTATTGATCAAGTTAGGAATCTTATGTCACAAATTAATGCATTTGTTGGTAGTATGCCTTGGTGATCTATGATAGTCAGAAAAAATATTCTGATCAAATCCTTTTGAAATAGGCTTAGTCATATCAACATTTATAATAAGAGGGAGTGATATGATGTTAGATTCGAACAACTTTTATAATACGTTGTATGGACATTCTGGTAAATTGTTGAACTATCTCCTTGGAGGAGCTAATAATACAATACGTAGAATAGGTTGTGAAACTACATTGACTGTTGCCTTTTGATCAATTTTATTCTTAATTTATTTCACATTTTATGGTGGATTAATTAGATTCTAATCATGAGAATTATAAACAATAATATTTTCACACTTAAGCTTGTTCATTTCTAATAACTTGACCTGTCTTTCCTTAAATGTATGACACAAATTTGTGAATGATAGAAACTTCTTAAACATAATAGATTCATGTAGAGGTGGAAGCAAAATTTGATAAAAAATGTCTTGAAATTCCTTATCTGACATAGGATTGATCATCTTGGATAGCATGGTCTTATACATTAAGACATATTATGCGATATGTTAATTGGATTCTTGTTTAAGCAAAGCAATTGAGCATATGAAATCTTTTCACTAATATTGATTGAGAAATGTGCAAGGAAAAAATCTACCAAAGGTTTGAATGCATGAACTCAAAGATGTGGTAAAACATAAATCTAACTTAGTGTGTATTCTTATAAGCTTATATGAAATAACTTGGTCAACAACCTATAGTTGGATGCATAGTCTAAACATGTTGCATGAAATTCCCTCAAACATTGCTTGGGGTCACCTTTCCATCATATAAGGTAAGTTTAGGTGCCATAAATCTAGTTGGTAAAGGATATGTTGTAATATGTTGAGCCAACAAAGTATGCAACAAAGCCTATGAATTAAGTTTTTGATTTGGTTTCAAAGTACCTTGTTCCAAATGTAGCACCTTAGTTTGTAAGGCTTGAATCTCTTGCATAAGAGATTGTACATCAGGATTAAAATGGATGCTAACCAAAGGTGGTGTCACCAATGATTGAGTATTAATGGGCACATTGATTTTTTGAAACCCTTGAGTTGTCCCCATTGTAAATGGCAGTATAAAGGTTGGATCAAATATAGTAGAAAAAGTTAAGGAACCCATAGAAGTTGAAGCTCCTTTAATTTTTTTCTAGATTTCATCTCTAATAATTTTTATAAACACATCTTGCATATCTAATTTTTAGAAATAAACCATTTTAATTTTTGTTTATCAATGTCATCAAATTAATTATAGGATGCTACCATTTTGGAATGCTCAACTTGAGGATATCTTGATTATTTTATAAGGGTTTATGGGAAATCTAGAATTGTTAATATTTATCAAAAAAGAGATATTTTAGTGGTATTAGATCTTGTATCTTGCCATCTTGTGGGAAATAATTATTTTATAGCTTCTACTTCATGCAAAGCAGTGATAGAGAAACCAGATATCACCAAAGAGAAAGGAAAAAGGGTCCAACACACTCGAAATAAGGTTTAGGATAGTCAGATCTAAAATCACTTACAAGGAAATAAAAGGAAGCCATGGATAATAGAGATCTAGAGGATGCTTATTTTGAGAGGCTTGTATAAGGCTAGGAACGGTTAGCTGACATGATGGCTCAACTAGTCCAGACTATGCAGAATAATAGTATACACAGGCCTCACAATGGTGAAGGTATTTCTTCAGGGGCTAATAATAATCAGCCCATTTAGAGGATAATCATAGGCTCTATTCTTAGGCCTTTCCAACCTACCTTTGTTTATAGGGAAGAGGCAATGCCAAAAGTGGAATTACAACCACCAATAGGTGATGAGATTACAGTTGGCTATAAGGAGTACAATGCCCTGCCAAATGAAATTAGGGAGGCTATCTCTCTCACTAGTTTCATGAATTTATAGAAAAATAGGTGTGGTTAAAGAGTTGATAGGACACTAAAAAATCAGAGGGATATTCAACAAGAAATAGGGAAGATTACTCTTCTAAGTTATGATGGCTTCGATAAGTATTTAACATGTTCTTGGATTCAAAAATTAGATACATTTTTATCATTAAGGCCAATGATGGAAGAGGAAGCCATAAAATTTTCCACCCTTCATCTAGAAGATGTAGCACACGAGTGGTGGTACCATGGATTAATCACATAAGGGCACAATCACATCCACTCATACATGGAGTTTAGTATCATGTTAATAGAGAGGTTTGATAAAGTTGATCCAGAAATCCATTTTTGCGAGTTAGCTCAACTCAAACAAACTAATTTAGTAGATGACTATGTTGTTGATTTTCAAAAGCTCTCAATTACGGTGCCTAATGTGATAGAAAGGAGACTTGTTTTATTTCTTGAAGGTTTAGTTGAACCAATCAAGTGTTTGGTGAAAGCTTTTAACCCTATTTCTCTTTAATAAGCCATCAAAAGGCTTTAGACTTGGAGACATCAGCACCTAAAGGTAGGATTCTCTTATGGTTAGCCAAGGACATCTTATGGGCACCCAATGACATCAATTTTTGAACAATAAAAGAAGCCATTTTAGTAAGGGGTTTCTCTCCAAAAAGAGTTGTCAAGAAGCCACATATTGAGATAGAAACACGAAATAAACTTTGAAAGAAAAAACTATGCTTCACAAGCAAGGATCCATGAGAATGAGGTCATAGGTGTCTTCCAAAAGGATAGGTGCACTACATTGAGGTGATATCTAATGATGAGTTATAAGAAGTAACAGAACCTGAAAGAAGAGATGGGGATACTTTAGGGATCACCCTTTCCACACTTAGTATAACAAGCACCTATGTTACACTTTCTAGTACACCATGGTATTACCCTTTTAGAATTCATGGAGTTATGTAGGGACATAAACTCACAGTTTTGATTGATAGTGGGGCAACCCACAACTTCATTGATGAGGGTTTGGTATCCCAAAGAAGGTTGAAATCAAAAAAAATCTAGGGATTTAATGTGATTGTAGTTGGTGGATCTACTATTCTTTGCACCAAAAGGATTCATCAGTAGGAGACCACATTTAATAATCACAAGGTGTGTGATGGCTTTTATGTTGTGGGCATAAGAAAAATAGGTTTGGTTTTAGGATTTTAATGGTTACATTCCTTGGGGAATTTACATAGAATTAACAGACCTTGGATCTAAAATTTGGATTTGATATAAAAGAGGCGGTACTACATGGTATGACTAATGGAGCCCCTATAGTTGTTATAGAAAATAGAATCGAGGGTGTCATTGTTGGTAGTACTCTCTATAGATCACAGCTCATTCAAAATTTTAATATCATAGAGTTTGTTGAAGAAGCATCAGTAGGTTTAGGGCTTCCAATTTTTGATTGTATCAGAGCAGTGCAATAAAAGCCATCTACATCACTAGGAGGAATGGTAGAAATAACAAGATTAGTTTGGGATCCTAATAGTTGCAGGGTGATTCAAGTATTGCTTAAGGACAAGCTATATACACATAATATTTTCAAACTTTTAATCGATTACTAACACTTTGTATCTTTCAAGAACCTGTCAAGTCTCAATCTCTCTGAGTGCATGCTTTAAGGGGTACACCAAGAAAGGGGTGGGTAAACCATTGATGCTTCATAAGATTGTTGTCCCTTTTTCCACTTGTCATCTACATACTTGTCTCCTAAAACCATCTACCCTAAGCTTATTCCTCTATTTTGTACCCATTCAAAACATTTTTCATATCATTATCCTCTTTTTTATTGCCTTGACCCCCTTTTGTTAGTTGACTATACTAGGTCGACTGGATCGATCGTGTATAATTTTCAGCCTCTAATTACTGTATAGGGTTAACTAGGTTGGCCCTGTACTATTTTTAGGTATTATCACTTGATAGTTTTGTTAACTCTTTAATTGACCTAGCTTGGGACCTAGTGATTTGTCTTTTGATAACATACATGGTCGACTGGGTCAACCACGTACAACCGACATATTCAAAAGGATTGAGGGCAAGATCTACCAATATATACAAGTTCATTTCCAACCATTTGAGAATAGAGAATTGAAGAATAATAAGTGAAAATAAACATCTAATTGTTGACCATTCTACTTGAGGAATAAATCTTAAGGTTCCATACTTTCTTTGGAGATATGGATCTTATCTTGTGGAGAAGTCTTTTGAATGCATAGATAGGTTGTGTAGCCTAGAGCTGATTTGTTTTTATTATCCTTACATACCACAACATTTTATTGTGAAGCACCTTGTCCAAGGGATAGATTGAGGCTCGGTGGGTTTGTCTCCAAAGGTAAGTATTCCTAACTTTATTTCTCGTTTGTAAGAGTAGATGGATAATGTAATTTTGCTTCTCTCTCATGCATTAGGATTTTGTATACATTGACATGAGTATATGTCTTCTATGCATGTTTAGTTTAGTTTGTTTTATTTCTAACCCCCACTTTGTGCCAAAATCTTTGGTGAGCACTAGATTAGATTTGATTTCTTGTTATTAGACATAAGTGAAATATCAAAACCTATGACACCCTTAGGGTTATTACGTGATTGTTTTAGTCTGGAGGCTTTGGAACCTTCCTTAGCATAGTGTATTATGATAAGTGATCCCCTAATCAGTTCTAGTGGATCCCAAGCTTGGTCATGCTCTCTCTTAACAAATGTATTCTCAATCGAAAGTGTGCATATGCTCTATCTTTTCTGAGCTAGGATTGATTTATAGACATGATGCATTTCTGGATGCATACATTCTAGTGAACTTGATGTGAATCATATCCCACCATTGGTTGGATTGTCTTCACGTTTCCACTTTCTTCTTAGTATTTTATTCACTTTGGCTTCAACTTCATAATACATTTTGGTGAACCCAATGTGAACTAACCCTTGCAAGATTTGTTCCCTTATTTCATTCTTTTTATCATATATTTTCCATACTTTTCAAATTAATTGCAAAGATTATCTTGTTTCAATAGACAATCTGTTATAGGCTTTCTAATTTTCCCTATCTATTGTTCCGGCCTTTATTCACTGTACTAGATCGACCCAGTCGACCCTGTACTATTTTTCGACCCTGTTCACTTTTTTTCTAGCCTCTGTTCACTGTACTGGGTTGACCCGATCAACCTTATACTATTTACAAGCCCTATTTTCTATACTAGATCAACCCAGTTGACCCTATACTATTTTTTGCCTTCCTTATTTTTTAATTTTGTCCTTATTTTTCCTTCTAGCCTTCTGATATCCATTTCTGCTTGGCATCATGAAGCCTCTTATTAAATTCTTTATTGATAGTCTCAACACATTCTGAATGTACATGGGTTTTTCTCTCTTACCTCACCTATCCACCATAGAAGATAACTCTTTATGGTGTAGCTCTTCATCACATGGTTCTAAATCTTCTCAATCTCGATGTACCCCATACCGTATATTAGATTTAGATAATCTTATTTGATAAATACCAAACCATGAAATTCATATACCTTATACCACTTTTACACCTTCTAAACCTAGAATTTATAAAATCATCAACCCATCTACATCAAATGTTATAACCTCACATTTTGTTCCACCCCTTACAACCAATGTCCACAATCCTCTTGTTACACCCATAACAAGAGCACCTAGCATTATCACTTCCCAAATTAATATGGTTTAAACCACTCAAATTGATAATCTAGATGATTTCTAATTATTCAAAAACCTTGATAATAATACTATGTATACTTCTCAAAAGAATGATGGCTTTATCAAGCTTCCTTCTTCTTCTACCACACTTAAGACAACTAACACTAATGTTGGGAATCCTTCACCTACAAAGAATCTTCCTTCCACCAACACTAACAATTCTCTTCCTAACAATACTAATACCCCACCTTCAAACCCACCTATTGATACAACTCAAATTCTTGCACAAGTCATACATCAAATGAAAATAACTAATATCTCTCAAATGATGAACATGCAACAACATTTACTACACATGACTAGTCAACCACCTCAAATCATCATGTCTCAAACAAATAAAATTTTTGTCCCTCCTCTTAAAGATGCCAATGAGAATATCATCCCTCAACCTCCAATAAATAACAAAATGCTTCAACATCTTCAAAATGAACCTTTAGCTCCATTCATTGCATCCATAGATATGGAAAACATTTATACAACTATCACATATAATGGGAATAAGGACCCTACCATCTTTATTAAGTCTTTTGGTAATCTCTATAAGGAATGGGTCCAAACTAACACCTTTTATACCATCAAGCTCTTAGCCAAAACCTTTATTGATGATGCACTTGAATGGTATAACCAAATTCCTAGACATTCCATCTCACAACTAGAATTTAGTCAATGCTCTAGTAAAGGAATTCCAAAATAATGATCTTCCTAAAAATTATCTTAGCCATTTCATCAATGCCAAATAAATTCCTAATGAATCTACTCATACATTAATCAAATGATGGAAGTCTCTTTCTCATGAAGTGTAACATAACATGAACAATGATACTCTTTTAAAACTATTTATAACTACTCTTAAACCTCCCCTTCAATACAAAGTTCAAATCTTTTCACGTAAAAATTTAGAAGAAGCCTTAGGCCAAGCAAAAAGGCAAGACTTTTTTATGACTCAATTTGAAACACCTCAAACAACTACTAAAGTACCTTTCCAATCATATTTTCATAACATTGATTCATCCAAGCCTCCCCAACCTCAAAGTGGAGCATCCAATTTAACCAATTTTAACCCAACCCTCCCTCTCTTGAGTCTAGAATAACTTAAGAAAAAATTGCCACCCTCTAAACCTATGAGCTTTGATCCTTCCAAACCTCCTCCAAAATGGTACAATCCTAATAAATTCTATTGGTGGCATGCTAATATAGGTCATTCTCATGATTTTTGTCATGATCTTCACCGATTTCTTCTTTCTTCCTTTCTTGGTCCATATTTCAATATTGATACTCTAACAAAACAACATTATCAAGACTATCTTCAAGCTCCTCAACTTCAATCTCAAGAACCATAATTAAATCAACATCAACTACCTAATGAACAACAACAATTATCCCATACCCACCCCTCATCTGCTAATTTTTTTCAAACTACAGTTGATCCTTCTTCCTACACCAATAAGGAAAGGATAGCTAACAAGAACACCTTTAAACATATCATTGCATCCATTGAACCTCAACCTCTTAAGTCACATGAACCAAATGAGTACTTAATTTAAATGCCTACTCCAAAGCATATCATACATGGTCCTTCTTTACCTCCTCATGCCTCTCCTACACATCATATGTCACATTCAACATCCTTAAAATTTAATAAACCAACACATTTACCCATATCCAAATGCACCTACCAACCCAATGCAAATCATTCTAATAGTTCAATGCTACCTCACTCCAAATCACATGTTGGGGCATCTTACGATGCCCATCCACATGTCCCTACAGAGTTTGGGGCATCTTGTGATGTCCATCCCTACATCCACTTACCCTTTGGGGCATTTTGCAATACCCACTCTTATTCTACAATGCATAATAATAAACAAATCAAGCTTTAAGAAACCTTCTGAGACTTATAGACTTGTATTTCACATGTTCATATTTGATATAGACGTTAGCATAGATCTTCCTTGTTCTTTTTTATCTTTTGTTTCTTTGTTTTTATCTAATTTTTTTCTTTTACTTTCACTTTATAAGCATCATTATCTTCCTTTACGTTCTTTGGTTTTATTGCATATTACATTTGGCATTTGCTTTCATTTTGGTCCTTATATATCTCTTTTATCTTTGTCTTTTTTATGTTATTATTTGCTTTAGTAGCTTTATGATTATTTTTTGTCTTTTATTTAGCATTCACCCATGTTGGTTTCTATTTTATGAATTTGCAGTATAAGACCATGGATAGGACCTAGCCCTCCTCACAAAATACCACCTTTTTGTTTTTCTCATTTATTTTTCACATGCTTTTTGGTACCCTCATGGGTTTTTCTTTTATGAGTTGTAGTGTTAGACCACAGATATGACCCAACCCTCATAAAATTACCATCTTGTCATTCTTTTTCTATAAAATGCTTTGAATCCTTGTTCTCAGCTTTAGTTTTTGCATCTTTTTATAGATGGAATTTGCACAATAATATATGTTATCATGTTTTCTTCCATTTCCCTCATTCTTATGATAAAGAATCACACTTTTCTATCATTGTATCCCTTTTTACCCTTTGTCACATTTTTTGCAATTTGAAGTAATTCAAATTTTTTCATTTGTCATTCCTCTTGATTTCCTTTCCTTTCACTCCACATTGGATAAAATAAGGTCAAAGTTAAGATAACACTTTTATTTTACCTAGATTTATGAGATTCTTAGACCCCATTCTCTTTGAAGTTTCTCTCTCTTAGAAACCAAGTCCCAAGTATTCAAATGAAAGCCATCTTTAGTACCCATGTTTGGTTTTCCAAATCCGTATGAAAGAGGAATAGAAAAAGCCATTAAGAAAGTTAAAAGCCAAATCATTTAAAATAAAAGGCAATGATATACAAAAGGCAAAATATAAATTTAAAAAGTCAAAATCACACCAAAAGATATGATTACAAACACATATCCTATCTCCAATCAAATCTCAAACTGCATAATTGACCTCACATAGATCCGAGGTCCTTTGGGGTAAGATAGGCTAGTAGATTGGAATAGGGGAATTCAACAAACTCTATGGTGCTACCTACTTTCTCACACAAGTACCCAATATTCATAGTAAATCAATGGCTCTGTAAGGGGTCCTGGGGAACAGGGAACACATTGTGGGGAGGTAGTTTCATTTTAATTTTTATGCATATAGCCTTCATGGGATGATCTATATACTACATTTATTGACCTGAGACTTGTGTGGCTAAGAGATGTTATTATAGTCCTTAAGGTTGAAAGTCCTCTTTTTTTGACAAACCTAATTTGAGTGTCTTGTCTTCGATAAAGAGTTATTCTACCTTGGTTTTTCCTTCATTCTCCCCTCTGCCAATTTCATTTCCCCCCTTGATAGGCAAATTGTGATTTTAAATTAATTTTTCCTCTTCTTTAAATTCCTTCTTCTTCACCTCTTAAAAACATGCTAGCATTACTTTGTTTCAATTTTATCTATCCTTAGAGAAAAAAACATGTTTGAGCAACTATAGATTACACCCTTACACCATTTACTTACCACACCATCTCATTGTCATACTAGTCATGCCATTAGGTGTTTGTGTTTTCTTACATTGTATCTTAGAACAATCACTAAATTTGAGTTTTCATCTTTTAGAGCTTTTTATTTTCATTTTTCCATCATGTTCTTGTTCGATTTTTGTGGATTTATCTTAAATATGACATTTTCCATTATTACATGTTTCTCTTTATGTATGCCTTCTTCCTATTTGTCTTTCATCTTCAATTACATTTCATTTTCAGTCTTTCATGTTTTTATTTTTGCCTATCTTACATGAGCTTACTTTTCCCTTACATATCTTTGTTCAAGTTTTCTTGCATGGATATTTCATTTGTCATTCACATTTTACATGCTTCCCAACGTGATTTAGTATGTTTTACATTCTTTTCTTCCATTTATGTTTTACATGCTTCTCAACATGATTTAGTATGTTCTACATTCCTTTTTTCCATTTATGTTTTACATGTTTTCCAATATGATTTATTGTGTTCTAAAATCATTTGTCATTCATTTACCCTCAATATTTTGGTTCTTGCCTTGTCTTAATAATCCTAATTTACTAATTTTCCTAAATCCCTCATATCTTTGTCTCTACTAACTCATTTTTCACTACCATATGCCTATCTTCCAAAATCTTTCAATTTTTAGCTATTTTTTGCACTAATCTCTACAGGTTCGCCTAATGTTCTTCACATTAGACACCTTCAATTCTCTTGCATTTTCCTTCTTTATCTACAGCACTAAGGTAAGTAAAGGTATATTTTTTCAATTTTGTCATTTTTTTAATATTATTTGTTGCTTATTGCCTTTTACTTAACATCAAAATTATGTGTTATCATTGTCTATTCCTGAAGCACCATTCCGTGTTGCACTCATATGACACGTGATGAGCTTCGAGTGGTGCATATATATACACATAATATTTTCAAACTTTTATCAATTACTGAGACTTTGTATCTTGCAAGAACCTATCGAGTCTCAATCTCTCTGAGTGCACGCCTTAAGGGGTATACCAGGAAAGGGGTGGGTAGACCATTGGTGCTTTTTAAGATTATTATCTATTTTTTCACTACTCTGATACAATCAAGAATTGAAAGCCCTGAACCTATTGTTACTTCTTCAATAACTCTATGAGTGAATCCATGATATTAAAATCATGAATGAGCTGTGATCTAGAGAGTAATACCAACAATGACACCCTCCATTCTATTTGTTGTAACAACTATAAGATCTCCATTGGCCATACCATGAAGTACCACCTCTTTTCCATTAGATTCAAATTTCAGCTCCAAAGTTTGGTAATTCTATGTAAATTCTCCAAGGGAATGTAACCACTACACCCCTAAAACCAAACATGTTTCTCCTATGCTCACAACATAGAAGTCATCACACACCATATGATTATTAAGTGTGATCTCCAACTACTGAATCCTTTTGGTGTAAGGAATAGTAGATCCACCAACTAAAATCACATTAAAGCCCTAGAAAATTTCTTATTTCAGCCCTCTTTGGGCTACCAAGCCCTCATCAATGAAGTTGTGGGTTGCCCCACTATCAATCAAAACTGTGAGTTTATGTCACTACATAACTCCAAATTTTTTGAAAGGGTAATACTGGAGTGTACCAAAAAGTGTAGCATAAGTACTTGTTGTAATAAGTGTGATAAGGGTGCTCCTTGAACTATCCCCATATCCTCTTTCAAGTTTTGGTACTTATTTTAACTCATCATCAAATATCATCTCAATGTAGTGCACTTGTCCTTTTGGAATACACCTATGCCCTAGTTCCCCTAGATCCTTGCATGTGAAGCATAGTTTTTTTCTTTTGAGTTCATTTAATGTTTCTATTTAAATATGTGTCTTATTTAACATCTCTTTTTGGAGAGAACCCCCTTACTGAAATGGCTTCTTTTATTGCTAAAAAACTATTCATAGCACTTACCGGAGCCATCATAACTTTGAAGAGTAATATTACCTATTGCTTTTTAGAGATCCATCTAATTTGTTAGTGGCCTTGTGTAAACTCTTTAACCACCCCTATTTTTATTTAAATTCATGAAATTAGTGAAAGAGATAGCCTCCCTAATTTCATCTAGTAGGGCATTGTACACCCTATAATCAATTGCAATCTCATCACCTATTGGTGGCTGTAATTCCACTTCTGGCACTGTCTCTTCCCTATGAACAAAGGTAAGTTAGAAAGGCCTAAAAATAAAGCCTATGATTGTCATCTCAATGGTTTTATTATTTTTACCCCCTAAAGAACTACTTCATCATTATGAAGCCTATGTATATTGTTATTCGGCATAGTCTGGACTAGTTGAGCCATCATGTCAACTAATCATTCCTAGCCTTGTAAAATCCTCTCAAAATTAAAATTATTTTGGATCTTTATTACCCATGGCTTCCTTTTCTTTTCTTTAAAGTGATTCTAGATCTGGTTGTCCTAAACCTTCCTCTAGTTGTGATGGACCCTTCTTCCTTTCTCTTTAGTGATATCTGGTTTCTCTATCACTGCCTTGCATGAAGTATAATCTCAAAATAAATCTTTTCCATAAGTTGGCCAGATATAGACTCCAATACCACTAAAATATACCTTTTTGGATAAATATTAATCAGTATTACTATTTCAAAATTTATGGAGTTATGCAAGGACATAAACTCACAATTTTGATTGATAGTGGGGCAACCCATGACTTCATTGATGAGGGTTTGGTAGCCCAAAGAGGGTTGAAATCATAAATTTCTTAGGGCTTTAATGTGATTGTAGTTTGAGGATATATTATTCCTTACACCATAAGGATTCAACAGTTGGAGATCGCACTTAATAATCACAGGGTGTGTGGTGACTTCTATATTGTGAGCAAAGGAGAAACAAGTTTGGTTTTAGGGGTGCAATGGTCACATTCCCTTTGAGAATTTACACATAATTACTAAACCTTGGAGCTGAAATTTGAATATGATGGAAAAGAGGTGGTAATTCATAGTATGGCCACTGAATCCTCCACAGTTGTTACGACAAATAGAATGGAGGGTGTCATTATTGGTATTACTCTCTCTAGATCATAGCTCATTCATGATTTTACTATCATAGATTCACTCATAGAATTTGTTGAAGAAGCAACAGTATGTTCAGGGCTTCCAATTCTTGATTGTATTAGAGTAGTGTAACAAAAGCCATCAACATCACTAGGAGGAATGCTAGAAATACAAAGGTTGGTTTGGGATCCTGGTATATGCAAGGTGGTTCATGCATTGCTTGAGGACAAGCAATTTTGAGAAGGGTGGACTATCATGTCCCCTTTTAAAAATACTTAATAACCTAATAATAATTAATTAAGTCATCTAAAAGGATGCTTTAAGTTATAACTTTAGAAAATGACACTTATTAATTATTATTGAGTGGGACAAAAAATAATTAATACATACATGGCCAAAAGTAATTGTTGGGGATCAACCAATAATAGATTACACTTGTGAAAGCAATAAATGCAGAATTAAATCAGATAAACAAGTAACTAGAATGAGATAATAGCAAGAACAAGAGATACAAAAAACCACCCTGAAAACTTGTATTAACAAACTCTTTACAAAAGGAATACAATTGAAGAAACTTCTTTCTTCCACACCTCTCCTAGATGTATAGATCTCTCACTAGATCTCTATTCCTCAAGAGCTCTCTCTCTCAAGAACAATCAACTCCAACAAACTTGGATTGATTCAATTCTGTACTGTTCTTCAACATACCAATTCTACAATAATTCACACAAAGCTAAGAAGATCTAATTCTACATATAGAATTAGGAGAATTGAGCATGCACTTACAACAAATAGTTAAGCCTCTTGAACAAGGGCTCTAAAAATAATATTACTAATAATAGAGACGCGAGCTTAAGACTACAACTTAAACTCATCATGCAAACACTCGCTTCTGTCCTCAAAAATAGCTTCTGGACGCACAGGTAACCGACGTCGATTCCTGCTACTTGCCTGTGACTGCCGTCGGCTGACCCACTACCGACGCCGACGCCTCTGCAACTGCACCTGACCGACGTCGATCGCTCCTGACCGACGCCGATGTCTGTGTAGACTCGAAACTATCAAAGTGTGCTCCTTGGTGAAGCTTTTAGCTCCAAACCCTAACAATCTCCCACTTGGAGATAAACAGTTGCACCAGTACCTGTACAACAATATCTTTTAGCTCCTCCATCTTCAACTCAATCATGAAGACCAACAAAAGTTGAATGAAGATTCAACTTCTCCTTTGTAACCGGCTTGGTTAACATATCAGAGGATTCCTATCCGTATGGATCTTCTCCAGCTTCAACTCACCATCTTCCAATACCTGTCGTATGAAATGGTACCTTAGCTGTATGTGCTTTGTTCTTGAATGAAACGCTGAATTCTTAGCCAAATGGATTGCACTCTGACTGTCACTATACAATTTGCAACTCTCATGCTCCCTACCAAGCTCATCCATAAACCGTGTCATCCATATCATCTCTTTGCTAGCCTCTGTGGCTGCAATATACTTTGCTTCTGTAGTTGACAAGGTAACAACCTTCTGCAACTTAGATATCCAGCTAACCGCCGTTCCACCTACAGTGAAAACATAACTTGTAGTGCTCCTACTGCCATCCAAATCACCTGCCATATCTGAATCTACATAACCATGTAGAGAAGTATCTAAACCTCCATAGCACAAGTGCCTACTGCTGGTTCCTCTCAGATATCTAAGGATCCATTGAACTGCTTTCCAATGTTCCTTACCTGGATTGGCCATATACTTACCACTCCCACTGCTTGGGCAATATCTGGTCGATTTAGCATCCTGCATATTGAACCGTTTCAGCACCTTGTCCACATAATCTTCTTGAGACAATATCAACCTGTGATTTTTCCTGTCTCTCTTAATGCTCATGCCAAGGATTTTCTTTGCTGCTCCCAAATCCTTCATAGCAAACGTTTGAGCTAATTTCACCTTAAGCTCAGAGATATCCTGCATGTGTGATCCTGCAACCAGCATATCATCTACACATAACAATAGAATAATATATCTACCGTTATCAAATCTTTTGAAATACATGCAATGGTCAGATTGACACCTACTGTAGCCATGCTCAGTCATAAACCTGTCAAATTTTAAGTACCATTGCCTAGGAGCTTGCTTGAAGCCATACAAGCTTTTCTTCAATCTGCACACAAACTTCTCCTTACCTTTGACCTCAAATCCTTCTAGCTGTTCCATATATATTTCCTCATCCAAATCTCCATGAAGAAACGTTGTCTTAACATCTAGCTGCTCAAGATGCAAATCCTCAAAAGCAACCAAAGACAGTACAACCCTTATAGAAGTCATTTTAACAACAGGAAAAAAAATCTCACCAAAGTCAATACCTGGCTTTTATGCAAATCCTTTTACCACCAATCTGGCCTTATATCTCATCTGTCAATTCTCACCTTCTTTCAACCTGTAGGTCCATCTGTTCTTGAGTGTTCTCTTACTAGCTGGCAATTCAACCAAATCCCATGTTTGGTTCTCTCTTAAGGACTCCAACTCCTCAACCATGCCACACTCCCACTGACTCTTGGACTCCACCTATATTGCTTCTTCAAAACTCTCTGGTTCTCCACCATCAGTTAGCAATAAATAAAATAATGAAGGAGAATATCTAATTGGAGGCTTACTCACCCTTTCTGACCTCCTGATGGGTGTCTGAGACTCGTTTACAACACGCTGTCCACCCAAATTCTCTGACAGTGACCGACCTCGGTCACCTCCAGACCTATTTTTGGCCGACGCTGGTTCTGTCTGATCGACCTCGGTGTCTGTTCTGTCGACGTCGGTCTCTGTACGGCCGACGCCGATTTCTGTACTGCTGACGCCGGTTCCTAACTTACCGATATCGGTCTCTGTGTTTTCTTGCAAGTGATTATTTCTTTTTCCCGCGAGCTCATATTGGACCTTCACCTCGTGCAATTCACCATTGCTCTGCTCAGATTGATTCAACTTCCTTAGCTGATCACAATACATCACTCTTTTGTTGAAAACAACATCACGGCTCCTAATTACCTTGTTAGTTTCTAGATTCCACAATCTGTAACCAAAATCATCTGAGCCATAGCCAATAAATGTGAACCTCATAGACTTAGCATCAAGCTTCTTTCTATTTTCCTTATCTATGTGCACAAAGGCTTCACAACCAAAAACTTTGAGATATGAGAGATCAACTTTTTTACCTGTCCATGCCTCTTCTGGAATACCACCATCCAGAGTTGTGGAGGGTCCTCTGTTGATCAGGTATACTGCAGTGTCAACAGATTGTGCCCAAAACTGTAAGGGCAAACTAGCATGCAATCTCATACATCTTGCATGCTCCATTATTGTCCTGTTCATCCTTTCAGCAATTCCATTCTGCTGAGGTGTCCTTGGAACCATCCTTTGCCTGCGGATTTCATGCATATAACAATAATCTCTGAACTTATAACTGCAGAACTCACTGCCATTGTCAGATCTCAGGCACTTCAATCTTTTACCTATTTCATTCTCAACCATAGCTTTCCAAATCTTAAAAGTCTCAAATACATCAGATTTTCTTCTAATACAATAGATCCATACCTTTCTTGTAGCATCATCTATGAAAGATACATAGTACTGTGATCCTCCAATGGAAGCAACCTGAGCCGGTCCCCACACGTCTGTGTGAACAAGCTGCAACTTATGCCTCTTCTTAGTAGACCCAGTCTTGAGAAAACTAACCCTTTTCTATTTTCCAAATACACAATGCTCACAAAACTCTAGATCTATGCCTTTCAAATCTGAAAGCATACCTTTGGACTTAAGAATTGACATCCCCTTCTCACTCATGTGGCCAAGCCTTGAGTGCCACAATTTAGCATCCACATCTAAAGTAGATAATACAGAAGGAGATTTGTTAGTAACACAATTACACAAATAGAGAGTACCTTCTCTCTTACCTCTGGCCATAACAAGTGCACCCTTGGTCACCTTCCAAGATTCTGCTGTGAGAGTTACTGTACAACCCTCATCCCCTAACTTTCCTACAGAAATTAAATTTTTCTTCAAGCTAGGAACATGCATCACATCTCTCAACACCCATGTGTTTCTATTCTGCATCTTCAACTGCACTTTACCTTTGCCAATTATTTTACAGTGCTCATCATCCCCTAGATACACTATTCTAAAATCTCCATGGATATAGTCACTAAAATATTCCTTGTCAGGGCTAGCATGAAAAGATGCACCAGAATCTAACACCCAAGATTCTATATTATTATGCAAAGAGAAAATTAAAGCATCTTGTGCAATACCTGCAACCTTGGCTTCTTCCTTTCCTTCATGCTGATTGTCCTCCTTAGGCTTTGACCAACAATCTCTGCTTATGTGCCCCATCTTTCCACAATTCCAATATTGTGGCCTTCTGCCATTTCTGGATTTAGATCTGCCTTTCCCCTTAGATTTGGATCTTGATCTGCCTTTCTTGCTCTTCTCTTTCTGCCTCCCCCTGCTCTCAAAACTTAAAACATTCCCATATGTCTCTTCTGTGTTTTTCCTGCGAATTTCCTCATTCAAGATAACACTAACAACATCCTCTACTTTCAAAATATTTGATGCAGATGCAGTATTACTTACTGCCATTACTAAGCCATGCCAGCTTTCAAGCAAAGAACATAATATTAAAAGAGCTTTTATTTCATCATCAAACACTATATTGACTGAACTTAATTGATTCACAATTCCATTGAAATCATTCAGATGAGTAGAAACAGATCCACCTTCATTCATATGCAAATTAAATAACTACTTCATAAGATATACCTTATTAGAAGCTGAGGGTTTTTCATACAAATTTGCTAACGTAGTCATCAACTCTACCGTAGACTTTGCCTGTGATAGATTAGATATCACAGTGGATGCTAGACTCAGTCTTATAGACCCCAGAGCCTTTCTGTCAAGAACTTCCCATTCTTCATCCTCCATGTCTTTGAGCTTCTTTGCAACCCCACCTAACGGTAAGTAGAGATCTTTCTGATACAGATAATCCTCTATCTGCATTCTCCAATGTTGGTAATTTTTGCCATTGAACTTTTCCATTCTCAGTTTACTTTCATCTGCCATTGCTTCTCCCACTCAAATAGAAATCCCTGCAGAAACCCCTGTGAGAACCTGTAATCAATACACACTACACAGATCTAACCACCTGTTAGTGAACCTGAGCTCTGATACCACTTGTTGGTATCAGCTCTTGAACCTGCAACCAATGCTTTGATACCACTTGTTGGGGATCAACCAACAATAGATTACACTTGTGAAAGCAATAAATGTGGAATTAAATCAGATAAACAAGTAACTAGAATGAGATAATAACAAGAACAAGAGATACAAGAAACCACCCTGAAAACTTGTATTAACAAACTCTTTACAAAAGGAATACAATTGAAGAAACTTCTTTCTTCCACAACTCTCCTAGATGTATAGATCTCTCATTAGATCTCTATTCCTCAAGAGCTCTCTCTCTCAAGAACAATCAACTCCAACAAACCTGGATTGATTCAATTATGTACTGTTCTTCAACATACCAATTCTACAATAATTCACACAAAGCTAAGAAGATCTAATTCTACATATAGAATTAGGAGACTTGAGCATGCACTTACAACAAACAATTAAGCCTCTTGAACAAGGGCTCTAAAAATAATATTACTAATAATAGAGACGCGAGCTTAAGACTACAACTTAAACTCATCATGCAAACACTCGCTTCTGTCCTCGGAAATAGATTTTGGACGCACAGGTAACCGATGCCGGTTTCTGCTGCTTGCCTGTGACCACCGTCGGCCGACCCACTGTCGACGCCGGCGCCTCTGCAACTGCACCTGACCGACGTCGGTCGCTCCTGATCGACGCCGGTGTCTGTGTAGACCTGAAACTGTCAAAGTGTGCTCCTTGGTGAAGCTTTTAGCTCCACACCCTAACAGTAATTAATATTCATTAATTGGAAAAAAATGAATATTAAATTAAAAAGCAATTATAATTACTTTAGGGTTTGGATCAATTCAAAATAAAATCTTATATAAGGACACAGGGGGCAATGAATATCATTATTGATTATTCAACTTTAATAATTCACGATTGAATTCCAAATTCATTCAACTTCTGATTGAGGATGGAAACCCTCTTTGCAACCAAACTAGACAATGAAACCCCCTATTTTATGATGTATCTTCATCCAATAGTTACACATGTGACACATAATCAACGAACCCATTCAAGAGTTGTGTTGAGGGTTTGGGAGCTTGATGCCACCTACAACAATCCTCTAATATAAAAAAAGAACTTCATAGATCTGAGCAATTTTATAATATATATGTGGAAAAACTCAGTTTCATAATTATTATATTATTTGATTCCGTCAAGCTTTGCATAAGAATTTACTTGGAGAACATATAAGCTTTTGAATTATTTTATCATAAGTTTTGAATTAAACTTGAAGATTGAATTGTATGTAATAAATTAATCATCTATTTCTGGTGTTCATCTTTTATTTGAAAATTTGATATTTACTTGAAAGGTATATATATTATTGTGCTTATATTGGGACATGCACGAGTAAGAATTACAATTAAAATATTTCTTCTTGAGGGTTTTGATTATACTGGGACATACACGAGTAAGAATCGCAATGAAAAGATTTTTTCATGAGGGTTTTGATTTTTATTACCCGAGTTAAATTTATTTCTTCTTAGAGAAATTTATTTCTTCTAAGGGAAATTTATTTTTTCTAAGGAAAATATGAATTATTTCATAAGGGTTTATGAGAAATCCAAAATTATTAATATTTATTCAAAAAAGAATATTTCAGTTTTGCTTTCTATAACTGATATGGCAGGTTCACCTTTGCCTATGTATCATGTTTGACTGTGTGGTAGCTCTCGATTTATCAAGAAAATCATTATATACCTTCTTCTTCACCAAAACCCTAGCTTAATGACACAAAAAGATGAATGCAATCATGAGGTAAAAAAGGGTTAGTGGTTGAAGTTGTGCTTAAACTCAACACCCTCTATGTTAAGCGTTGTTTACATATTAGTACTCCAAAGAGGGATCAAACTCCATGTAGTTCTCTAATGCTACAGTGGTGTGTGAGAAAAAATGGTGCAAAATGTTAAAGGTTGGTGCAATCCTGGTGTGATTAGATTCTTCAAAAATGATGTGTTACCTTGGAGGTATATTCAAACTTACTTTAGGATCCTAGGGTTGTGTGGACTATAAATTTGAAAAAATAGCTACTTTTCTCTCAATGTGTAGTTAGATATTCTAGTGTTTTTCAATCATATGAGCCTCTAGTGGATAATGGCTTGAAAATGTGGGTTTATAGTGATCATTTGAGAATTATTCAGATGGGGCTTACGAAATATGTTTAATGACTCTTTTGATGAATTTGAATTTGATCAAACAGTTGTTATTTGGTAGGAGGACGTGATTAGCAAAATTAAACAGTATCGAAGAATAAGATAGTCCAAAAATGAAGGTATTATCTAAAGAGTGGAGACAACTAAAATGAAAGTGTGGATCAGATTGAAAGTGAGCTTAGGCTACTTAGGATGTGGATTAGGGATATTCAGAATTAGAGTTTACATAAAAAGTAAGGTGTGTATAAAAAGTGTTCACAACTACATTATTTTAGCGATAAATGTTAATTTATATGTCTACAGTGGCATCCTTTATGAAACATAGAACAAAAATGAGCAAATACAAAAGCATTTCATATTTACCAATTTATTTAAAAATAAATAAAAATATAATCATTATTTATTTCTAAAATTTTATGAAATTATAAATACGTTTAAGTTGAAAATAATATTTCTATTAGATTTTTTTTAATAATTTATTATTCTCTTCTTTTATGTTATAGATAATAGTTTAATTTTTTATGACATATACAAAATATATTTAATAAAGCATCATACTTTTTTTAAGCTAATAACAAATGAAGGTGAATGAAGTGAGAGAGTTAATGATTAATTGATGGCCCATATTTTTGTTGGTTACTAACACTCTCTCATTAATATATATTATTTTCATTTTTATGTGATTAACATACAAATTAATAAATTATATTATAAAAAAGACAATCAATATATTGACCCATTTAAAAATGGCATTGATAAATTCTATTATTTTTAGATTTTACAAATTAATTAGAAAATATATGTTTAGATTAATAATAATACTAAAATCCTATTTAAAATGATCATTATAATGTTAAAAGTTAAACTTGTTATTTTAGACTTCAATTTTAATTTAATTAAAGTCTTTAATACAATTTAATGTCAATTTTAATTATATATATATATATTAAAAATTTATCACATTTTCTTTTTTGTAATTGATTTTATTTTATAACAAATATAAATTATCTCAATTTTTTTATTTTAATCATAATTATAGGATCCTTCTAAGCGTAATATATATATATAAGATGTTATATATTTAATTGGGACAAAATGTTGCAACAATAAGAGTGACATACCATTTTTAAGGTTAGTTGTTTCATTTGTTGAGATGGTTTTGAGGGATTTTAATGACTTCCCTAAATGAGACACTTTTCCAAAAATCTACTTATGTAGGGAGATTCAAGGGTGTTGTTTGTTTTAGAACATTCAATTATTGTTTTTAGCTAAATTATTATATAATTTTTAGGTTTTCTTCATTGTTTTTGTGTATTGAGTAAGTATGATGTTTTTAATGGTTGTTTTCTTATCAAATTTGTATCAAGTGATATTGTTGTATCTATCTTTATTGCGAGTCAATATAAAAATGTTTATTGATATAACCCAAAAAATTGTAGAATGTTAATAATGTGAAGGCCATAAGTTAAATCCTTACATGTGTAAGTCATTAAACATGTATTTTATGAATATACATCTAAATTTAGAAACATTGACAAAATTGAGGTGCAATTTGAATATTGACAACTCAATATATTGAGACAAATACAATCAAACCGATGATTCTTAGCTATAAAAACATAGAAATGTAAGAGTTTACTATTTTATTTTTCCTTTTCAATTAAAAAAATTTATTTTGGCTTTTGAAACATCTTATATCATGATAAATATAATCAAACTTTAAAATAATTTATACATTTTAGACTTTCCCAAAAAAATCTTAATATTAATGTTGGAAAATGGGTGCCAATTTTGCATTGAAGCATTAAAAGTCTCCAAAATCCAATATAAGATTCATTGAGACAAAATTTTCTCCAACAAGATATGATATCTTGGAGTCGAGTTACTAGTGTAAAAAAGATGTAAATTATACATAAAAGCATTTAAAAACTCAAAAACTCAATTTAGGATTGAATAAGATAAAATTTATTATAACGAGATATGGTTTTTTATAGTTGAGTACTTGACATTTTTATGTTAATAAACATATTTAAGGTGAGAGTAAATGTAGTTGTTTGGATTTAAGTTATAATTCTTAACACAAAAATATAACCATAAGTTTATTTAGAGAGAATTGAAATGAGTTTTGATTTTTGAGGAGTGGAAACTAGAGGAAATTCATTCTATTAGGTTTTTAAGTCTTCTTTAGGTCATCTTATCTTTTCAAGCCCATCAAACCACCTTTGTGGGATTTTTAAGCATTGCCAACATTATTTTTTGTATTAACCCCACCTTTTGAATAAGTTTAGGCTACAAAATGGATCTTAACCAATGAGACATAACTAGTATTGTAGTCATCTAGGATTGTGGCACCATAGTGAACTTAAAATGTTGTCCCGAATGTCTACAACGAGATAATGATTCTATTAATCCCCTCAACATGTAGATTTTCTTTAGCTTATGATGTCACTAATTATGTTTTTAAATATTATGAATCTCATATCCTTATTGCATATTATGTTAATCATATCCCTTTTGAGAATATTCTATAATCTTGGGTTAAACACCATTGAATACCAATGGGATTAAGTTGGGAGGGATACAAAAAATTATAAAAGAGTTTATGTGTTCTCCATTAAAGAGTTACTGCATGTCCAAGTTATGTTTTCGTTTTTATTCATGCATAACACCTTGATGACTTTGTTGAATTAGCATCAGGAATTTAAAGTTATTGAGCAAGCCATCACAAATAGGATTTCTAAATGATCTGGAAAAAAAATTACCCATCATAACTCAAACTTATTATTGATCTATTAACTCAATTTAGAGCATCATGCTAATAATGCAAAGGTTGCATGTTTGAAACTTGCATAGGCCATATTTTTTACCTATCTTTTTGGTGCAATTTAATTTAATCTCATTTTTTATTACATCCTATGGGAAATATTTTGATTTTATGTGCAAGGATGTAATGTGGATGTTTGAGTTTATATTTTCAATAGAAGAGATTCAATGGTGTAGTTTTGTTTACAAACATTCTTTTATTTTTTTTAGTTTATGATGCTAGTGCTATCCATTTTACTATAAAATTTGTGTTAATGGTTTATTTTGTATCTATTTTGAGTGATATTTATATCGTAGTGAATCGCATATCCTTATTGTATATAATGTTAATCATATCTCTTTTGAGAATATTCTATAATCTTGGGTTAAAAACCATTGAATACCAATGGGATTAAGTTGGGAGGGATACAAAAACTTATAAAAGAGCTTTTGTGTTCTTCATTAAAGAGTTACTACATGTCCAAGTTATGTTTTCTTTTTGATTCATGCATAACACCTTGATGACTTTGTTGAATTAGAATCAGGAATTTAAAGTCACTGAGCAAGCCATCACAAATAGGATTTCTAAATGATCTGGAAAAAAAATTACCCATCATAACTCAAACTTATTATTGATCTATTAACTCAATTTAGAGCATCATGCTAATAATGCAAAGGTTGCATGTTTGAAACTTGCATAGGCCATATTTTTTACCTATCCTTTTGGTGCCATTTAATATAATCTCATTTTTTATTACATCCCATGGAAAATATTTTGATTTTATGTGCAAGGATGTAATGTGGATGTTTTGAGTTTATATTTTCAATAGAAGAGATTCAATGGTGTAGTTTTGTTTACAAACATTTTTTTTTTAAAAAAAAGTTTATGATGCTAGTGCTATCCATTTTACTATAAAATCTGTGTTAATGGTTTATTTTGCATCTATTTTGAGTGATATTTATATGGTAGTGAATCGCATATCCTTATTGCATATAATGTTAATCATATCCTTTTTGAGAATATTCTATAATCTTGGGTTAAACACCATTGAATACCAATGGGATTAAGTTGGGAGGGATACAAAAACTTATAAAAGAGATTTTGTGTTCTCCATTAAAGAGTTATTGCATGTCCAAATTATGTTTTATTTTTGATTCATGCATAACACTTTGATGGCTTTGTTGAATTAGAATCAGGAATTTAAAGTCACTGAGCAAGCCATCACAAATAGGATTTCTAAATGATCTGGACAAAATATTACCCATCATAACTCAAACTTATTATTAATCTATTAACTCAATTTAGAGCATCATGCTAATAATGCAAAGGTTGCATGTTTGAAACTTGCATAGGCCATATTTTTTACCTATCCTTTTGGTACCATTTAATTTAATCTCATTTTTTATTACATCCCATGGGAAATATTTTGATTTTATGTGGAAGGATGTAATGTGGATGTTTGAGTTTATATTTTCAATAGAAGAGATTCAATGGTGTAGTCTTGTTTACAAGCATTCTTTTATTTATTTTTAGTTTATGATGATAGTGATATCCATTTTATTATAAAATCTGTGTTAATGGTTTATTTTGCATCTATTTTGAGTGATATTTATATGATAGGAATTTTTATTGAGACAATCAAACAATTTAGATAACTTAGAAAGTGTTTTTTATGTTCTTGATTGAAGAAACATTAAACAGAGATTGTAAAATCTATTATAAAGAAAGTGAAATGTACATATCTTGTAAATTAAGACTCATAAGTGAAAGAAGAAACATATAAATAAGAAGGGAACAATAAATGAACTCCAATTAACTCATGTTTTAGAGATATAATTATTGAGGCCTAGAAACCTAAAGAAGTAAGATGTTGATGGTGGTACTTCATTTGTGAACATAATTAGTGAATCATATAGAACCGACCATAATTCCATATAATTATTGTAATAAATTGAAATATTATCCATTACTATAATAAAATAATGACTTTGAAGACTAACAAAGACACAAGACCCACTATTATATATAATTTTTTTGTTTTACAAGAGTTTAATTCAACATTTATGCAACATAACTTATCTTTAAAAACCCATACTAAGTTTCTTAATGACTTTTTCTTCATTGGCTAAAATCCCAAGTACTGAATAAACATGCATTCTAAAATAACTACAAATATCCTTAGTATAATATCCTTTCATGATCATTTCCATTAGAAAGCCCTACAATAAAATACACTCACGGCCATGGGCGGATCTCATAGTCCCATTGAGATTTCCACTTTCTTCGTACTTCCCTTCTATAAAACCATTCATGAGATATTTGCACTCCTGAAAAGCTATGGACAAGCCCACTATTTAGAAGTATCATAATATTATCTCCCAATTATGAAAAAATTGATTCGGGAACCATTTCCATGCATGTGATCATCTCTACCTCCAACTTCTATTTTTAAACTTCTTCAAAATGCTTGTTTGTCATACTGAGGGCTTGATGATAGGAAGGACACTAATGGAAAGATGTATCCCCAAACTATATGCATCCTAAATTTATCTTTCAATGATAATAACACCTTAGGATAGGTTCAATATTGAAAATACTTGGGAATCAATTTCAATTGCTATTTAAGTTATAATTTTAAAGTGTTGAAAAGAGAGCCATTGGTGGTTGGATTTATTTTTAAGGTATAAGATCGAAGTTTTAAAACAAAAATATTTTTTCCATTCAAGTATGAAGTTTTAATAAATAATGTTGAGTGACAATGAAATCATTAATAAGTGAAAGATGTAATACTACTGTAAAGTTGTATAAATCATAGTGTTAAGATGTTCTTTAGTATAAACATGAGAATTAATAGCAGATCCACTTGAATGTGATAAGTAAAATGAATCTAAATATATTGATACAAAAAAGATAAATAAAGTGATATGATTGAATCAAATATATGGACAATTCGAGCAGGAAACCTCAAAAAAAAATTGGAGAATTGAATTTGATAATATAACTTATGATGATTTATAAGAGCCTACATATCCTTATTTATAAGCATAGTTAGGTAGGGAAATCCCCATAGTTCCAATTTTTGACCTAAATAAACATCAATAACTAATGAATGAAAAGATAAAGTCTATGTTCTACAAAATTCAACCACTCCATAACCTTAATACACTTATAAAGATATAATATTAGAGGCATAACCCATCCTAAGCCTTCATTTAACAACTCTAGATATTGTGGCATGAATTATTTTTCATCCAATTTTGAATCCTTTAACGGTAGATTCCTCCATTTGATAAGAACTTATGGGATGCCCCAATTATGCAATTGCTTCATTGTCTTCACAATGACCTCTTCTAGTTCAATGATGAAATTCCCTTGTTCATCTAACTATGGTAATTGTGACTAGACTAGAAGCTTGCTACCACCAAATTTCAATAAGCATGTAATATAGGTTATTTTTTGTAAAAAGATCCAATCTATAAACCACACTACCAATACACTGAAGAAATTTATACATCCCATAAATTGTTTGGGTTAGGTTTTGGTTCTTATTATGATTTAATTAAAATTAATTGTAGGGTTGCAATCTAAAGTAAACCCAGTTGCCTTCTTCAAAATGCCTCTAACTTATGTTTTGATCCACTTGTTATTTCATATTATTTTGAGCCACAATTGATTTTATTTGAAGACTTGGAGAATTTCTTGTAGGTGTTTAATATTATCCTCCATTGCATGGGTTTTAGGTTGATCCTATAAGTAAGACGTAGTGGATGGTGAGGGGTAGCTATAAAGAGCCTCAAATGAATTCATCTTTGTGGATATATGAAATGTGGTGTTATACCACCATTCTTCAATTGCAATCCATGTGGACCCTTTATGATCGAATATCTAATGCAAAACAACATAGGTACCCTTCTAAACATTTATTTACAATTTTTATGTATCCATATTATTGTAGGTGATAAGATGAGATATTTGTTAATTTTTGTGTTCCATGCAACAAATAGGCATTTGAAACAAAGAGGTATTTGAAAAATATTATATTAAACATAGGATCTTGATCAGTCATAATGATTTTGGGAATGCCATTAATTTTATATACCTTTTTCCATGAATACTTATGCCACTGTACTAGCCTGAAATTGATAAGAGAATTCATATAAATGTGCATACTTGGTGAGTTTGGTATAAATATCCACATATAAAAATATTTTATTAATAAAAAATATATATTTATACAATCTCAAGAATCATATTGTTTAAAATATTCTTATCTTGTAAAGGTTCTAATTTCTCCTACAAGACATATTTTATGTGAACCTTCTAACAATCCCAACTACATAGATAACAAACCCAATAATTTAAATAAATTAAGCATATATAATAACTATATAATTATTGATCAGTAAATAAGAGGGTTAATGGCTCCCTCTCCCTTGTATTAATATAAAAAATATCCATACAATGATATTTACAAGTGTGAAATAAGCTAGATTTAATCTAGAACTTCCTACCACAGTCTTAAACATCTAGACTTCCAAATAAGTATAGCTAAACCAACAAAAAAAAATATAAAGAAAATAAAAAATTGGTTCTAAAAGACAACTACCACGGATCCATTATAACAAAGAGAAGATCATATAACAATAATAAAAGCACTTGATGTAAGGATAAAAAATTGAAAAATCAAAGACTTCTTCCACAACAAGACTAAAATTCTGAAGCAACCAAACAACCATATTTTCATAGTATCAAAAGATAGTAATCAAATATTTTTGGTCATAACATATTCAAAAATCACCCTCAAATCATCTAGACTCACACTTGGATCATTCGTTGGATAATAATAACCTTTCGATTTTTCAAAATTGTTGGCAAAATATTTGGTAAAGAGTACAGAATAGATATTTTCTGTCAACAATATAGGGAACAAGAAGCCCTTTCTCTATTTTCAAGGGAGGCTCCCTTTATTGAAAATAGGAAAATGTAGAAAACTTAATATTTACAGTATACACCTTTAAAACTATTTTATGAACAAAAAGGAATGTATGCTAGGGAGGAAATGAACAAGAGAAACAGAAAGAAAGTAGAGAAACTAAGAACAAAGAAAGAAAGTATATGTGATTTAAAAAACACATATATTAATCACTTAAGTATAGTGGGAATAATAAAGAGCATGGAAAATTTAACATTGAACATTTCAATGTGAAGAAACTATAAAAAATGAACATAAGAAAAACAATCATTCACCAAGAAGATAAAGATGTAAATTTATGTCAAAGCTTCTTGTAATAATCTCTACAAAAAAATACAAAGTTTTATTTCTTTTTTCCTTCACAAAAATATTTGTATTGTTAAAATTTTCAAATTACAATGATAATCTCTAAATTTATAGCCTAGGAGGTAAATAACCTCTTCATAACTTCCCGTAGCTACATTTTTTTGAAAAAGGTTTCTATTTCCTCATTTGCTTTTTAAAATTATTTTATAGCATGAAAATACATTACAATGGCTTAATGAAAAAGTACATCAGAAAAATATGAAAATATGAGATATAAATCAAGGAGATGGAGAAGAAGCAGAAGGTTTGCCTGGATAAGTTGTTGGTTGTCATGAAACAAGCACCTACCCTTGCTCCTCAATTTATGTTGATTTCAACCTGAAGGCTATGAATTTATGGATTGATGTGCCAATACCTTATTGTTTTGGAATGATTGAATTGGATAATGTAGTTATCCAAGTAATTATTATCTCATTCATCTCCTCATTCTTCTTGAATAATTTAGGAAGATTGCTACATTTGGTGAGGGCACTCTATGGATATTACTCAATTTATTCATGGCCTCTAAATTGAAGTTGACTGCACCAGATAATTCTTCATTGATCATATTTTGGAATTGTTTTTTTTTTTCAGTGGCTGAAAATGGTTCAATATCTCTATTCTTCATTAGCTCACAATGAATAGACCAAATTTCTAAATGGATCTCAATTATGAATTTATTACAAAGTTTCTTATATTTTTCCAAATCTTTTCAAGCTTCTTCAAGAACCATTTTATGATTTATAACTTATGAATATATTTCTTATATTATATTTATGCATATATTAAATATGTGGGCCTCTTGGCCTACCTATATCTATTATGTTGTGTTGATCTATGCCCTCAACCTATAGTGCATTTAGGGATATGTATAGCCGACTTGTGGCTTACATACCTTTCATATTATCTTATTGTATTTCTCTATGTTCTTAGTTTGGTCGGTCTATGGAATAACCATGGATAATTAGAGTATATATAGGAGGTAGTGGTTAGTTTTTATCATTATATTATGAATTATGATCTTATTACATTGATGTGGAGGTTACTCCTTCAAAGTAACTCAATCATAATTATCAAGTATTTTAGTCTTTTTTCAATTATTTTTGTGGATATAATTATTCTAATCTTAATTTTATGATATATTATTTCATTATTGTGAAACATCTAAGTTCATAATAAGTGGTATCAGAGCATCTATTTGGACAAATATTGTGGGTGAAACCCTGATTTTATAGAATCGATTATATCTTGCAATATGTTTCAAATTTTTATACAAATATTGTAATAGAGTTGGAGAATATTTCAAGGAAGTCACCATAAAAAAAAATGAGGTTTGATTATCAATTTTAAGGGAGATACTGTTATTTACAGTTTGTAACAAATTGATGATATCTGCCAAAATTTATTGATTTTTATTGTGAATTTTGTATTGAATTAGTATCATCATACAAGACAACTACAATAAAAATTTGAAAATCTTCTGACAAGTTTTGTGAGTTATTTTTATTTTATGATTTTTCATAGATTCATTCTACACGTCAATTTTTTTATAAAAGTTCTGCCAAACTTTCGCTATCATACAGGGATGCTACAGTAAAATGTTTGGACTATTTTGATCAGTTTCACATGAGGTACTGAAATTTTAGGGATTTTTTCATTAACCTTAGTTTTTGTGGATTATGGAGTTATATTTTTTTTAAGGAGGAGGATATTGATGTTAGATAATGGAGGATATTTTTTAAGGAATCTTATTTTGACATAAGATCATGGTGATAAGGGCTATCACATAATTTCAAGACAACTCTAGTGGGTCAATTGGGAGTCAAAAGGTGGAATTTTTTGTGGGACATAATGGAATAACTTTTTGTAGGTAGATGGGATATAAAATAAAAAAACTACATAAGAGGAAGAAGAGGAAGAAAATTATGATGATGATGATGATGATGATGATGATGATGGGAATGAAGAAGAGAATGCAGATGATGAAGAATAGTAGTGGAAGAAAATAATGGCAATGAGGAAAAGCATTCATGTGATGAATAAGAAGAAGAAATATAGCATAATGATGATCAAGAGGAGGTTATAGATGATACATAAGGAGAGATAAAAGATCTCAAAGAGGAATAAGAAGTATTGGATGATAAGGGTTCAAATAATTTAGCTCTAAAAAAATTAGAGTTCATTTTCTAGTTTCTTGGATGGATTCAATAGAATAAAGTCATTGTGTCCATAAACCTTAGCAACAAGTATAACTTCATCAATATTAATGTTGCTCAAAACTTGCATGTTCAATCAAAAAATATCAAGTAAGTTTAAGTAGATGGTAATATTATTCATGTTTTTGAAAATTTGAAGCTCACATGGATAAATATGCTTTGCATTCAGATTTTTATGCTTTTGATATGAATGGTGTGGATATGGTTCTTGCATATCCTTGGTTAGATACATTAGGAATAATAATATTAATGTGCAGAAGTATTTCATGAAGTTTTAGTACAATAAAAGGAATGTTACGTTACAAGATATCATAGTTGTAAAGGCACAAAGGACAATCAAGGTGGAACATGAGGATCATATGAATACATAGATGAATAAATATTAGAAGTAGAGAAGAACGCTTCATCTACTCAAGAGACAAAAGAACCACCAAATGAAATGGTGGAAGAAGTAAAATAAAAGGTTGATAAGGTCAAAGTATCATAATAAATTGAGGTATATAGACACCCACATCATCATGAGAGGAAACAATCATGGATCCATGTCAGGGAGAGTCATAACAAAAATCACTTTGGCTATATAAGAAATCAGAGTACCGACCACTGTGTCTACACAAGGAAGCAATGGAGCATTCAATTTGTCTATGTATGAAAGCCAAAGAAAAATTACTATGGTCAGGTATGGAATTCAAAGTATCACAATGACATATGGAACATGAAATTAGTGGGGAATTCACTCTGACTATGCATGGAAGAATAACTATTATGGTCATGCATGGAATCAGAGTAGTGCAACATAATATGGTATATGGAATCAAAGGAGGAATCATTTAGAATGGACACCAAGGAATTATAATTATGATCATGAATGGAATCATAGTAGCACAATGGAATTTGAAAACAAGGTTGGATTGCTATCACCTATTAAGATCACATACAAGTGGTTGGATGATCGAGCTTGGAGACAAGTGTTGAAGCACACTCATTATTTAGTTTTTTATTATGTTTTGGGATGAAATTTTTTAATGAGGCATGCTATGTTCTTAGGGATATGATATATTAATATATATAGGTTAATGTAGATACCAACATGTGGCACACATCCCACTTAGTTATATGGGTCCAATATATCAGGATAGTATAGCTTATGGAGTTAGGACATTGGATAATGGTCGACCTACATTCGGATTAGGAGTTCACCCATCCATTTTTAGTTATATAGAGGTCTATATAAAGGATAAGAATATAATTGTAAAGGATATCAATCAAGTAAGTATTGATTCTTCTATTTAGCAAAAGGATATTGGAGGTTGTCCCCTCGAAGTGGCATTGTGGAGTTATTCCTTCCTAAAGGAGTGTTGTATGGTGTTGCCCTATCTTAAGGTTAATTATTATAATTTTACATATATTGAATATTTTGAAATCTTGGCCTACCTATATCTATTGTGTTGTGTTGATCTACATTATATTCTACATATTTCAATTATTATAAGTGTGGATCATAACATATGCATATTTTAATTATTATAAGTGTAGATCATAACATTATCATCCACTTTGTTGAATATTTATTTGGAAATGAGGATATTCTTATCAGAGTGTGACATGTCTTCCTAACCTCTAGATATGTTTTTTAGCATTTCAATTTCCTTCAAAATTGTTTTAATTTCTTTAGAGAGTTTGTTTTTATCTTTTTGAAAAGGTCCAAATGCTCTTCTTATTTCATCAATGAATTTTAGGCCATCAATAGTAAGTTGCTCAACCCAATTTTTAATTACTCTTCCATGATTATTATATTTACGAATGTTGTCAATAACATTCTTGTCAATATCATCAATAGGAAAAAAATATAGAAGTGAATCCATTAAAACATTGTCTTGATTCAAAAATAATTATGTATGCAAAAAGTGTCCATACATGTTATTCAAGTTGTTATCAGGTTTGCTTCCCCAACTCTGTTCTTTCTACAATTTTTACTGTACTGACTTAAAAATTATGAATATCACCTTCATGCATAGATTCTCTATTGTAAATTCTACTCAAGATTTAATAAGTGGGGACCATATCCTTTTCATCTTTATCAACTATGGGATTATAAATTTCAACAAATTGCATGATTGAAGGCTCAAAAACCAATTTTAAAGTTTTATTGGTATCTTAGGTGGTCGGATTTGTAAGAGGGTATTCATTACATCAAAATTAAGAGTAATAGCTTCATACCACTCTTATTCTAGTTACTTGTCATCTGATAAACCAAAGGGAAGGATAAACTACAGGAAGAGACGATAACCTAAGCATCTTGTGCTTTGGATGATCGTGTTAATACAAATTTTACCCACACCAAATGTTATAGGGATTTTCACCCTCTTATTTTAGGATCATTGATACAACCCAGTGTACAAGTTATAGTTTTGGGCTCTCATAAGTAGCCTACCAAGAATAGATCTGAGAGTATGTAATAAAAGTAATTTTGAGAGATTAAACACATATTTAGTACATGCATAAGAGCTGAACTGAAATACAGACAAATAATTTAAACACATAATAATAATATTCTGCTATATTTCTCCTTTGAACACCATTACATATATATAGGAGGATATTTCCTATAACCATAGCTTTTGATATCCCACAATATCTCTCATAAATAATATCCATTCTATATGCGACATTATATTATTATTCCTAACAATATAATATCAACTATCTAATACAATCTTATTGTATTAACCATATAGTTACTAACAAACCAGTAAGTATTATTTATCTCTCAGTAAATAACCTACCAAATGTAAATAATATTTTACCTAATGTAAATACTAAACTCTAACATTCTCCCCTACTAGTTTTTACGTGGTAAAATATATCTCATTCTTCTATTGTAGCATGCCACCTCTGTGTGCTCATGATTAACTATATTCTTATAAGTGGCTTTCATGGATGGATACAACCACCATCCAGGCATGAATAAATACCTATGCTTCTGCTCATCCTCCACAATTATTTGTTGATGGTTTTCTCCGAATACTACCAACAACCTTACCCAATTGGTTTTGTAGGTGTACCAATAATCTTTCACAATTGGTTTTCTTAGATTACCAAAAACCTTCACAATTAGTTTTCCTGGTTTACCAAAAACCTTCACAATTGTTTTTTTTTGGTTTACCAAAAACCTTCACATCATGATTTCTATATTATATATTTTGTTCAACATTATACAATGTTTCTAAAAAAAAGGTGACATGGAAATACACACAAGTGAACATGAAAACTCATGTGTTCTTATTTCAACCACATTGAAAAAGTTGAAAAACTGAAATCCACACAACTAAAAAACACATGCCACTAAAAAAGAAGTGGCTTCGTCGCTAGTGACTAATGAGAGGATTGAATGGCCTCTTTTCTCCAATGCCTCTGACGTCCAACATGAGATGTTTCTTACTTATTAAATTGGGTCAGCATGTGCTTTGATGGTTCTGGCAGGTTCTCTATTGATTGTTTCCATAAAAATTGGAACCCCCCATAATTCAGACATGACGTACCAGTGATAATGCATCGTGAGACAATTTTTTTTTTTTTACAATTTTGACTTTATATGATGTAGGAATTTTGACATAATGACTTAACATACAAAATGACTCTTTACTCATTTTTTATTTTGACAATATGACTAAAAGACAATGACCTAATAAAACTTTTACTATTAAAAAATAATTAAATATTACTTTTTGATTCAACCTATGATGTGACTTATTATAATACCTAAAATTAAATGAATGACTCTTTTGATGACAAAAATACACACTTATACAAACTTTATACCATATAACTAAAATGATATAACAAGACATATGCTATTTATTGTAACCACAAACTATAAAATAATGGACCTGTTGTAGCGTAGAATTACACACTTGTGGGAGAGTTTCTCGAGCTCTCTCACTCCTAGCTAAAAGCATTAGGACAACCTCAAGTTGTGGGTAACCTGTAGTTAGGTTGAACCTCTAGTGTTTTTATGAGGCTATTTTCTCAGATGCTTCACTTCAGCTCTTATTTCTCACACTAAAATCTACTACTGACTAAGGAAAAGGGATAGGAGGATAACATAAAAAGGAAATCTAAGCTAAAGGAGGTGATGCATCAAATAGAAAGTGATCCACATAAGCATGAAATACACACTGATTCAACATAAGATAATTCTTGCTCACACAACCTCACAACTAGTTAATTTGCATAAGTGTTTCATAAACTAGGCTCACTAAACCATACATGAAGCAAAGAGAAATTTCAAAATCCACACCAAGAGTCCATTAATGGTGGAAAGAGCTCAAGTTTAGACCTGAAACTAACTTGAAAACACATACAAATAGGTAAGAAAGAAGGACAAAGGACATGGAAGAACACTTTTTGACAAGGCCATCATGCACAAGCTTGCTAAACAAAATTTCAGATAAGAGATAGATAAAAATTGATATTTATTGTTTCAAAAGGTCTTTCTTATAAATTTTGACAAGGTTTCTCCTTGTCAATTGAGGATGTGATTTTTTTATGGGGGAGCCAATAGAGATATATGAAAAAAGGGAGGAAGAAAAAGAGAAGAGGCAAGCAAATAAAATTCAATAAATGAGATCCAACCACCTTCCATGAATTCTCATCCACGTTTGGGTTAATTAGAACTAATCTTTATTCAACAAATTAACCACCATTAGCTTCAATAGTATTCAAACCCTCTCATTGGTTGAGAAACACACTAGAAGACAAGAACTTGTTGAGGATGATGATATCATGATCCACTAAAAAAGAAAAGTCCAGGAATGTCTTTAATGCTCGAGCTACCTTTTCTAATCCCCTAATCTTCATTTTCACTTTCACACCATCCTTCAATTGTTTTACACGTATAAGGATAAAATCTCCATAACTTTGAATCTGGACTGATTCATGCTACCTCTGAATTGAGCTACTCTTTGTCAAAGATGATGGCCATGTCAAAAGATGAGAGCCTTTTCATTAATTGTATACATCAGCTCCTGCTTTGAAACTTGGGCCAAATATTTTTTATAAATAGAAAACCAATCTAAGGACATTGGTTTTCCTTTATCCATTTATGTTGATATAATTATATTTTTTTAGCTTATTTTGATTTTTTTAAATGCCAATGACTACTTGCATGGGTTCAAATTTTGACGTTTGTGGGCATGTCAACAATTCCTTCAGACAACTTGTTTCGGCCATTTTCTTTAGAAAATTTGCTTAGAGCCTTCCCATGGATAATTTGTCTAAAGGAATTCATGTTTTCAGACTTTATGAAAATGCCCCTTTTTGAAAGCGAGGTACCTTTCAACTTTCTTGAAAGTGACCCCCTTTTTTATCCTTTCGAATCTGAAAAAGCCCTTCTTAAAAATTGAAGCACCCTTCAGAAGAATTGAAAATCACCCTTTGGCTTATCTATTTGGACCTTTCGGAAAGAAGACCCCTTCATAAATTTGAAAAGACCTCTCCAACTTTGTGAAAATGATCTTTCAAAAAAAATGTTTTGGCCCTTTGCAAAGGAAAAGTACCTTTCGAAAAAGTTGAAAAGTTCCATTGTGAAGGAAAAGTACCTTTCAAATTCATTTGAATGAACCATTAGAATTTGAAAATGCCTTCGGCCTCTTTGAAACAGTCCTTTGAAAAAATTGAAAAGGGTCCCCTTTTCCTTGAGAAAAGATATCTTTCAGAACTTTGAAAAGAACTATTTTCCCTTTGGAAGTGCCCTTCAAAAAAATGTAAGAGCTCTAGTATGTGGACCAAAAATGACCAAGAAGACCAAAAATCTAATATATAAAAAAATAAAGAAAAGACTCAATGTTAACCAACCTATGGAGAAGCATGGTCTTGACATATATTTTCCTTGAGTTAGAGTGATTAGATTAACATTCACAAGTAGAACTTTGACAGAATGCATGATAATAGGACAACATGCACTATAGTTGGAGACCACTAGAAACATATCGATGCAGGTGATAGAGCAAAGTTAATGCATTTACAGTTCTAATTGAGCATTCAAGATTGAGGATTATTGAATATAGGTCGTTGTTACATATTTATTGGCAAGCTTGGCATAAAATTCTTTGACGTGGTAGGATAATAACATCGTGCATGAAAGAGCATGTGTGATTTTTTCCACGTGAGATCTGCAGTCGATCTGAGTGTGGAGATCCACTGGTGACTAGATCAGCTCGTGAAGCAAATAATAAGCTCACCGATTTTATAGATAGAGGTATATGGATTAAAATAGAATAAGCAGATTCATATTGTCATGTACAGATTTGTTAACATGAATTGGAAGTAAATGTAGTCCAATACAAAATTAAAATCACAACAACCTTGCTTATCTATTCTTTTACGAACTTGGTAAAATGAAAGGATAAACGACACACATATATATTAGATTATCGATTGTAAACTACAATTTTTTCAATCGGAGTTCAAATTAATTTTCATAGACTCAACCTTACAACATATAATCTGTGTGTAGGCTTCTACAGATGCTTGAAACCAAAATATTTGACTAGATCCTTATATGCACACCGAACGGAAAGATTTAAATATGCTTCACCACTAAATTTTTACAACATAAATTCCTTTACATAAAACTTTTATCCATTAACTGGGTTAACCAAGAATTCTGATGGCTCTTCCCCACATAATGTCTCGCAGATCCATTAAAGACTTTCATCAGAGTCCAAACCACTCTGATACCAATAATAATAATTTGGAGAGCTTAAACATAGATTTAATACATGTAGAAGAGTCGAACTGAGATATATACAAATAATTTAAACACATAATAATAATATTCTATTATATTTCTCCTTCGAACACCATTACATATATATATATATATATATATATATATATGAGGATATTTATTATAACTAGGGATTTTGAGATCTCTACAATATCTCTCTCAAATAATCGTCAAACTATATGTGACATTATATTTTTAATCCTAACAATATAATATCAACTATCGAATACAATCTTATCGTATTAACCATACAATTACTAACAAACCTATAAGTATTATTTACCTTTTGATAAATAACCTACCAAATGTAAATATTATTTTACCTAATGTAAATACTAAGCTATACAATGTAAATGCTACCATTTAGAGAGTTTAAACCTCTTATTCAACATTGCATCAATTCTAAGAATTATGTGTCAATTTAGTTAATTAAGGTATTAACAATGTCGGTCCTAATTCTAATGGAGGGCCAAAAAAAAATAACAAAGGGAAGGAAGGTAAGGTTTAAAAGATAATATCTCAAATCAAGTGAAGATACCAATGTTTTTTGGCATACTTTATGGGTCCAATTAAAAATTACCTCTGCATAGCTAACTTTACTTGGTCTCGGACTAGACTAAACAACGCAGAGAGTTAGGGAAAGTTGTGGTGAGCATAATCCCTATAATATTATCTCGTAAAATGAACAATTATAAATATTTTTAGCAAAAAAAAATTATATATAAATATATATACAAATATGATAAATCATAGAGGTTAGTTAAGATAATAAATAACTCAACTTAACTAAGCACATATAAAAATTCAAACTCATATCATATTACACTAAGAATTAGCATTCACCACTTCACCATAAGAACGGGGAAGGCTTACAAAATGATAGCAATAGTGATAATGAAAATATTTCAAGTTTATACAATCCCCTGAGTTTTATATTGAAAAATATGAACATTTACAATGTTTTGGTGCATATATATGGCACCAATATAGTCATTCTTTCCAAGAGGGAATATGCCATAGTTGGCAACATCCAAAGGTGGTTACAAAAGAGACAAAAGGATCATCATAATAAAATAAAGGGATGGCTAGCCAACTATGCATGAATCCTTGAATTTAGTTAGATAGATGGGTCCCTCCTTACCTTCCCAAAGAGATCTTCCCCCAATTAAATTATATTTTTTGCTCCAACTGCTTATTCTTTAGGGAATATTCAAACTATCCCCATCATTATTAATTTCATTCTAATCTTGGAGGTGTTAGTTTAATGTTGGATTGAGTGGGATCGGGATAAAGTATGCCATCTAGAGGAGTGAGACTAGGGGCATTAGTATGAAAAATGCCTGCTTGTGACATAGTGGTAGAGCTAGTAGACTGATCCTACATGGCCTTTTGACATGCTTGATAATCTACCTCGTCTTTGGTAGATTGATGATAGTGGTTTGGAATAGCTCTTTTGTTTTGATTAGTTGGGTTGTGTGATTAGAGAAGAGAGTGTGAATAGATCCTTCATAGTAGTGGCCCTTTCTACCTTTTCTTTAGCATAACTAACCAATTCATTGACTTGTTCACTGCTTGTTTGGTTAGCATCTCTAGCCCTATTGGTAAACTCTAACATGAAGTTGGCCAATTTGATGGAGAATTCTATGGAGTAAAGTTAGTCACATGGCTTGAACAAATATACAATCCTTGCCTCTTGAAACAACTACATGATTGAATGAATAACATTATCAATATGGCCTACTATGATGTTTATATCCCTAACTCATTTTTATAGTGAGCTCTTCATGTGAATCATCAAATTTTGGCTCATCCTAATGTCATAAGGAGTCATAAGGTCCAACCGTGGAAACATATCCTTATTGAAATCTATGGCTAAGCATGATAAATTGATCTCATAATAGACAATGTGATCAAAAAATCGCTTCACATTAACCTTCCATGTGGCACCTTTTGTCTTGGCTTGACAAAATTATGGTAACATGTCATATATGGATTCTATAGCTCCCTTCACTTCAACAATGAGGTTTTTTGGGATCATAGCTTTTGTCTGAGTCTCTATTCTTATGATTTTCTATTTCATCCCTTGGAAAATTTATTTAGCTACACCCTTGATGGCATCAATTATGGACTCTAGATCCTCAAGCCATTCATCTAACTCTCCCAACCTCACTTTTATTGGTTTGGTTAAGGAGAATAGGTCTTCTTCCACCACATGGTAAGTGAGTGGTAGTGTGGATGCAACCTTTATCTTGGTTACCCTTTTGAGTTTCAAAAAGGGCTTATCAAATTGTATTTTGACTTGAGGTTCCTCAGTGATCACTGTTCTTGAAATATAAACCTATGTTAGTCGAATGCTTTCCATCCAATTTACTCCTATTTGTGACATGGTGGTGGTAGCAGATGGGTATGGTGAAGAAGGTGAAGTATGCAATGAAGGCCTAGAAATAAGTGGTGTGTGGTCAACAAGTATGAATGTCATGCATGACATAAGAGTGAAGGTGGGTGAAGGGGGAGTGGAAAGTGACAAGGTGAGGTGCTCACAACTGAAGGAGTGATGAGAACAAGAGCTTAGGGAGGAGTAAGCTGATGTGAATTTATTATAATCTGAGTGAATTAGGGAGGAGATTACACTTCTTTTCCATTTAGTTATTTTATTTCAATAAAGGAGGGAGTTGGGGAAAGTGGAGACCCATGCATAATTGAAAAATTGGGATATGGGGAAATTGAGATTGAGTCCACCACTGACACTTGGGTTTCCTCACCAATGGGATTTGAAGTAACAATACTTGGTGAAGTGATTGTGGTAGTGATGAAAAAGTAGTAGTCATTGCCTATACAATGTGGGTTGGGGGTGATGAAGTGAAAGTGGTGACAAAAGTGTAAATGGAATAAATTTTAAGGATGGTCCTAATTGAAGTGGTTCCCACTCTAGTTATAAGGGGGATTTGAATAGTTGGTCCCACTGAAGTGACCGACACTTGAGTTGTAGTCAAGGAAGTGATAATTAGAATCAAGGTGACAAAATTGCTTAGAATAGGTGGGATTGTAGTCTATTTGATAGGGATTGGATAAATGAGAATGAAAGTGCAAAAAATAGGGGCATCCTTCAATGTAGCTTCCACAGTAATCACCCCAACTTAGGATGAAGAGGGATGAGTGTCAATTGGAGAATCCTCCATGAGGGGCATGGAAGGAGATGGAGCGGATTTGTCTGAACTTGCTTTATTTCTACCTCCACTCAAGGAATAAAAACACTAAGGACTTTGATAATAAGAATATATGTAAAATAAGAAGAGGGAACCATGGTGTGAATGTTAGAGTGGGCCACAATCAATGATCAATTGGATAGGGCCAAATGCATTAGGCTAAATTTATATGGAGTAGTGAAATTTGAAGAACAACTCACAAGAGGAAGAAGTTTGTCTTCACAACAAAAAGTTTCATTAACATTCATTCATTATCCAAAAAAACATAGGAAGGTATCTTATATAGTGAGGAATTAGGTCACTTAAAAAAGGTAATTAACTCAACTCACAATTATAAAATAACTTAAAGTACATTTCTCATAATGACCTATTATTAACCTAAGCAAGCTAATTAGACCATGTAGGTAAAATCACATATTGATAAAAATCCTACACTAACACCCCTTAAGCATAGCTTTGGTGGGTAAAAGTGTTGGGTCTCGATATAGAGGCCTAATGAGGTACTCAAGTACATAGAGATAATCCCCTAGAGGAGGAAGAAGATGGAGCTACTTGAACCTCAAGAAGAGCTAAAAAATTAATATATTGCTCTCAGTGAAGGGTTTGGTGAATATATTAGCAATTTGCTCCATTATCTGGATGTAGAAAAGATCAATACCTACTCATGGATGAGCTCCCTAATGAAATACATGTGAATATCGATATGTTTGGTCCATTGATAGAGGATCAAATTCCTACAAATTTGGATTGTTCTTTGGTTATCATAAAATATGACTATTGGTCATTAAAACTAGATGCCAAACTTAATGAGAATTTCCTAAAGCTAAATACTCTCGATGGTAGCATTAATATATCTTTCATATTCTGCCTCAATAGAAGATAAAGCAATAGCATTTTTTTCTTGATTGACCCACTAATCCAACCAAACTAATGGAAAAATAGTAGCCTTCAGTAGATTTACAAGTCTAAATATTACCAACCCAATCTAAATTTGTATAACTAATCAAATCAATGTTGATGCATGCTCCATAGTAAATCCCAAAACTATGAGTACCCTGAACATTGTGGAGAATTTGCTTAGTTATTTTTTGATGCAAATCATGCAGTTCATACATTAATCTAAAGACCATGCCCATTGCATATGAAATATCAATTCTAGTGTGAATAAGGTAGATGAGATTGCCAACAAGTTATCGATATGAAGTAGCATCAACCAAAGGAGAAGGAAAATTAGCCTCAAGCTTCACACTAGATAGAAAAGGAGTCAGAGCTAGCTTACAGTCATCCATATTAAACCATGAAATCAAAAAAAATAACATACTTGGATTGTGCAATAGTGATCCCAAAGTCAGACTAAGAAATTTTAATCCCAAGGAAGTAGTGTAACAATCCTAAATCAGTCATTAAGAACCTGTCAGATAGCAATTTCTACTGTTGTGATGGTGGATAAAAAAATCCATGTGATTAATAGGTCATCCATGTGGAGAATCAGAATAAATATTGAATCATCCTACTATAAAATGTAGACATTCAGATCATAATGGCATTTGGTGAACCCAACCAAAAGAAAAAAAGAGTCCATCCTAGCATAGCAAGCTTGAGGAGCTTATTTGAGGCCATAGATATACTTCTAAAGTTTGAAAACTAAGGAAGAATCTTCCACAAATCCTTGTGGTTGCTCCATGTATATTTCTTCTTTTGTAATAACCCCATTGGATTAGACACATTTTTTTTAATTTAAAACATACACTACAAATAGATTTCATAAGAGAATCTAAACATAAATCATATACATACTCAAGTGTGATAACAATAAATATACATTACACTATATACATCAAGGATCTCTAATGTCATGAGCATGCTACATAAAATGAATATAGAAAGTAATACAATAACTCAGCCATGGCTAACACAACTTTGTAATCACCACTATCAATATATAATAACAAGTAATTATAATTCTTCATGACAATACTTAATAATAGTATACAATCTAATACAATGTACATAATTTAGATACCTAGCTCTCCAGAGCATGAGTTTCTTGGAGTCTTCAGTGTGGCAATCTCAAGTGTCATCTCAATAGTAGCACTGTTGTGGGGAGGGAGAACATCATCTAAACACTTTTCCACACCAACCATAGACCAATGATCCCCCACACTAATCCCATTAGGAAATGGTCCTCCCTTCATGGATGAGTAGATAGTTACGACATGCGAATCCAAAGAGACAATCAAGTACCAATGTATTGTATGATTCTAAACTAAACATGTAGTGTATCATAGAAATCTATTTTATTGCAAGATATCGCACAAACATGTGAATCATATTCATGAAATGATAATGTGTCACTAAACATACTTTAGCCCAAACTTCTACAAATAATAAATAATAATGATCTAGATCAACTAAATTCATACACACCACTTGATCGGACTGCCTTCATCTATCATTGTGATACTAGTAAGCCAGTGAAGTTTATCTCACTCTTTACTCCACATCAACAATGCAGATTAGTCAAATACAATTCAACCACAAGATTCATTTGATTTGCATCCTACTAGCAAACACATTATGTAACATTCCAAACATAAGAGTAACCAAAGCATACATTTATTCCATCAAATGTATGAATGAATCTTACATTATTTCTATCCCATACTATAAATAATGATTACAATTTATACTATCTGGGTAATTATACATTTAACTACATATTTTTACTACCATAATAGTTTCCAAACATACTACACCCTATGATAACCCATATTACCATAGTCTAGTGTTCTAAAACATAACTACTAGTTTTCTACAACCAGTCATATAAAGTAGTCTTATAAATATGGAAACGTAAGCTTCTACTTAAGCAATTAGCCATAACATAACAAGTCACAGTGCACACAAAACACAATATTATACTACATAGCATTCATTAAACTCTTACGATTGTATGCATGCATATGTACAATCCTAATAACTTTCACAAACATATTATTCATAATATTAACCAACATGTATACAATTGGTTAGTCAAACATAGATGTGAGTATGTATATAACAATATTAGTATTCTAAGTACCACATACATTTATACTGTAGTATTCTATGATAGCCCATACTATCATAGTTCGCAACTACATAAAACAACACATAGCTAGATTTACAATTTCAAGAATCAAACAACTCTCATACATAATAAAAATAAAGGGATTATACCACCCAGGTATACCATAAGTCTAACCTGCATACTAGATTTCAATTAACATAACTATAAGCACACATCACGATGCACCATTGTAAGCTAGGTAGAACCAAACACTCTCATAATCATGTACTGCACACAAGTACTTAATATAAAACCAACAGCCAACCAATCATTGTAGAGAAGTAAAAACCATATAAACCCATTATGACATCCGTTTATACATCTCATTTTGTTTTCTAGAAGGTTGTTTCAAATATGGTTGCAGTTTGATCCCTTGAACAATTGATAACTAGGTAAATTGTACTTCTAGCTACAAGCTTAGGCTCATGACTCAACATAACCATTTTCATTAAGTACTTATATTGTAATCTTAAATCCACATAGGATAATCCAAATTAGCATTTGATATATGTTTTAGAGGCTTTGAATGCTCGCATTCATTACATTAATCATATGTAATTTTTTTTAATACAATAATTACTCCACATGTGGAATCTATAACAGAAAAATACACCCTATACTTGTATGTATGCTATTAAGTACATTAATACGTATGTTTTCACATTTAGTATCTTATAATTAATTTTAATTTTACTTTTACATCATATGGTTTTTTTTTACACACAAGTTAAATATTATAAGTTACCCTAACTCATCATAATGAAGACTTGTTGGGTTTCTATCCCTCCCATATCTTATTAAACTCTGACTAGGTTTTTCATATACTACCTCACAACACTTACGGTTATTCACATTGTCAAACAAGAATTTAAGAGGTTATTTTCATTGTTAAAATAATGAAGAAGTTGACTATGTTAACCAAGCTATCAATTGTGTTGGGTCAATTTGAGGCTTTTATATGAATTCCTATGTATTTAAATTATATACAAATTTCAAAAAAACGAGTAAATAGGAATAAATATCTCCAAGCTAAAACCTATCAAGTTAGAGATATTTCTATATTATCACATGTTATAAGAGAATATTTATAAAACATATTTATATTTAATGGGATGTCCATTTAACCTATTATTTCATTTGATTATCCCATCAACATATCCCCATTGAAAGTTTTAGTTCTCAAGTTCTCACGTATGGATAATATATTCTCTAAACAAAATATTCTTCTCTTATATGACCACACGTAACACAAATGCACTTAATTTGTATATTCATGTTTTTCATTGGATGAACTTAAAAGGGCATAAACTGGGTGATGCTAGCCCCTTTATTAAATAACTACATTTAGTTACATTACATAGACGCAAAATAAGAATTGTATAGCCTATTATGGCTTACTTATACTCTGATCCAAATTGGAGAAGACTAATTCTGATTTCTATACGTTTAGAGACATACGACCTCCAATTTTTGTGCTTAAAAGTACATATGGTACCAGTCACTTCATACAACATCCAATCTTGTTTACTACAGTAGCAATATTCAAATCACCCTATCATTGTTTAATCATTGACATGATCAAATAAAGCACTTGTTTATTTTTATACTACTACTTATTATTAATAGTAACTAGCTACGAACATACTGACTGGAATAATGATTCCATTATTATCTCCTGTTAATTCCCAGCATTGCCATTAAATAATTTAATTAAAAAATTCATAAATTTCTACATAATTAATTTGCCACGGCCATTAATTAATTCCTTAGCCATATAAAATCGTTGCATAATTTATTTACTCAATAGAGAGGTTTTCAAGAAGCTAGCTTACATAATAATTAAATAAATTTGCTACATATACTACTAGGTCGCTGCCCATTTGGTGAGTCATTGCAGATAAACTACGATTTGTTACACTTAATCAGTGACTCACGGCTGTTGAACTATGAACCAACCCTTGTTCTAAAAATAATATGCCTACTAAAATGTTATTTTTCGACGTAAAAAGGATTTGGTCAAGTCACTACACTTAGATTATCGATCACTACATATATATATATTTATTTATTTATTTATTAAATAGAGTGGATTTTGTAGGTCATCGTGGAAGATACTCAGAGTTAAAATAATACTTCATGATGGATTATTTGGCATTTATGGTATGAAATTTATACTGTCATTTACGACTTCTATTATTAATACTAAAATGGAATACTTAATACCATATGAATGGCTTAATTATAAATGATGGTATAAAATCGTAAATTGCTTGTTTATGAAGTCGCTGATTATGAATACTATGGCTGAATATTTAATCTGGATAATAGTATTCTTATTACCAAAGTGCTCAGGATATACAAACCTACTTGCAGATATGTTATATAATTATACATATGAATATTAGTTATATATGTTTTGACATCAGAGTATTCAGATATCGGAAGTCTGTGACAAGTATATTTATCTTAGATTTATAACCTCTATTTTAAATCCATCATATGTCGATATAATCCATATCAAATAGTAGTTGTGTTATTTTCCTATGCCTATATCCATATATATTCAAACAGCGCATTCACTAAACATATATAATAACTAAATCTTGGAATATTCAATTAAAATCAAATTAACAATTACCCAGAATTGAACACCAAAACCTACCTGGGCTTTCCTTTACTTCTTTGTAGCGTTCCTCTCTCTTCCATTTTTCTCTTTTTTATTTTCTTTTTTCTGCACCCTTCTTCCTATCCTTTTATTTACTCTCATTATGATTTTCTTTCCTAATCTTCCTTGAGATTAAAAGGACGTGGCCTTTTGTCAGCGTTGGATTTTTTTCTTTTAATGTTTTAAACTTTTTTTTTTATTATTATTATATTTCTTTTTAAGAATTATTTCCTTTTTTTTTAAAGATATTTTAATATTCTTTTTTTTAAAGCATGATTTATTTCTTTTATTTTTAGCTTTAATCACTTTATAAGATTTTACATATTTAAATTTTCTAATTATTTAATAATAAATAATTATCTAGTGTAAATAATTACGTCGTGGTAACTAACCTATTAAACCGTCAATGGATTTGACCTTTTAGGTCCTATTTCCAATGGTTACGTCAAAATTTGATATTTTTTATATCGCAAAGCTAACTAACTATCATTACTATGACAAGTTGGTTAGCCTACATATGGTAGTGCCAACATAATGATCACAATGACACATCATAATGTTTAATAGAATTCTCAATGCAACACACACACACACACGAGATTATATCTTTTATGCATAAATATGGATTAACACACCCACATAAATAATCATTTTAAGGAAAATGCTAACACTAACCATTTAGATTATGCATTTAATATGAATTACTTATGTGATGTGTGCAAGGTACCGATCGATTTCTCTATCATCTTTCAACATCGCAATCCACATCACTTTCTCCGATGATGGATGGATTATCCTGTGTCAACCTCATGAAAAAATAGGTAGTTAGACCATATATATATGGTCTAACTACCTATTTTTTCATGAGGTTGACACAGGATATATATATATATATATATATATATATATGGTCTAACTACCTATTTTTTCATGAGGTTGACACATGATATATATATATATATATATATATATATATGGTCTAACTACCTATTTTTTCATGAGGTTGACACAGGATAATCCATCCCTCAGAGTGTGATGGAGGGAGAACATCATCGTAAAATATAACTAAAATAACAAATTAACATGATCATGTAATCTAAGTATTATCCTATTGACCCATAACAACATATATTTCACAGCTTAGATAAAAATAACCAAATCTAAATTTATCAATTACTAATATCCATGAATAATCTAGCAAATTTGTCTAGGGAGGAATTAGGATGTAACATCTTTGAAGCCACTATGAAGAAAGGCACTCTTCGCATCCATCTGATAAACATCCTCATGATGTGTTATGGTAATGGCGAGAGTGAGTCAGATTGAGTTCATTTTGTCAATTGAGGTGAATGTCTCGATATAGTCAATGTCAGGGACCTGAGAAAAACCCTTTGCTATCAAACATGCTTTGAAATTGTCTACAGACCCATCTGTTGTAAATTTTATTTGGTAGATCCACCTATATCAAACAAATTTTCTTCCCTTAGGAAGAGGGACTAAATCCCAAGTGTTATTCCTTAACAAGGAACTATATTCTTCGTCCATAGTAGTATCTCACTCAAGAGTTCTTGATGTGTCATGAAACCACTATGGATCGTAAAAAAATGCAATGAAAGCATGTGGGGCATTATGAAATTGTGAATGGGTTTGTCTGGTGTCTAATAGATCTCCAACCCATTGGCTAGCACTTTATAGTGTTTGTCTAGCCCAAAGAGGACTAGTGCTCAAAGAGTTACGAGTGGATTCGTCATCCTCTAAAGATATTCTAGGAGGAGGAGGAGAATCTTCATCACTAATCTCATCATCAGAACTAAAAGAAGAATATGGATCATCAAGAAGTTGTTCAGGTAGATCTAAATCATCAAAACTATCATCAAATCCTAATGCATCAAAGGAAGATGGAGGAGTGTCATGTATTGAGTCTAGAGGATCCTCGTTAAATCAAACACTCCTCTCAATGAACAATTCATAAATGGTGGGATGAAGAATCTTGTATCCCTTAACACCCTCAAGATATTTAATGAAAATGCAAGACTAACTTTGAGGTTCCAATGCCTTACATTTCTTTTTGGGAATGTAATCCATAGCAGGAGATCCAAATACTCAGAAGTTATTTACTATGGGTTTTTAACTGCTCCAAGCTTTAAAATGAGTGACTTCCTTCAATGCTTTATGAGGAGCATGGTTATAAATATAACACACATAGTTTATGGCCTCAGCTCAATACTGAGGTGTAATATATTTGGAGTGTAGCATATAGTTGGCCATTTCCTCTAAGGACCTATTCTTGTGCTCTATAACACCATTTTACATAGGACTATATGGAACTGTACATTATATTTTAATCCCATCTGATGTACAAAATTGCTCAAAATGAGTACTAACATACTTACCACCATTATTGGTGGGTAAAATATTGATGGCTTTACCTGACTTTTTTTCTACAAGCACCTTGAAGTCTTGAAAATGATCAAAAACCTCTAATTTTTGCTTTAAAAGTACACCCAAGTATGCCTCAAAAAGTCATCGATGAAAGTAAGCATGTATTTTTTCTTGTTGAACAAAGGTTTTAAAAATGGACCAACAATGTCATTGTGGATAATCTCCAATATCTATTTAGCTCTCTATGATTTTCCCTTGTCATACTTCTCAAAATGTTTACCACTTATGTAAACCGGACAAACTCTATCAGAAAATTTGACTTATGGTAACCCTAAAATCATGTCTCAATGACTGAGTTTCTCCAAATAATGATAGTTGAGATGGCCAAATTTCTCATCCCATAATTTACTCACCCAATCTGAATGAGTGAGCAATGCAATAGAGGGTTGATCAAGAGCAAAATGTGATAAAGTATATAATCATGAATAGTGATCTACTTTGCCAAATACAATGATGAAGTCACTATTTATTTCTCTAATAACCATTAAATTGGGTGTGAACTCAAATTTCTTACCCAAATTGGTATGAATGATTTGATAAAAAAATAAGAGATTGGTGGATAAAGAGGGAACACATAGAACATCATGAAATGTTCCATCATTCACTTCAACATATCCACTCTCACTAACTTCTATAGAAGTATTGTCACCCAACAATATGGAAGACATTAAACAAGGCTCCAAGGATGAGAACATGTCATGTGATGAATCCACATGGTGCAATACACCAGAATAAATAACCCATGTGGAAGGCTAAGATGTAACTACAACAAGTGTTTTGTCCTTATCTTTACCCTTCTTACTATTTTTGGCCTTAGAAGACTCATGTGCTAATGAATTATGATTGGAAGACTCAAGTACATTGATGTTGTGTTTCTTGAGCATATTAATCAGTTGGTCAATCTGCTTCTTCATGTATTTAGATTCATCATGTCCAGATTTCTTACAATAGCCACATGTGAGTTGTTCTTTCTTAGGTTTCCCCACTTGAGAAGAGGACTCTTTTTATGCTTTGGACTTAACATCATATTTCTAACCTTTTTTTTGCTCTACATCCTTGTTCTATTTCTTCTCCTTAATGCCATAAGCCTTCTATTTCTCATGACTCATAATTAAGGTATGCAATTTATATGACTTCAATGTACCCATTTGAATGAGCTTGTCTTACTCTTGAGTCAAGTCAACAACAAACTCATCCAAGTACAACATGATCCATGTAATTTGAATGGCATGTTTGGTGGCATGAAAGGTACAAATGAAGACAGAACAGTCAGATCCCAATTTGGAAAGGATAGAAAGAATCAATTGATCATCATTTTTATCAATGTTGCATAATTTTAATTATAACCTAAGTGATTTAAATTTTGTGAATAAGTATTGTATCGTATAAAAATCACCTAATCTCAAACTAATGAGCTCATTCTCCAAATCAAGACCTCTCATTATTAACTGCTTCCTAAAGAGTTTTTCCAATATGGACTAGACTTCATTAGTAGTAGTAGTGGAAGATTCAATATCAAAGAGCATGTTAGTAGACATAGATAGGCATAGAAGATCATAAGATTCATCATTTATGTTATACCACTTTACCTTATATGCTTTAGGAGTTAGTTATTTTTATGTACCCATCATGATTCAATGTAAGCCTTTGCTCTTCAAGAGGATTTTCACTTTAACATTCTACTTATGATATTTGAATGGTGTAAGAATCAGAACAATACTCAGATCCATGGTGTAGAAAGGATGTATGTGTTGAACTATGTGTGATGAAAATTAGGAATATGAAACCCCTTTAAACTTGTAGAGGTTAGAATTTACAAGGAATGAAAATATTACCAATCATAGAGATCACAAAACTTGTACTTTCAAAAAAATGATACCTTAAAAGGAGCAACAATCTGAAAGTTATACACATTTGAAGTTCTAGATGGAAAAGGCAATCTCCACTTTGCAAAATTTTAAAATTTTTGGGTCTACAAAAGTTTTTTTGAATTTTTTTTAATCAACTTCCCACCAAAAAACTTATGCCATTTTGGAGTAAAAGTTAATCAATTTTGGGTTGGAAGTGACTGGGGCTTAACTCCCATGTGACTAAGGGCTAAGACCTATTTTGGGTCCTCCCCCCTTTCACTTTGATTGATGTGATTGATGGGGGAGCAACATCATCCCATAAATTCATTTATTTTGAAAATTAATAGTGTCATTCTCTATTATCTTAAAATTTATGGTCTCTCACATGTCACAAGGTACAAATTCACTAATGGAGTTATGACTGCTTAGATAGGGGTCAAAGTCTGGTTGGTTTACATGTAGAGGCATTGAAGTTTGTTGAGGGTACATGTACATATGTTAGATTCTGTAGGAGTTTCTAACATGATCGTCTGGTTTCTTTGGGTATGCGAGCAAGGTCATTAGGTTTCAGTAGGGTTGTGTGCAATGTTATTAGTTTCTGATAAGGTTGTGTGCAAATCTATTGGGGTCTGCAGGGTTTATTGGCAAAAGTCACATAATCTATCAATGTTATTTACAGGTTTGTCATTATTTTATGAGTGTACACGTAAAGACCCAAAGTCTACCAACCACCAAAATTACTTGTGAGAGGTTAGAATCTTGTTGAGTTGAAGAAACCTCCAAAAATGTAGATTTTGTATGGCTTCTCCAAAATCTAAAAGAGACCCACTTGGTTTTTTGAAAAACCTAGAAAAACATAAAAATGGTTTTTCTTCAAAGTCATCAAAAAGTATAGTTTCTTGGAGATTCAAAAAATGGCCTTAAAACCCTCTAAAAATACTCAAAAAATGGACTATCACGAAACCATGTTGTGTTTACATTCATTCCTAGGGTGTTTCTACCTTCTACATCTAATTATGCTATCCATTTTTCATTTAGAGACTCCTAATATGTAGATTTGTATGGATTTATGAGAAACCCAAACCTTAGAAAATTGAAATCAATGAAAATATGGAACAAGCAAAAATGCAAGATCTCACAATAGAATTGATGGATTCATCTACCATCATAGCTCTAAACCATGTTAGAGTGGGCTAAAATCGAGGATCAACTAGATAAGGTTGAATGCATAAGGCTAAATCTATATGAAGTAGTGAAATCTAAAGAACAACTCACAAGAGGAAGAAGCTTGTCTTCACAATAAAAAGTTGCATTAACATTCATTCATTATCCAAAAAATACATAGGAAGGTACATTATATAGTGAGGAATTAAGTCACTCAAGAAAAATAATTAACTCAACTCATAATTAGAAAATGATTTAAATTACATTTCCCTTAATGATCTATTATTAACTGAAGCAGGCTAATTAGACTGTGTAGTTAAAACCACATAAAGGGGAAAAGCCTACACTGACAGTGAGTTACTTAATGCAAGCTAATAATTGCTATGATATTTTATGGTGGAGGGAGGCCTTAGAGCACTTTCATCCTCATGGAGCATCAATGTTGGGTGATTCCTCATTTTGGAGCTAGGAAGTCTCTAGTCTCTCTTCCACCTACCTTGGTTATTGGGCCAACATTAGAGTTAACACAATGCCTATTGTGGTCATTTTCACCTTAACCTATTCACTATTTATATCATTAATGTAAACCTGGTCACGAGGGTATGGTTTATGTCTATAGATTGAAGAAAACTTTTCTTTCAATGAGTATATATATTCTTTAAATATGCCCCTTGGATCCTGATGACGAAGATCATGGTCTCCAAAACTGAATGAGCCCATGTGGGTAGAAATTAGACTTAACTCATTCTATTTTGTAACATTATGACAAATGAATTTGTAATGGAATGGGCTAAATGGTGTATGTTACTTTTCCTTGAAAATTTCTCCAATTCCATGAAGGATCTAGAAAGTAATCTCTTATTCAACCAACTTATCTGGAATAAATATGGGGACTTAAGAGGTGATACCATCAAGTCTTCTATTATGATGAGGGTGAAATCAAGGTAGAACTTATAATCTCCCATGCTCATAATAGATTTCTTCATTCCTTTAGAAAGCCTAGGCATAGGCTCTTTGTCGATGGTCTTATTAGGGGGTACAAACAATCATAAATGTGTGCCATGTGGTGCTTAAACCGATGAACATGTAGGTTTTGAAAGTGCTTATGGATTAAAAATTATAAATCTATAGTCCAATGTGGAATTCTATCAAAGTAGAATATGAAAGCCATAACATCCACCAAGTAGGACATCATGTAGAAGTTATCAACCTTCAACACACCAAATATCTTCTTAAGATTGAATGTAAGGAATTTTCCTAAGGTTGGAATTTGTTTTACATTAATAAAAATTGATAGGAAAGGCACCCAAGTTTTGTTAACATGTGTTATGTTCTTGGCACCAAAAATCATATTCATTAGTGCCATCCCTATTTGAACACCCAGTCTAAAGTGATGGATGTGAATTTTGTCAACTTCCTCTTTGTTAGCCCAATGGCCAGGGTTCTTTGCCCAATCTTTTAGAACCTATCAAATGTCATTCTTAGTCATCCAAGAAGAGAGAACCTCATGATTGTAATGGTTCATTGGTGGGGGCATTTTGTAATATTAATTGAAAGCCATCCCAGCCATAAATGCAATCTTATTATGTTTTTTAAGTGATAATATGAAAGTAATTAGTAATGGAATCAATGATGGGATCAATCAAATGAATAATAGTGGGACCCTCTCCCTCCTCTCAGTTCATTTCCTCCCTCTTTTGACCTCCCTCTTTCAATAGTGAAAGTTAAGAGCCTTGTTTGAATCTCATCCCCTTCGAGTTACGAACTCTAGAACTATCCAGTTCCATAAATGTATAGATTTAACAAAGACACCATAGAATAAGTCAATGCAGAGAATTACCTTAGGTTTATCTATAATTAAGTGGGGTGTAATTTGCTTCATGATAAGTAGATTGTCTACATACGTGGTGTCTTCCTCAATAGGGTTGTCCTTAGGTTTGAATGGCATGGCTCTATTTATTTTGATGTGAAGCACACTATAGTGTTGAAAATTATCTATTAGGGTTCCTTAAAGGACATGATGTCTGATAAGACTTGGTTTATTCCATATGTGAAGAAATAACCTGTCATGGCTTTGTCTAATTCAATGATTCCTTTCAATGTCATATTTTTCCTTTAGCTTTGGATTGTAGGCCAATAGTTTGTTATAGGGGACCTATGGAGCAATGGAGATTTAGGTAAATTCAATTGATGATTTGAATTATCTAGGTCGACATGGTTATTATAATGATTTCAATAGAATGGCTACTCATGTTAATTTAATGTTAGAGTGATCAACATTAAATCAAAGTTTTTATTATTATGACTCTGATTTGATTTGATTTTGTTTTTCTCAGCTTTAATGTTACACCATAAACACTCCATGTGTCACTTTTTCTCTCATTATGCGAGCTAGGCTTGAGCTTAGTTAGAATTAAATAATTCATGCTAACATGTCACTTATCTCCACTTGATTGGTTTGAGGTTTGTAGGGCATTACCTCAGGTTTAAGTACATCATTAAGACATCTATTGCGGTGTGGGGGAGTAAAAAGGTGCCATGTGGCCAAATGCAATTGACTCATAGGCTTACGACATCTTAAATTTTGTGTTGGATTTAAATTGTGCACTAAGATGTGATAAAGTGAGAAGGCACCACATGGTGGGACCTGACTGGTTCACACCATCAAATTGCATTGAGTCTTGTGTGAACTAGTTGATAATTATGAGATGCAAAGGAGTGAAGATGTGCCAAGTGGCATAATTTCACTTACTCATAGTCTCATGGCTGAAAGAGTTGCATGAAATGTGAAGGTTACAATTGTGAGGGAGTTATGCATGGCCTATGGGGAAAAACACAATTAATAACCAAATAGATATTTGATCAAAGAAAGCAAGATAAAGTGCGAAAGAGACTAAGTGAAAATGTAGTTAAAGTGTTGCAAGAAGTGTGAAAGACAAAGGTAAAACCCTTTTTATAATATTTTCATTGAACTTAGTTGTGAAAGTTTAAATTCTAAAACAAGGTGAACCATAACCAAATTAGGCTTAGACTTTGTTGTTAATGGCATTGGAAAATTTCAGTGAAGTTCATACTTTATTTCACATTTAACTTGGAATTGGGGTAAATTTAAAGAGCCCCTATGAGAAATCCTCTTGGATATATTGGTGAATCTATAGATATATGTTTCTTAGTCATGGAAAAAATTTAGACATGTTAGTGAATCCAATGAGAGGAGAGGTGAACCACATAGGTAAATCAAGTTTTTCTATTTTCTATACAACTGATTAGTTATGTTATATAGTCAATCCATTTTGATTGTCGACCAATTGCATCATGCAGTTGGTCTACCATGCTTGATGATTAGTTACATTATGGAACCAGTCAACAAAAATGGTCAACTAGTTGTATGATGTAGTTGGTCGATAATCAAAACCATCTAGCTTCATAATATAACCGATCGGTTTGCATCATACAACCAACCACCTTAGGTGTTGCCTAACTAAGTTTAACACATGTCTCACTGCTTATAAATATCTCATTTCCCTCATTTTTATACTTTTGCATAGGCATTTTTCTCATTGCATTTTCCATAATAGCATAGCTATAACATCGACTGATCGACATCTATGACATGGATTCAACAACTAAGACATCCATTGGCATACAAAAATATGTTTTCAATAATTTTTTGGCTCCTGACATTATCAAACAACTAAAACAGCTAAATATATACAATGATTGGATTTTCAAGTGTATTTTCTAAGGCCTTGTATACATACCTCATTATGAAATAGATGCAAACTGTATAAAATATCTCATGTCTTGTTATGATAATAGTGAGACAAGGTTTAATGTTTGTGTCAACTCAAAATTTATTTCCTTTCATACCTCTCCTTTGGATATCCATAATTTGATAGGGTTGCCACACCAAAATGCCAACCTTGTCACTACAAAAGCAATGTTAACTAATGATGACAAAAAATATTTGGAGTCTACCTACAACTTGTAGATCAATCCAACTAATCTTTATAACATAATTATTCAAATTTCAAATTCAAAGTTTTGTAATTTATCATGCCATTTTAGTAATGTAATAATTGTATGTTTTTCACTTTCATTGTAGATAGTTAGATTAGAAGGGGGATCCAAGTTTAAAACATATCAAACCCATTTCTAAAATCCATTGTTCAATTTGTTTAAGCTAGAAAAAATTTATAGGGAAGACGAACAAACGTTCCCTTTTAGGTTGTTGTCTATATTCTTCATACTCTTACAAGGTTAAAATTTGACTGGTGTACATTTATATCTAGTGGGATTATATTAGAGTTGATTATGTTTTTTGTAATGAGAGTTATACAATCTCATGCACCAATTTTATTCTGAACTTATATTATGAGGCTTTGTGTGACCTACAAAAAATAACAATTCCAACTATGTTCCATCCAAAAATGAGCACAAATTCTTTATCCCTTGATGATCAAGAGGTTAGTTTAGCATTCAAATTAATGAGCTGATTGTTTCACCTTATAAGTTCTTACAAATTTAAAATATAATATTTATTTTATTATTACAGTTAAGACTTCATGAATTTAGCATAAGAAGACAAGTTGCATCAAAAGGACATCATGCTCCTAAGGGCTCTAAAGATTTTGAGTCTGCAGAATCATTGTTTCAATTGTTTAGAATTTCTAAACGTGTGATGCCTTCTTTAGAATCATCTCCACTTGTAGGTTTTCCTACTTCTAAATTTAAATGATAAATGATATATTATGAAAAATAATTTTTTTCTATTATTATTATTATTATTATTTTTTAGTTGACTTTGAAGTCATTGCCTTTAAAGGCACTAAATACACCCTAAAATTTAAGTGCCAAAGTCTTCTCAACAATATTTTCAAGGTTTGTTACTTTCCAAGTTTTGGTTTTTGAATAGATGTTTTTTAAATTAGAAAATTTATTGACTGAATGATTGCCTTTTTAACAGTTAAAATCACCACTCTGAATCTAATTCAGACAGATAGTGGAAGACATACTCTCTCCAGCTCCAGATAATAACTGTTAAATTTCAACTTAACATTAAATTTTATTTATTAATTTACCATTTTAAATAAAATTTATTTTTTCAAGGCACCTTACATCTGTGAGGAAAATTATGCCACCACCACCACCACCCAACCAAATTTAGACAAGGGGGATAAATATATCATTTTCTGCACAAAGTAGATAAACACTACCATTGTCAAGTTCTGAGTTCCCCAATTTATCTCTTAGTGGTGTATCTAGCACACAAGGAGTAACGTTTTTACAACATATTGATCTTGAAAAGGAATATACTGGGATTGAAAGTGAGAACCTAGCTACTAGTGCTTTTAATTGATAAAATTTTATTCAAGTTGCAAGTGTATCTGCTTAGGAAGGACCTTCTACCTCTTCACCCCTATCCCACCAACTACTGACAGTTTGGAGTTATCTGATGATGACATTACTTTTTTATATTAAATAATATTTTGTTAGTAAATGTAATTACAAATAATGAGGGTTTTTTCATTGAGCTAAATGCTTTAAAAGTATGGGAGTTAAGGGCAAAAGCATTGATTAAGGAAATAAATGCCCATTTTCACAACCACTCCCAAAGAGTCAATTTATTTTCACTAGTGTAAAATGAACCCAGAGATATTGATGATTTATTAAATTAAGATAAATATGGGTCAATTTTAGTTACAAATGATTACAATTACAATATTTTGGGTATTATGTTAAACATGTTAGAAAATTTGAATATAGAAGCCCAAGCTTACTTCAATAAATGGGCAAAAGACATAAACTTTGTCATAATTTCCAATGCAAATAAATAAAAAGATTTGGTAATTTATCTATTGTAATTTTTATTTAATTATATTTTATTTTTAAATTGTAGGCAAAATATGAAAATCTAAAAAAAAAAACTCGGGTCCTAAATTTGCATTTAAAAAATGCACACAAAAGTTTAAATGCAGCTATTACATTTAAGAAAAAGCTTGTGTTGTTAAATAAAACTGAACAACACACTAAAAATAATAATTAAAGAGGATGACATGGATCTTGAGATTTTATTAAAGCAAAAAATAGATGCAGATCCAAGTCTACTTTCAATAGGAGATGCAGCTAATGAGGAAAGGGAAAATATTACTAATATCAATTCTATTGTAAAGGATCTTCTTAGTACAAGAATTTTAAAGGATGGCACAAAGTAAGTCGAGGCAGGGATTTCAAAGGATGGCATAGAAGAAGTGGAAGAAGGGTTTGTTAAGAAAGAATGATATTTTACGATGTTTCAAACAATAGTTTATTATGTTTCAAATGACAATGTTGTGTTTCAAACAACAACTTCAAATGACAATGTTATGTTTCAAATAATAGTTTATTATGTTTTAAATATTCTTATTTTACTAATTTATGGTTCATTTTAAATATTAGATACATTATAATATTAAGTAAATTTGTGTTGCATCTTGACTATACTAAATAGTGTTGTATATTCTAAGTTGATGTAGTTCAAACAACATGGTCTCATTTTGATTGTATTCATGGTTGAGTTGAATGCAAATAATTATTGATATGGATTTGGACTGAGAATCAATTTGAATGTGATGTGATTTTTTCATTATCAATTATGATCATTTGGAATTTTGTGTTGTTTTTCAATTTTAGCTACATTTCTTGCCTGTTGATAGCATTATATTTAGCGCCAATCATGCTTATAGATAATGGAAAAGACTTTGTTAAGCATTTGATCATTCAATTTAGTTATGAGTTCATTATTTATTAGGAAGTGAACATGTTGCGATTGTATGGAATCATTATGGATGTGGAGTCTTGACAATAATTATGGTTTGCTTCTTTAGTCAATGAAAACTTGATTATTCTCTTTGACATGGATTGAGTAAAAAGGTTTGGTTTTGAGTTGAACTCAATTTGGATTTTTTTTTTTGCATGATTATTTAATCCAATTCAATGATGAAAGTATTTTTTGAGCTTTTATTCAACACTTGATCAATTTAAAATTATTGATGCGAAGCTATAATATGTCAGGGAAACCTAGAACAATAAACATGCTCTGATCCCACTGTGTCAGGATCTTGCTCTACCAATTAGAGCACATATGATTACTTCTTGTATTAGAAACTAAACATGGAATTTAACCAGAATTAATAAGTAACTAGAAATATGAAACAACACAGGAATTGAGAGACAATACACAATTGTATTAATAAACACTCAGAAGAATATACAATAAAGAAGATGCCACTCCTTCCACCTCAAAGGTTTACCACACCTAAAGACCTTCTTCCCTCTCTCTCTTGGTCACAACAATCAACTCTAATACAGAATTGATGTTCACCTCTCCAACCAGTCAGTAACACGCTGCCAGTTCACCAAGTACACAACTGTACTTCAAGTAGATCTCCTGCTCTCTGCTACTACCTGCAAATCACTAGACCTTACTCACCATTGTAGATCTCCTATAGAAAGTCATGCCCACATGCTGACCAAGATCATACACACACGAAGAACCCTTCTGATTCTCCAAACCAATACCCACCTTGGTACTGCAGCACTAGGAGGAATGCGCCATTGCTCTCTTCTCTCTGAAGGAGCTTATTGCTCTCTTACTCACTAGCTACAAGTTTACAATGCAGCCCATGAGTCCATATATAGATCTCATGCTTACAATAATTAGACTAACCTAATTACAATAATTAGACTCGCAACTCAAGACTACAACTAGCATTTGACATGCAAACAAACAGTCCAAAAATAGACTCTCTAAACTCAACATGCAAACTACCTGTTCTCGCATAGGCTGCCGACGTCGGCTCCTCCATGACCGATGTCGGCCGACTGGTGACCGATGTCAGTTGCTTCCTCTTTGCTATCTGATCGACGTCGGTTGATTAGACCGATGTCAGTTTCCCTGCAACTGATTCTGTAACTCCCCACAACTCTGCATCCTCTGTAACTTCTCATGTTTGCATCCTGGTGAAGCTTTTAGCTCCACAACCTAACAATCTCCCACTTGGAGATAAATAGCTGCACCTGTACCTATATCTGTACACCGTCTAAATTATTCCTTGGCTTGTATTCCTCTTCAAGATCAATCCTGAAGACCAACCACCACACAACCTGTGATGCTATACCTGTCATCAAAGTAACCTGCCATATCCGAACCTACACATCCATGTAGTGAAGAACTTGACCCTGCATAACAAGAATCCCTGCTGCTAGTCCCACTGAATTGCCCTCCAGTACTCCTTCCCCGAATTGGCTCTATACTTTCTGACAACCCCCACTGCTTGGGAAAACTCAAGTCTACACTAGACCTCATGTGATTTCGAACCCTGTTTCAAGCTAAGCTTGAACTATCCAGCCCTTGGTGTGCTTTCTGATTCTGCATCCTGCATCATGAACCCCGCCAACACCGTCTTCACATCAGCTCCCACTGGAGATCAAATCTCCATGTCTCTTATGCCAAAGAATTTTGCTGCTCCAAATTCTTCATGACATGCCTCTGAACTAACCTTACCTTTAGCTCAGCAAATCCCTATATGTACAAACCTGCTAGCAAATAACCCACATACAGTAGCTAGATAATGTTGCAATCATCATCCACTTGGTAAGATAAAACCACAATAGTTACACTGACATTGACTGAAGCCATGCTTAGTCATCCACCTGTCAAAACCTGTACCACTATCCTGCAGCTTCTTCAAGACCATATGCCTTAGCCTTCTGTCTCATGTATCCATCCACTCTCTTCTTTAACTTGGGAATCCATTCCGTCTCTCAGTGCTTACTTCCAGCTGACAAATCTACCAACAAATACCTGTTTGGTTCTTCTCCAAGGACTCACACTCCTCATCCATGCCAAGCTCCCACTATATCTGGATTCTACCTGCATTGCTTCTTCCATCTTCCTAGTTTTTGACCATCAATAAGCAATATAAAGAAGGTGAACAACGAATATGAGGTTCACTTACCCTTTCTGACCTCGGCATGAGTGTTTGAGACTTGATGTCTGCCCACTATCTATTCCAGTGACCGATCTCAGCCATCTCCCAGTTTGTTTCTGACCGATGTCGGCTCCCTGTACTGACCCTGACTGCCGACATCATTCCCTGGCCGACGCCGGTGTCCCTCCTGCCAATGTCGGTTCCTTCATGACCGACGTCAGTCTTCCTGTTGCCTACGTCGGTTACTGTCTGACCGATGCCAGTACCTGTGTTCATCTGTGAGTGATAAATTTTTACCCGTGAGCTCTCCATGGATCAAAATCTTGATCAAATCAACCCTGCTCTGCTCAGAATAATTCAGTTCCCTCACCTGATCTCTATCTGTCATCTCCTCCATGAACACCAAGGCTTTCCAGTTCTTTAGCTTGTCAAAGACATTTGACTTCCGCTTCAAAACCTGCATTTTCCTTCTACATATGTGACTAAGCCTACGAAGCCACATCTCTGCAATAGAAGGTGAATCAGCAATATAAGTAGATAGATAAAGGATACCTACTTTCTTACCACCATCTAATTCAAGTGTATCCACTGTGAGAGTTATAGTGCATCTCTCATCACCCAAATTTCCTAAAGAAATTAGACTCATCTCCAAGACTGGTACCTGCATGACTTCCTTCAACCACTGTGTGTCATCCATCTGTAATTTCAGCATCACTTTTCCTTCGTCAATAATCTGACAAGGCTCTCCAACCCCTAAATAAATCTCTCCAAAGTCTCCAAAGACATACCCATGAAAAGATGCTCTATTTCGGGCTGCATGGAAAGAGGCAAAAGAATCTGTAAACAAAGATTCCACTTTATCCAGAACATCCTGTGCAATATTACCTGTAACATATGCTTCTATGCGTTGATCTTCTACCGACCAGCAATCTCTTTTTACCTACTCTTTCTTTCCATCAATCAGACCATTCATGCTATTCAGTTTCTCCATTCGTAGCTTACTTTCTTCTGCCGTTGCTATGCTCCCACTCAATCTGAAACCCCTGTGAGTGACATGTAATCAAAAACACTACCAGATCTGAACCACCTGTTAGTCAACCCAACCAAAAGCTCTGATACCACTTGTTGGTATCAGTGCTTGAACCTACAACCAAAGCTCTGATACCACTTGTCAGGGAAACCTAGAACAATAAACATGCTCTGATCCCACTGTGTCAGGATCTTGCTCTACCAATTAGAGCACATATGATTACTTCTTGTATTATCAACTAAACACGAAATTTAACCAGAATCAATAAGTAACTATAAATATGAAACAACACAGGAATTGAGAGACAATACACAATTGTATTAATAAACACTCAGAAGAATATACAATAAAGAAGATGCCACTTCTTCCACCTCAAAGGTTCGCCACACCTCAAGACCTTCTTCCCTCTCTCTCTTGGTCACAACAATCAACTCTAATACAGAATTGATGTTCACCTCTCCAACTAGTCAGTAACACGCTGCCAGTTCACCAAGTACACAACTGTACTTCAAGTAGATCTCCTGCTCTCTGCTACTACCTGCAAATCACTAGACCTTACTCACCATTGTAGATCTCCTATAGAAAGTCATGCCCACATGCTGACCAAGATCATACACGCATGAAGAACCCTTCTAATTCTCCAAACCAGTACCCACCTTGGTACTGTGGCACTAAGAGGAACGCACCATTGCTCTCTTCTCTCTGAAGGAGCTTATTGCTCTCTTACTCACTAGCTACAAGTTTACAATACAGCCCATGAGTCCATATATAGATCTCATGCTTACAATAATTAGACTAACCTAATTACAATAATTAGACTCGCAACTCAAGACTACAACTAGCATTTGACATGCAAACAAACAGTCCAAAAATAGACTCTCCAGACTCAACATGCAAACTGCATGTTCTCGCACAAGTTGCCGATGTCGGCTCCTCCATGACCGATGTCGGTCGACTGGTGACCGACGCCGGTTGCTTCCTCTTTGATATCTGACCGACGTCGGTTGATCAGACCGACGCCGGTTTCCCTGCAACTGATTCTGTAACTCCCCGCAACTCTGCATCCTCCGTAACTTCTCCTGTTTGCATCCTGGTGAAGCTTTTAGCTCCACAACCTAACATAATAATGCAAGGGTTCAATATGGTATTGTTTCTTCTCAATTAGGTCTTCTTGTTCAATAGGCTTGTAGACTTATTTTGTCTTGGTATTTGATTTAATTAATAAATATTATGATTTCAACAGGTTATTTCACTCATATCAATGTTGTTTAACTCAATAAACATGTTTAAAACATTTTTTAAGGTTGAATCTTGTAAAAGACAGTAAACAAGTTTATCAAAGTGACCTCCTTCATAACTAGGTTTGTAGCCTTATTGAATGGTTATTTGAATTAATTATTAGACACCTTATAAATTTTAAAGATCTTTGTATCCCTTTTAATGTGGTCTAACTTAACAAATAGCTTTCCCACTTACCTATGCTAGGGTTTTTAAATAAAAATAAGAAACTAGAAACAAACTTTGAAACCAATCTCAATGCCTCACATACACCCTAACCCACCTGCTTATGAAATTTCATCAAATTTGGTTGAGTTATTTTTAAAATATGGAAGTTTTAGTGTTGCAAATCAAGATTTTAAGCCTTGTTTTTATAATTATAGTCTGATATTCTTGAATAACTCCCACTTCAAGTACCTATTGACCAAATTTGACCTCAGGTCAAATTTGGTCAACCCCTTATATATTCAAATTTTCAAGTCATAAAAGGGGTCACATGGTCATTTTTAGGGTCACATTATATTTTTCATCTTTTTCATGTGTGTTATGGTCTTAACATTCCTTTATGTCACTTTTTTGGTCATTATAAAGGAAGTTGTATGTAATTTTCATGAAAGGACAAATTTCAAAGTGTATTCTAGCATCCAATATGTTAGATAATGTCAGGATTCAGTTTGAAACTAAATAAATGTAGGTTCAACATGGATTCAAGAAGATCGACTACAAAATAGACATTTTAAATTAGTTTTAGGGACAAGGACAACCACTTGGCACATGGGAAGGATTCAATAGGGTCTCTTCATATCCGCACAAGTTATTTTCAAGCTTGGGAAGCTTTGATAGGCCCAAAATTGATCAAAACTAATTCTCCTTATAGTTTTCTTGGACAAGATCAAATAGGTCAATAGTTTTCCTTCAATACAAATAGAAGGAAGGGAGTTGAGTTGAATTCACTTGGAGGTTGTTAATAATCCTAATTATCTTTTATTATATGGCAATAGTTTTTGGTTTGGTGTACTATGCTCTATGAACAATCACTAATATTGTTGATGACTTCAAACTGCCTACTCATCCCCAACACCTTAGTTTCCTTCTCTATTCGGAATGGTTTGTGAAAACTAAGAGTTGTACATGTACTTTTAAATAATTTAATTCATTTCTATGCTATTTCTAACCTAGTTTTCATTTGTGAACATAAAGACATAGGCAAGATCATCCTTGAGTTTGGAATGAACACTATTGAGGTCTATATAATAGTATTTTGACAGTTATATGTGCAAATGTGGAATGGGGTTTCCAAAATAGTTTGAAATGAACAATACTTAGTACAATGTGTCTTATGAACCATATTTGATCATGTAGGCAATATGCATTTTGAGTGGGTATACCTCATAATTTGAATGTCAATGATTTGAGATAAATTCAAGTTGTGATCTGAGCTCTGAAATAGGTATCCACCATATTTAAGGCCTATAATGTATTTAAGGTTTACATATACTTTCATTTAAAATGACTGTGTGCCCAAGATAGTGAAATTATTCATCACAGTTAGCTTAGATAGAAATAAATAGGAGTAAGGATGCCACAGAAGTCTAAGTGTTGATGAAGTTTAGAGTTTCAAGTTGTGAGAAGATTCTCAAGGTAACACAATTGGACAAAGCCTTTGAAATGGACTTGAATGGAGTTCTCAAGTCATCAACACAGTTATGACCATTTCATTACCACTCACAAAGGTCTAGAGTAAAAAATTTGTTTGGAGGATATTGTTACCTTAAATTATCTGAAAAGAAACTGAGTCATATACAATGTCACTCTATGATATGATATTATGAAGTTTGTGCAAGCCTAAAGGTCCTCACCCTTGCATTCTAGGCCTTAGAAGATCACATCTTGACATATGAATGAATGTTCAGTTAGGATAATGAAGGCTTGAGTGACTTCCAACTCATACCAATTTTTATTGAAGATATTCATAGGGCTACAGTGCCTTTTAGGCCCAAATGAGCCTAGAACTTGAAGCATAATAGTGGCTTTATAGTACATTTGGTGAATAGAGAATAGTGCTTAGATCCAAGGCATGGGTTGAGTCCATTCAAGTATAAAATAGTGATAATGACCTTAGGGGGAACTCAATAATGTTTGAAATACAATGATCAAATCTGAATAGTCACCTACAGGAACTTCTTGATAACACTACATTCCGATTCATACACAAACTAACCTCAGTCCATAAGAGAAGGTAGACTTGGCTAGTGATTAGAAACATGAAGTGAATGAATATATTAACCACTTATAGAACTATGATGGCACTTTCCATGTGTATCTCAGATAACATCAACATCTACAAGATTCATTTGAATTCTTCCAAGTTATCACCTACAGGTGACACAGCCAACGCAGTCACAGACTAGATTGGCTAATGGAGTATGTAGGTTTGAGAAGGTAAGAAAAGATGAAAAGTGGATGAACATGTTCAAAAAATCCTTAGATTTATGATATCACTTCCATGTAAAATTTAAGGATAGGGAAAATAGAGCAAGGACTAGGTTTTGAACCCCAACTCACAGTCAACTAAACCTTGTGTACAATCATCAGACCTAGTGAGCCAATTGGAGAAATTTGAAGGTCTGAGGGATTTTTTTATCATGATCAAGTCATGAAAATTGGTATATATCATCATTATTACTTAATATAACTCCTAATTTTCTATTTTATGCTAGGCAAATAGGGTAGAGGCCCTTTATTTTATCTCAGACAGAGGGCACTCCGTGAGCAAGGTCACTTACAAGTTTGGTATGTGAAGAGTAAAATGGATAAAGGAGAGAGTTTTTAATGATTTTGGATGATGTGTGAGGTTGGAGTGAATATTATTAAAGATTTTAGAGGCCTTATATCCATTGGATCACACATAGGTGGACTATATACACAATTAGACATAGTTAGGCCCATTAGACCTAGAACTAGGCCTAAGCCCTACAGGTGCTAAAAATCATCTATATGATCCTTCCAAGCCATTGAAAAATATTCAAGGGAAAGTGGAGAGTTCATAGCATCTGTCAGTCTGCAAAAACCCATTCAAAATTGGTCATTCAAGCCTAATTTCTTATTAGGCCTACCCAGAATGCATTATAAGAACTTGAGGGCCATGTTCTTTCACTCATATCTATGCAGAGTGTGTGCATGAGACTCCAAGTAGTTATATATAGTTGAAGAGGGTCGTTAAATCAATATTTGTGAAATTGGTTCTAAGGTTAGACATCTAACTTTTATGACCCATCGTTAACAGTCCAAAAGACCAAAAACCCTCCTAAAACCCTTGTTTGGACTTGATGGAGAAGAAATAAATGGAGATGCATCTAAGAGGGGTAAATGGCCATCTGGAACTCCCTCAAGCTCCTTACCACCCAATTGACCTGTACTATCATTTGTATGGATAAACCTAATACTATGTTTTTTTAGGAATTGAGATGTTTTACAAGTATATAGGAAAATGGACAAGTAAAGACCATTGTGGGAGGTGTTTAAAGACTTTTCCTAACTCCCAAAACTCATTCCTCACCTTGGTTGTGCATGAAGATATCTCTGTTAGGCCATTAATTATAGGCATTCTAAATAGATAGTGAGAAGGCAAAATGACTACCTAAGTATGAGAGTGGAAAAAATGTCTTTGAAACTTTTGATGTCTACCTAATGGAGTGGAAGGCAAATGGGTTCTAAATAGGTGTCATACATCCTTTGCAATGCATCTCCATGAGCAACTAAAAGTCACTTAGGTCAGAAGTGTGAAGACAGGCCTAGAAGGCTAGTGATGAATGATTATAGATAGTAAATGACAAGTGACAAGGGTGAGTCCATCAGTTGGAGAGGAATATATGACCTGTACTAGCCTCATTTATACCTTCTCATGTCAGATCACATGTGTCAAGACTTTTTATGGAAGTTTTAGATAATCAAGTACACTCATCATCATGAGGGCAATTTCAAAGAGGAACATGAAGAGTTTTATGTCAACTTAAAGAAGGTACTATGTTTTAGATTGACACATGTTCATGATAAATTCCTAACCTCTTTTTCAACTCATTCTCTTGAATTATAACTGGTTCTCATAGTTTGACACTTGGTCTTGTGACCCTTGAGCTTCACTTCTCTCTCCTTTCTTATGCTATATATATTCAAGCCTTTTTGGCTTTGTAATGAATCCATAATTAGTATGGTGAAGCCCTACTAGTTTTGACACCTCATTTGCCTTTGAATAGAGTTTTATGCATTTGATTCATTCTCTACAATCTATTTCCTAAGTGTGTTAAGTGGTTTGTGTGGTTGACGAGTGATGAATATGCTCTCCTTGCTTCCATTTCTACTCTTTCATGTTTGTGTGAGTGATATCTCTTCTAACAGGTTTCATAAAGTGTATTATTTGTTAAGTGTTTCTTGAAAAGTGAGAGGGACTATTAGTTTCTTATATCAAACCTCATTTTCACCCACCTCTATATAGGCATAGCAATCTACCTCTATGAGAAAAACTTATGCTAGAAGGACATAAAGTTAAGGTTGATTTTGGTAGTCTCCTTTCTTGGCATAGATACAAGTGTGTTGTGTGGAGCTATTTTTGGTGTATCACCTCATTATCATAGATTTATTTTATGTCTCCTTCTTCCCTTTTCATCCCCAATAGTGATTAGTCTAGTGTAGTGTGAACCTAGAAGATAAATCAGTGGAGCTAGCCCTTTCAAACCTAGAGATCTATCTCTTGTAGTGGCTTGTCTATGAGGAGAGATAGTTCCATGTTATTATAAAATTGAGAAGGTCTACTTGACTTTTCTAGGGTGAAATTTTAGGCTATAATAGTTTTGACATGCCTAGTGGGACTTGAATTCCAATCAATTTGTAATAGTCCACTTCCTATAGTATCTGACAAGGAGCTATAATAGTCCACTTCCTACAGTATCTGATGACTCCAACATTTCAATTTTGGTTTCAGACTAGTGTACTCTTTGATGCCTAAGGTAAACAAAAGGTCTCTCACCAAAGGCATACCTTTTGAATTTCAAGAGTTTCCTACTTATTCCTACAGATCAAGTAGATTTGAAAACACTCATCCCTATCCAAAGAAGTCCTATCTTATTCACAAGCCCATAAAAAAAATCTTGATTCCCCCATTCTTGCAAAGTCCTAAAGCCACCATAGCAAGGAACCATCCTTTTATTGCCTTCAATGTTTTTATTCCTCTAAGACTTGCCCACTATGATGATATCCCCATATTTTCCCTTAAAAGTGTTTCATCATACACCGATGAGCTTCCATCACACCTATTGAGCATATTCCAAATGTGCTAACTTATAAAATATCCATCACATCATAGAGGACAACATTGAAATTAGGTTGTTGGTTATCTCCTTCAAAGGAAAATATCTTGACTGGTATGGAACATTGGCACTTGAATCAATCACCACATGGGATGAGTTAGGAGATGCATTGAGGAGAAGATTTGAGGACAAGAGTGACAACTTGTCACTAACTAAGCAGCTAACCACCATTAGGAGAGCACCTCAATAAGTCATTCAAGACTTCAAAATAGGATTCTAGAAGACATGGGATAGGATCCCAATCTGGGTAAGACCCATAACTCACCATGCTTTCCTTTACCACCTTAAATCATTTTGATAGTGACATTTCAATGATGATACAATCTATGGGAGGTAACAGTCTACCTAATGCCTATGAAGTGGCCATTAGGGTAGAGAATTGTTTTATTTAGGCTGGGAAGATTACCCCAAGACCTTCCATGCCCCTATTTCCTAATTTATGCACCTAAACACAAGCCTATTGCCCCTAGTCAACCAAGTAGGTCTAATGAGGCAGATGAGATGAGATCTATGAAGCAAGAGATCCTAGGTCTAAAGAGGATTATCCAAAAACATCAAATAAGGCCCCTATAAATATAATATCAACCCAATTAGTCCTATCCCAATTATCATGGTGATAGACCTCCTTTCCAAGGTCATCCTCAAGGTCAAGGATAGTTGGTTCAATCAAAGCCATATGGTAGATATAACCCCAATACTCTTTCTACCTCAAGGACACTAGTGCCTACTCAAAAAAACCTTGCCCAAGAGCATAATAGTCAACCTTTATTGGATCAACCTTATGATCCATCTCCCTATGTCAATGAGTCCTTTAATTAAGCCTTCATGGCAAATTTGGGAACTATGCCAGCTTGACTCAAGACGAAGTACCAAATGGAGGAGTGACTAATGGGAAGGGTACTCAAGTTGGGTCTACATTGTTAAATTAGTAGTTAGATGACTCGTGTACAATAAATTATCAAGGGAAATTAGGCATAGATGCAATTTCTATAGCTGCAAACACAAGAAGCAAGAGAAAGGTAGTTGAGGAAGTTTAAAGGGTTTTTAATGGTTCTTCAATGAATGTTCAAACAAGCACAAGGGTAGGTATGTCTAATGTCATTCAAAATACACAAGTAAGTCCAAGAGATAAGAATGTTAGGAGTATTTTCATACCTAAGAATTCTTAAAGTGTAGGCAACACCATTCCTCCTAGTGGACAAGGAAAATTTAGTGGTCCTTTCACTAACATTATAGAGTAGATGAAGAGGTATCATGTGAATGTGTCGATGTGGGATGCATTGGCAATACCTAGATAAGCATACCTACTTCAAGAGGAGTTGTCCAAGCTTAGTTTGATAATTAAATAGCCTATCCAAAGAGAAGAATCCTTGATAAACCCCATGAAGCCAAGTGAAGGATAGTCAAATAAGCTTGAAAAGGAAGACAAACCTCCTCCATTCTATCTATCCATCATTATTGGAGATTATTTGGTACATAATTATCTTATTGATATTATATATAGTACTTTTGTCATGCCCAAGCAAGTAACTAATAAATTGAACTTGAAGTATGAGCCTCATGCCAAGGGAGTGCTATGATTGGATGGGTCAACTGCCAAGACCATTGGCATAATCAGAGGTTTGCAATTGATTCTCTATACTTATCCTACCTTCACCATCTCTCAATATGTTGTAGTAGTAGATGTACCTCCTCAATTTACACTTTATTTGTTTAGAGAGTTCACTGCTAAAATTAGAGGTTATCTGACTTCAGACTGGTCTTATATGGTATTTAGAATTAGATATGGTGTAAAATTGATAATCAAGTCAGGACCTCTCTCTAGTTTTCATGTATAGCCTTATGTGCCTTACACGTGTAACGTGAATTACAATGTGATGAAAGAAGATGATCACCCTAGCAAACAAGAGCCTCTAACTCTCCTTGATGGCATATCTAATTTATATCTTGATGAGTAGGGAGCTGATCATGGTGGATCTGAAGAAACTAGTCTTGGAACTTATATTCTTCATGAATATTGTGATGGAGTCCTTGAGGTAGACCATGTTAACATTCTAGAGCAAGTTGCATGGGACAACTATAGTTTACATGTGGATGGTGATGTGAGTATCCTAGCTATGTCAAAGCATGATAGTCTTTGTGAACACTCAATTCTACCTACCAAAGAAGAGAACACCCATGAGCATGAACATCATGAAGAGGTGGATGACATGTGGCAATAGTTCAATGCCATTTTTAGGAATTTAAGGATTTGAGCAGGCCTATAACTATTCAAAAAGAATGTAGACCTAATGTTGAGATCAATCATGTGTTTGATAAGCATATAGAAAATCTTGATATCTTTGCTAAACAAGGAATAATATTAATAGACCAGATAGTGTTTGGTGAACAATAAGACATCCTTAAAGGATCCCAATAGTAGACATGTCTTATTTCAAATGTACTTGAAGTTGAAAAGGTTGTGATGACCTCCAATGATCAGATGAAAGATTATCAAGTAAGCATGATAAAGACTAGGTAAGATTAAAAGCCAAATAAGTTTCTTGGAGATCTAGGTGGAGTGTTCTTGAGTACTCTAAATGAAAAACTTGTAGTCACTAGAAGTCCCCAAACTTGTAAGTCTTTTGATTATCTCAACAAACAAGTGTTCATTGAAAAGTATGCATCAAATGAGAATATATTTTCCTTGAGTAGTAGTGATGCAAGAGGCATTATCTTTGACACTAGTTGAATCAATGAGAAGTTTCTTTACCTCAAATGTCTTGAGGTATTGTAGAATACTAGAATAAGTGTGTGTCTTTGTTTATATTGTTTTGTGTTTTCCCTAAGTGTTCATGAGAACAAAAGTATGAGTTTTATTTTTTTGTCTTATTACTTATTTCCTTGTTGTGTTTGGTGTCCTTTAAAATTCTTTTCAATGAATATAGCAATGTATAGGTGACTCCATTACCCAAGGATAGGAGAAGGAAACTAGTCTTTAGCATGCATGCTTGTTATCCCTAGGAAATTACAAAAATGTTTACCAAATATGACCTCAGGTCAAATTTGGTCAACCCCCTATATAGTTAAACTTTATATAGGGCCTTGATAAGTTATAAAAGGGGTCACATGGTCATTTTTAGGGTCACATTATATTTTTCATCTTTTTCATGTGTGTCATGGTCTTAACATTCCTTTATGTCACATTTTTGGTCAATCTAGGGGAAATTGTACATAATTTTAATGAAAGGACAAATGTCAAAGTGTAATCTAACATCCAATATGTCAGATAATGTTAGGAGTTAGTTTAAAATTAAATAAATGTAGGTTCAACATGGATTCAAGAAGATCAACTGCAAAATAGATAGTTTTAAGTAGTTATACAGACAAGGACAACCACTTAGCATGTGGGAAGGCTTTAAGATGTTTTATTTAGATCCCCACAAGTTAGTTTCAGGCTTGGGAAGCTTTTACAAGCCCAAAATTAAGCAAAACCAATTTTTTTCCTTATCACTTTCTTGGACAAGGTCAAACAAACCAACGGTTTTCCTTCAATACAAACAAGAGGAAGGGAGTTGAGCTGAATGAACTTGGTGGTTATTAGTAGTCCTAATTATCTCTCATTCCATGACAATAGTTTCTAGTTTGGTATACTATGTTCTATGAACAATCATTATGATTATTGATGACTTGAAACTGCCTGCTCATCCCCAACACCTCATTTTCCTTCTCTATTTGGATTGGTCTTTGAAAACTAAGACTTATATTTGTACTTATAGAGAATTTATTTCCTTTCCATGTTGTTTCTAACCTAGTTTGAATGTGTGAACATAAAGAGATAGGTAGGATCATCCTTGAGTTTGGAGTGAACACTATTGAGGTCTATAGAACAGTATTTTGATAGTTGCAAGTGAAGATGTGGAATGGGGTTTCCAAAATAGTTTAAAATGAATAATACTCAATACAATGTGTCTTATGGACCTTAGTTGATCATGTGGACATCTAATTTAAGATCATAATGGACCTAGTATCTCACTGTCATACGTAAGTAGTATGCATTTTGAGTGTGTATACCTCATAAGTTAAATGTCAATGATTTGAGATAAAGTCAAGTTGTGCTCTAAGATATGTAATAGGTATCCATGATCTTTAAGGCCTATAATGTATTTAAGGTTTCCATATACTTTCATTTAAAAGGACTAAGTTCCCAAGATAATGAAATTATTCATCGCAGTCAGCTTAGATGGAAACCAATAGGAGTAAGGATGCCACAGAAGTATAAGTGTTAATGAATTTTAGAGTTTCAAGTTATGGGAATATTCTCAAGGTAACACAATTGGACTGAGCCTTTGAAAGGGACTTAAATGGAGTTCACAAGTCATCAACATAGTTATGACCATTTCATTGCCACTTAAAAACTTACAAAGTAAGAAAGTTGTTTAGAGCATATTACTATCTTAACTTCTCAAAAAATAAACTATGTCTTGTACAATGTCACTCTATGATATGAGATTATGAAGTCTATGTAAGCCTAAATGGCCTTACCCTTGCAATCTAGGCCTTAGAAGATCACATCTTGACATATGAATGGTTGTTTAGTTAGGAGAAAGAATGATTGAGTGACTTCTAACTCAAACTATTTTTTACTAAAGATGCTCAGAGAGCTACAATGCCTTTTAGGCCCAAATGAACCTAGAACTTGAAGTGTAACAGTGGCCTTATAGTACATTTGGTGAATAGAGAATAGTGTTTAGTTTCAAGGCATGAGTTGAGTCTATTCAAGTATTAAATAGTGATAATGACCTCAAGGGGAACTAAAAAATGTGTGAAACATAATGATCAGATCTAAATAGTCACCTACAAGAACTTCTTGATAACACCTACAATCTGGTTCATACACAGACTAACCTCAATCTATAAGAGAAGGTAGACTTGGCTACTGATTAGAAACATGAAGTGAATGAATATGTATAAAAAATTTCATAATTGTGATGGAACTTTCCATTTGTATCTCAGATAAAATCAACATCTACATGATTCACTTGAATTCTTCTAAGTTGCCACCTACAGGTGACACAGTCACATACTAGTTTGGCTAATGGAGTATGCAGGGTTGAGAAGGCAAAAAAAGATGAAAATTAGATGACCAAGTTGAAAACATTCTCATAGTTATTATATCACTTCCATGTAACATTCAGGGATAAGAGAAATATATCAAGGACTGGGTTTTGAACCCCAATTCATAGTCAACTGAACCCTACCTGTAGTCATCAGACCTAGTGAGCTAGTTTTGAGAAATTTGAAGGTTTGAGGGATTTTGGAGCATGATCAAGTCATGAAAATTAGTATATATCATCATAAGGACCTAATATAACTTCTCATAGTCTATTTTAGGCCATTAAAATAGGGGATATTCCCTCTTTTTATCTGAAATAGAGGGCACTTTATGAGCAAGGTAACCTACAGGTTTGGTATGTGAAGAGTAAAATGGATAAATGGGAGAGTGTTTAATGATTTTAGATGATGTGTGAGGTTGGATTGAATATTATCCAAGTTTTTATAGACCTTACATCCATTGTATCACACATATGTGGACTATATACATAGTTAGGAACATTAGGCCTAGAATTAGGCCCAAGCCTGATAGGTGCCTAAACTCATCCATATGACTATATGATCCTTCAAAGCCATTAGAGTAGATTAAATGGAAACTATAGAGTTTATAAGATCCATTGGTTTTCAAAAATCCATTCAAAATTGGTCATTCAAGCCTAATTTCTTCTTAGGCCTACCCAAAATGTATTGTAAGAGCTCGAGGGCCATGTTGTTTCATTCATATCTCTATGGAGGGTGTGCATGAGACTTCAAGTAGCTAGGGGTAGTTTATGAGGGTCATGAAATCAATATTTTTGAAATTGGTTCTAAGGTTAGACGTCTAATTTTTATGAACCATCGTTAATAGTCCAAAAGACCAAAAACCCTCCTAAATCCCTTGTTTGGACCTGATGGAGAAGAAACAAGTGGAGATGCATCTAGGAGGGGTAAAATGGCCATGAAAGTGTTTTAGACATGTTTGAAACTCCCTAAATATCCTTGTCACCTAATTAATCCATACTATCATCTATACAAATATACCTAATATTGTGTTTGTATAGGAATTGAGATGTTTTATAAGAACAAAGGACAAAAAACAAGTGAAGATCATTATGGGAGGTGTTTAGAGACTTTTCCTAACTCTTAAAACTCATTCCTCACCTTAGTTGTGCATGAAGATCTCTTTGTTATGCCATTAATTGTAGGCAGTCTAAACAGATAGTGAGAAGGCAAAATAACTACCTAAGTGTGAGAGTGAAAAGAGTGACTTTAAAAATTTTGAGGTCAACTTGATGGAGTGGAAGGAAAATAGGTTCTAAACAGGTGTCATACATCCTTTACAATGCATTTCCATGAGAAAATACAAGTCACTTGGGTGACAAGTGTGAAGACAAACCTAGAGGGCTAGTGATGAATGACTGCAAATAATGAATGATACGTGACAAGGGTGAGTCCATCAGTTGAAAAGGCATAGATGACCTAAACTGGCCTCATTTCTACCTTTTCATGTCAAATCATATGTTTCAAGGCTTCCTATGGTATTTTTAGATAATCAAGTACACTTATCATCATAAGGGTAGTTTCAAAGAGGAACATGAAGAGTTTTACACCAACTTGATGAAGGTACTATGTTTCAAATTGACACATGTTCATGACAATGACCTCTTTTTCAACTCATTCTCTTGTATTATAATTGGTTCTCATAGTTTGACACTTGGTCTTGTGACCCTTGAGTTTCACTTATTCTCTCTTATTTTTATGTTATATATATTAAGCCTTTTTGGCTTTGTAATGGATCCACGATACATATGGTGAAGCCCTAATGGTTTTGACACCTCATTTGCCTTTGAATAAAGTTTTTTGAAGTTCATTCATTCTCTAAAATCTCTTTCCTAAGTGTGTTAAGTGTTTTGTGTGGTTGACAAGTGATGAATATTCTCCCCTTGCTTCCATTTTTGCTCTTGCATGTTTGTGTGAGTGATATCTCTTCTAACAAGTTTCATAAAGTGTATTGTTTGTTAAGTGTGTATTAAAGTGTGAGAGGGACTATTAGTGTCTTGTATCAGACCTTGTTTTCACCCATCTCTATATAGGCATATCAATATTCCTCTATTTGAAATACTAATACTAGAAGGACATAAAGTTAAGGTCAATTTTGGTAGTCTCCGTTATTGGTGCAAATGCAAGTGTGTTGTGTGGAGTTATTTTTGGTGTATCACATCATTATCATAGGTTTATTTTATGTCTCCTTCTTCTCTTTTTACCCCCAATATTGATTAGTCTAGTTTATTGTGAACCTAGAAGATAAATCAAGTGAGCTATCCCTTTCAAATCTAGAGATCTATCTATGACGAGAGATAGTTCCATGTTATCCTAACATTGAGAAGATCTAATTGAATTATCTAGGGTGAAATTTTAGGCTATAACCTCTAAATCATTTTCAAAACTTCACTTGCCTATAATCCTAACTATTTTTAAGGGTTTGATTTCTTGTTATGAGGTTTTTAGTGTCTTAAACCCTAGTTTAGGGTTACTTGACTGTGTAAAAATAGTGAATGAAAAGTCAATGGAAATTCTAACTTTGAGAGCTGTTTGGGATTTTTAGGGATTGGATTAAAGTATCTTCATGTCTACCTTACCTTGACAAGTAATTTAGTACCCAAATAACACATGAAATCTTAATAAAACACATTTATTCTTGAATAACATAAACTTGTTTTGTGTATTTAGACCCATACTATGCTCTATGTATTAATTTATTCTTATTCTCTTTTGTTTTGGTATTAGCATTCATCATTTTAAACTATAATTTAAGGTACAAATTATTAATATTGTGTTAAAATATCAAATTTATGTTTTTTCAAAAAGTAATAAAAGTATATCTTTAACAATACCATCTTAAAAAATACAAAGAAAGTTTGACCAATTTGAAGAACCAACTATATAAAGGGAAATTTGCATGGACAATGGATTAAGGTCTGGGAAACATCTATTAATCAAATCACAATGCTATAAACAATTTTTATGAATTTAATATTTCAAATGTTTTACAATAGGAAAAATGGATATGAAATTATATTTCAAAAAATGATAATTGCAATAAATATCAAACTAAAACTCATGTAGCTGAAATAATCCTTGATAAACTTGCTCATCATAAGTGACATTTGCATCTACCATGTCAGTGCCATATTCAATCTTAATATTTACATCCTCTCTATCGGTCACTGTATTATTGATGCCTCTTATTTCAATAAGAGAATTCCATATTTTTATAGCTCTTTTATAAGGAAACATGTCCATAGGATAATGTGACACGTATAATCTCAAGTAGATCTCTAGATTTTTATCCAATTTATTTCAAAGTTTTGACTTAATGAAAGATAATGCACTAAATAATATTTCATCATCCACTGAACCTAAAATCATTATTTGAAAAAGTTGATATAATCATAACTATTCACTAATATTTTCCTATAGGATGCTACTAGGATTAAAAAAAAATCCATAGCCATGTAATTGCACTATTTTCTATTGGTTCACTTAGACATTAATATTGATCAATCATTGCAATTATGAAATTTTTTGATTGAGATGTTAGTAAATCTTTTCATAAAATACCTTTTATTTCAACTCCATTAACCTCTACAAATTTATTGAAATGCTTAATAAGAGAACCCATGTATTTTTGAAATAAATTGCTCACCATTTCTTGACCGTTGATTCATAATTCCCATGGCCTCCAGCAAATCATCCCTTTGAAAATGATCTATGATCTCAACAAACACATTTTGTGAAATTATACTCAATTTCATCCATATTTCAGATATATTAGGATAATATAGAAAACGAGTTATAGGCACTTCTTCAGTTTCAGCTCCCTAAAAATCAAGTCTTATGTAGAAAGTGTATGTTGGTATCTCTTTGCCATTAATGACAACACAAAGATGATCATTGATATTGAATTTCAAATAACTTTTAGGATTCTTAGAAAAATTCAAAATTTGCCAACTCCTAAAAATAGGTCCCTAAAAGTTTTCATTTTACGTGTATCATATATCTAGAGATTGACATGCTCGTTTTCTCAACCGTATGAAGTCAACAATATATATGGATTTTTCATGAGCATGTTTCATTAAATAATTCATTTCCTTCAAGATTAGGAGAATTTTGCATAATGTCAATAATATTTTCAAATCTATTAAATGATACAATAAGTTTTTTGCCTTATCAACTTCCCTACGGTATTTATACATAAAACCTACTAACAATGGATATTCTTCAAAAAAATTACATGAAGGATCATACATGGAAATCCATCTTTTATCAACATCTTTCAGTAATTTTTTACCATCAGTCACTCCAATTATAAATTTTTAGAACTCCAATAATATTTTTGGACTGCTTGACATATAAACATGCAAGTCATGAATGAGCTCTTCCACTTTTACAACATTGTTAAATGTGCTAAAAAATTTGTATGCAAGATTCATCTTGTGAGCCATGCAATGAATTGAAATAATATATGGGGAAATTTTTTTTGAAGTTGAACACAAGACCATTTAAATAACCCTACATTACTAATGCACCACAGTCTCAACACACAATAATTTGGTAGCTATTGCATAATCATCCATCCCAACTTTAGAACTCAAATTAGATACAACCAATTTGTGAAGGTTTTCAAATTTATAATTTTCTACCATTTTATGAATAGATAATAGATGAGGTTGCCTTGAATAGTTCTCAAAAGTATAAACATGCATTCAAATAAATGATGTGTTGTCAACTACTATGACCTCATTAATGGACAGTGAGATAAATAATGAATTTTGAACTTTTTCTTTCAAATCTTCCTTCTCGACCATTGCTAGACATTTTATCATTTTCCAAGCACTATTATCCAACCAATGTGATTGTAGAATATCATAAAACCCATTATGTTGAAACAACATCTTATAATCTAAAAAATAAAAAATAAGTCATCCCTTATTTAAAATATGGTACACAGTAGAGAATTGTATATATGTGGTCTTTAGATTCAACTACATAACTTTTCCAAATTGAGATTTTATTTCCCCCCCTCTCAACAAGATGATTTTGATGTTTCTGATCATTTTTATATTCATGTGCATATCTTATATACATGCATTCTTAAATATTTTACCATCTGTGTGTCCTTGTTGTCAGTCCATCTATGTGCTTCAATGACACATTTTTCCATAATGTTTCTCAATTGTCGAACTTGAGTTGCATTTTATGTTCATTTCCTAGTTTTCAACTATAGAGAGGATTACAAAGCAAGTTAGTCAAGCATTATCCATAAACAATGAAACATGCATAAAGAACTAACTAACCAAGCCTATCTATTCCTATGTGAATTACAAAGGATAGCAAGAAACAAATGAAAGAAAGCAACACCATATTACCTTCCCAAATGGATTCACCATACCCATGTGGCTCAAAAACATGTTCTCCCTTGATCAAGCATCATTTTCTTTGTCAACAATGGTGGTGAGCTCCTCCAATGCATCAAGAACACTCCATAAAACCTAGGCTCTTGATTCCAAATCACTAAACTAGCCTATCAATAAATCTTGAAAATAATATCTATGATCAAATGCAAAGCCTTGTGGAAAAAATTTAGCATTATAACTTTTCAATATTCAAGATTTTTATTCATGTCCATGGCCTCTCTATTTATAGATTTTTGAGATTGGCATTTATGGCCTAGGGATGTCTTCTCAAGAAATGATGTCACCTGATGATGCAGTTAATAAGAATCAATTTTCAAAAATAAATATACAACAACTCTCATAGAAAATCCACTTAAGCTCTTGATTTGGATTAATTAGCCTTAAATAAGGTTAATCAACATTTGTGCAATTATTTGAAAATTGGCCCTCAATTAATCAAAATGGTCAAAAAGTCATATTACTGAGTTATAATTTGACTCGAAAAGAATTAGAAGGTGATGTTAGATGCATTAAAACCGTATTTCCATTTAGGATGTTTCCAACACAAAATAACAAAGGTACATGGCATATACCAATGAATTTATGAGAAAAAAGTGATCCAAAGCACAAAAGGCAAAATCATCATTTTGACTTGAAATGAGTTGATCAAAATTAGTTGGCCCATAAATTGCATTGCCCCATTTAGGGATACTTTGACCTAAATTGGCACTTTTAAATGATAAGTTTGAACCATTTAGCGTGTTTTATGTATTTTGAACTAAAATGTGTATTTGAGTGCAATTCAAGTAAGATTAAAAATTTTAACACAAATGGTGTTAGGAATTGGATGTCTACATTTTTCCCCTATTTGAGAAGGCATAGCAAGAAATTCAAGTGAAGAAACATCTTTTCAAAGAAGAGAGTTGTCAAGAATAAATTGGAATAGACCCATGATGCCCCCTCAAGAGGACATACTAGGATGAAAGAGAAAGATGAACTCTCAAAAAAAGAGAGAAAGTGAGAGATTAACCCATGGAATAGATCACATCTAGATGAGCTAATGCTTGCACACATGATTATCATCAATGATAAAAATATAATTAGAGGTATAATAAGCCCCAGAGATGGGGGGAATGGGAAAGATACAATCTATAAATATAAGGGACACACTATAAACATACCTAATTTGAGAGTATAAGTTGCACGCTTATGTCATTGATCAATCTCGAGACAAGTTACACACTAAAATATTTCCATCACATGCTTTAATGTGGAGAGCTAAGAATTAGAGGAAAAGGGAGAACGTTCTACTTCAGGAAGGGAAGCACCACTAGAATGGTGTCTCCAAAGAGAAGATAATAAGAAGTGCCCTAGTAGAGCAGATTTGATCATGATAAAATAGTTTTGCTTAATAAGGCAAATTTTGATCATTGATAAAGAATAAAGAATGATTTTGCTCTTGTAGATCTGATTTGATTTGGATGTGGTTTAGATTTTGTGTCCTAGCATGGGCAATTGGCAAGCAAAAATAGTTCAAGGATATAACTGAAAAGATGGGTTAAAGTAAGCGAGTGCAAACATAGATGTGATGGTGTAATAGCTTAGAAAGGTATATAAAACCAAGAATATGAGAATGCACAAAGTGATGAGAGAGATGAAAATAAGAATGGAGATATCTGGGCTAAACTCAATAGAAATTGTGTGCTACCTACATAGTTCCATAGACTCATGTTCCAACATGAACTTCAAGCCAATGTAGTTCACCCAAGTTTAAGAGAGAATGGAATGAGGAATGATGAAAAATGACCAAGAATTGATTAGACTTAAAATGTATGTGAAGAGATACACATCTAAGCATAGAGAAATAAGCTTGAAATGCATGTTACCTAGAATCCTAATTCCATATCATGAGCCTAAGTTTTGCAAAGTGTTCTCGAGAATCGTTCAATGGAGCTTATGTTGACATTAAGACTTTGAGACCTGAGCACAAAGTGCTTGTTATAGCAAAAAAAAAATAGGCATCATAAGTATGAATAACTTATAATGACATAAGATTCCAATTGTGCAAAGCAAGTTCAAATGTGAATACCTATAACTAAGGATAATGGTAAAACAATGACCAAAACTAGAGTTACAGTAATTTACATTTTTAAAAAAAAGCAAAAGACAAAGAAAAAGATAAACATAAATGAACCTAACTTGAAATCAAGATATGATCTATGAAAACTTAATTAGGAACAAAAACGTTTAAAAATAAAATGTAAGAACATCTTAATGACATGAGACCAAGATATGAATATTCAAGATCCATGTGGACCATCAAGGTATTCTTGAACACAAAAGAGAAAAAGCAAAATCAAATAGAAAAATAAGACACCAACAATAATCAAATAAACAAAATGGTCCAAGAATAATGTAATAACATAGGATCAAGATATAAATAATCAAGATCCATGTGAATCATCAAGATGTTCTAAAACACAAAAGAGATAAGTAAAAACAAATAGAAAAACATAGGACCAAGAAGAGACAATAAGTAATAAAAAGAGAAAAGAAGAATAAATAAAAGGAGAGGTGAAAAATCACAAGAAAACTCAAATAAACACACACAAACAAAAAACCAAGTTAGTACGGTTTAAAGACAAATGTTCATGCATGTGTGATAGAGGTGTTACTTTCTACCACATCATAACAAAGAACAATGACAATTATTCCCTAATTAAAGAGGAACAATAATAGAAGAAATGGGAAAAGAGAAGAAAAGGAAGGGGTTAGCCGAGCTGACTCCAAATGTATCAAACAAGTGGATTCTACCTACATAGTTCCATGGATGCATGTTCCAACATGAACTTTAGGCCAAATGTAGTTCTCCTAGGAAATGGGATAGAAGAAAAATGATGATCAGACTAGCATGATTAATGTTATAGAAGAAATGGAAGATATGATAAATAAATGATAATGGTCTGATAAACAAGAAGCTGATGAGATGAGAAAGAATGATCTTGAAAAAAAGAAAGTGTGTGGGATAAGATGAAATGAACTAGTGTTTTTTTTTCTTGCAAAATGGCAAAAGCGTTCAAACTTAACAGTTGCTCTCAAAACAGCGAGAGTGTGGGATGGTGGAATGGGAATGTACAAATGTACAAAAGTGTGAGATAATGTTTTAATTCTTTTATGGAGTATGTTCTAGTGTTTTTGGTATTTTCAAAGTATTTCAAATGTTTTTAGTGTTTTTGGGATAAAATATGCACAAGGTGGGACCATCTAGTCGAGGAGATTTTCATCTTAAGAGTAGAGGTTCCAATAAGACAGCGACGCTGACTACAATGATCCATGCTCATAAATCAGTGAAAGTGAGGTAAGGGGGACTAAGGTGACCTCAACATGAATTTATCATGACTTACATAGTCCTGAAATGACCTCAAGTCATAGTAATTCCATCCACACAAAAGGTGAAGAAAAACCAACTAGGTCCCAACAAGTTCTCAAATTCGACAAATGACTAGTCAAATGAAAATAGTAATGGTAAGGTGATGCAGTAATGCATGATAAACAAATGTTGCCCCTAGTTTTCCCATAGGTGGTTATAACTAAGATACAATGACATAGGTTAGTGATACTAATTTTCCCATAAGTGGTTATAATTAGTAGCAAGACTAGTTAAACATTGATTTGCCCATAAGCGGTTATAATCAAGCTCACATATACAAATTTGGATTTAGGATGAAAGATATCTTGCCAGATCATATTTCATATTACTTTCATAGATTATCATTATAAACATGGATTTGATTGACTATTTAAACTTCATCAAAATCCCCTCACAAGAGGTGCAGGAAGAACCAAATGAACCAAGATCAAAACAAGATTAGGTAGGATGACTAAAAATAAGCTTTGGTCCAAATAGGAATGGAAATGGTATAATGAAATGATCAAAAGAAAATTAGATACAGTGCCGATAAAGTTACCCCCAAGCAATGACTGGATTAGATTGCTCACAAAATGGTGAGAGTGTGGGAAAAGGGTGACTGAGCTAACCTCAATAAAAATTGAGTGCTACGTACATATTCTCAAATGAGCTCAAGTAAATGTAGTTCAAATGGTTTGGTTCATGGATCTCAATGGTATAATAATGCCTAAAAAGGGGTATATAGAGTTGTTTCGAAGAGATGAGGCATGGTAATGGCAAATGGGTGAATGGTAGATGAAAAAATGGTTTTTTTGCTCTTGCTGACAGGGAGATGCATGTCGTAGCCAATATGTGAGACAACAAAAAATGATCAATCATATAAGTTGCTATCCAACACCCTTTTAGAATAACTACTCTGTTAAGAACTTATTACTGATCTAGATCTCAATAATGTGTTTGTGATCTTCATAGATTGTTGATTCTACTTCCTTCAAACGTTGAGACAAGATATCCTTATAACCTTGATAAAGGAAAGTGTTGCCAGTGATGGTAAATAATAATAAGATAAATGAGATAAGTGGGTAATAAATAGGTGGGTGTTAATGCAATATATAATGGGGGGTAAACAAATGGATATTGGGACTTTCAATCACACATAATGTTGATGATGTCAAATTTGACATAATTTTAGTTGTGGCAGGGTTGAAGACCTCTGAAGATGCTCTCGATAGGACCATCAAATTCTTTTGTTGCTTGATCTTGAGAGTATCTACTATCTAATTATGTTATAGATTGGAAGCTATTTTGATTTGATCTTTGATATTATCTTCAGTAAATAATGAAGAAATTTTGTGCTCAGCTATTAGAATCTTAATGAGGTTTTCACCAATGAATTTGCTCTGATCATCCCATAATGCCTCTGAGAAGGTTTCATAAAGAGATGTTAACATTTGACTTTGATTGTCTTCTAGTGCATTCAAAAAGGTGTCACTAAAAGATGTTGAGTTTGATCTTTGCTTATCCCCTAGCACCTCCAAAAAGGTTTCACTAGGAGATTGTTCTTTTTCTAAATGAATGTGGTCTTGGCCTCCTTGTTCTTCTTCAACTACTATGTCACCATGGATGCAATTCAACAAACTATGATTCTGTCATTCCTCATCGACATTTATGGGAGGTGGAATGTCAATAATGTGGCTATGTTGGGTGGTAATAATGGGATGGTGAAAGGCATCACAATTCTCGTAGAAGATACTAGAGGAACTTGTGTCGATGTTTAAGTAATCATCCTTAAAAACCATAGAAGGATCATAAATATATTCAAATTGATCTACAAGGAAATTGTAATGAATGTTTTAACAACTAATACTATAATATGTTTTTTACTCTGATTTTGAAGTAATGGACTATGAACCCAATGTCACCACTAATGTTGATTTTGTTTCTGATGTTAAACCCAATGTTGATTCAAAAATGGAACCTGAATCTAATATTGATTCTTCATATGATATGGTTGTTTTGATAATGTTTTATTGAACACTGAATTTTTGATAAGTAATGGCCTATGATGGCATAATGGGCTCAGTAAAAATTAATCATTTTGGAAGGGTTCAACATAGATTGACTCATCTAAGTGAAGCCCCTCAAAAAGAGGGAACCACTCAAGGGACGTCTCGATAAAATTGTGTCTATCAAAGTGAGACCCCTTAACAAGTGGGAAAAGATTAAGAGATAAGTCTACCAAGACTGGCTTGTCAAGGAGATGAGGCTCCTTAAAAATAGGTAACTTATCATAGTTTATCTTGTCACAAATGGGTGTTTCAATAGTAACATTTTGGTTTTAGTTCATAATAAGTTGCAAAAACTGGAGGTTCTTCAACAATATGTTCATCAAAAACTGGTGATGGGCCAAGAATAGTAACAACTTGATGCTTCTTAGTTTGGTTGCTCATGCAAACCAAAGGAGGAGGTCCTAAAATGGTTGCCCCTAGTACGTTGTGGAGTTTGATTACTTACACAAGCCAAAGCATCCAAGTCTTCTTGATAAACCCAATCATTTTAATCATGATTTGGATCATAAATTGGATTATAAGTTGGATTATAAGTTGGATCTTGACTATGTTCCCATGACTAATTTTTGCGATGTGGATAGAAATCTATCTCACAAACCATATTGTCATCATAGGGGTCTTGACTAAAGTTATAAAAGTCATTTTGTGTGGCCATTATATCATAAGTTAGATTATTCATGACTGCACCATAAGTGTAGCTAGACATATCTGCATTTAATGAAGAAATCTCTAAAAACAAAAAGACTTAAAGTTCTGCAAACCCTAAAAAATGATCTAAAAGATAAATGATTTAAACTTGGTTCAACTTGGTCGAAGGGGTGGAGTTGCATCTCAAAAGTAGTTTGTGTCAATATTTGGCATAAAATAACCTAGCATCAAATGTCTAACATCAAAGGTTTCTGAAGAAAGGTTGTGTTTTCCCAAACAAATTCATAAAAAATGATGAGGATAGGCACTCAAACAAATGAACAATCAATAGTGTTCAAAATTGGGTAATCATTTAACTAAAGCTATGCAACCCAAAAGAAAAAGATATGTGTACCAACATCATGAATTGAGGCCTAAATAGAAATCAATCAATGTTTGGATCCAAACTCGACAAGATTAATTAAAAATGCAATGTTGAAGACTAAGATTGGACCAAACAAGCTAGACAAGATCGGACAACATGATGGCACAATACAAAGTTCCAAATGGTATACATAAAATGGTTTGAAACAAATAGTTCTTTGATACAATGGTAAACAAGTTCTTGAAATAAATTGAGCAGCCTAACGGTGCAAGCATACTCGAATGATGTGATCAATGCTATGTTTCAAAAGACTCAAAAGGCTCAAAATTTTTTGACATGATTGGGGTAGTATAACACTACCCTTGTTAACTCAAATACATGATTTTGACATGGCTTATAAACAAACAAACAAGTTTTAGACTCAAAGCATACCAAGCAAATAATGACCAAAATACACTAAGTATAATCATCCAAATCCTAGCAAGGGTATGGCATGTGGGGTTGACTAAAATAGCAAGGTTTTGATCATTCTAGGGGAATCAATTATACATTGACTTTCACGTCAAACGATGTAAAAGATAAGCACAAAAATTGGGTGATCATGACATTGGCTAGTTTCAAAAAGGTCTAGTCCTTTTTACAACCACTACATCCTACTAATCCTAATATCAGATGTCCAAATGTAGATAAGTCCCATGTGTAACTCCAAAGGAGTCAAATGAAGTCAATACTGGGAGATGAAACCTCGAGTCAAAGCTTCCCTAAAGAACTCACGAGAGGTAGTGACGTCCCCATCGTAAGCCAAGTTTGCATGAAAATAAAGAAAGCATAAAAGTAGAAAGACTTTAGGGTCATTTTTAAGGTTACCCAAACTTTGATGAGTTTTTGGGGAGTGCTTTAGATGACATTCTTTTTAAGCCTTGGACTAGGCTATTTGCAATAGGAATGGCACTTTTGATTCCAAGGGTTCCCTATAGGGGATAAATGAAAGATCATACACACAACATTCCTCTTTTTGCCAAACAAAACCTAAGTAAACAACTATTACAAATAAGAATTGACAAGTGTGTTCAATTTTAAACCCAAATGAAAAGTTTGGTGGTGTTCATTTGACCCCTTGGTCTTAGTTACAAATTTTGAAAAACATTCACCAAAAAAACATCTAAATCCTTTGTTAAACACCCAAAACAAGGTTCCTAGTTGATTTTTAAGCATGCAAAGGTGATTTAAACATGTTTAAGCAAATATAAATTTTGGTCCTACAACAAAATTATTAGCATGTCCTTTAGCTTTGAAGCTCTTTTGAGTTTGAAACAATGAACTTTGAAAAAGTAACTCTCGAGTTTATGTTTTTTGAAAAACACAGTGACCAATGTCGGTTATTACCATCGATGTTAATTACTCTGGCTATCCAAGATCAAACTGATGTTAGTTTTGTTGACTAACATCAGCTAAGTCAGGTAACTAATGTCTATATTTCCTGTCAACGTCGGTTACTGTTTAAAATTATGGCAATAAAAAATGGAAAAATAAAGTTAGAAAATCAGTTTACAAGAGTTTTAAAGGTCCAAATGGATATTTTAGGGTTGCAAAGTTATCTTATTTAGGTGTGATATGCATGTACTCCCACCAATCATGCCAAGATGTAGAGAGGATTACAATGCAATTTAATCAAGCATTAGTCCATAAACAATGAAACATGTATAAATAACTAACTAACCAAGCCTATCTATTCTTATGGGAATTACAAAGGATAGTAATAAATAAATGAAAGAAAGCAACACCATATTACCTTTCCAAATGGATTCACTATACTCATGTGGCTCAAAAACATGTTCTCCCTTGATCAAGCATCCTTGTCTTTATCAACAATGGTGGTGAGCTCCTCCAATGCCTCAAGAACACTTCATAAAACCTAGGCTCATGATTCCAAATCACTAAACCAGCCTATCAATGAAGGTGGCAAACAAAATCTATGATCAAATGCAAAGCCTTATGGAAATAATTTAGCATTATAACTTTGCAATATTCAAGCTTTTTATTCATGTCCATGGCCTCTCTATTTATAGATTTTTGAGATTGGTCAGGATCAACCATGACCGTCCATCTCAAGATTGAGATGTGTGGCCATGGATAATCCTAATATTGGAATTTGATCCATAATTATCGTTATCATGACCTTGGAAGAAGGGGAATTGAAGAGGCATGGGAGGCATTAACTAGGCATGGGTGACCCATAATCTTGATATTTGTGACATTTATGGCCTAGGGATGTCTTCCTAAGAAATGATGTCACCTGATGATGCAATTAATAAGAATCAATTTTCAAAAATAAATATTCAACAACTCTCATGGAAAATCCACTTAAGCTCTTGATTTTGATTAATTAGCCTTAAACAAGGTTAATCAACATTTGTGCAATTATTTAAAAATTGGCCCTCAATTAATCAAAATGGTCAAAAAGTCATATTACTAAGTTGAAATTTGACTCAGGAAGAATTAGAAGGTGATGTTAGATGCATTGGAACCATATTTCCATTTAGGATGTTTCCAACATAGAATAACAAAGGTACGTGGTGTGTACCAATGAATTTAGGAGAAAAGAGTGATCCAGAGCACAAAAGGCAAAATCGTCATTTTGACTCAAAATGAATTGATCAAAGTTAGTTGGCCCATAAATTACATTGCCCCATTTAGGGATACTTTAACCTAAATTGGCACTTATAAATGACAAGTTCAAACTATTTAGTGCATTTTATGGATTTTGACCTAAAATGTGCATTTGAGTGCAATTCGAGTAAGATTGAGAATTTTAACACAAATGGTGTTAGGAATTGGATGTCTACACCAACTACATAGTATACATTTGCATTATGTTAGAGTATCATTACCATTTTCTGGCTCTACATGTTTAATGAAGGGATAATTCATTTCCTAGTTAACCTTAAAAGACCTAATTATCCATCTACTTCTCTTCCTTCACAGAGATTTTTGAGTTGAATTTTCAACTGAAGATGGTATTTGATGAGAACTAGAAATCTCTTCTAGTAGTTGAATTTCATCACCATTATTATCTAAAGCTAGAGGATCATCTTCGAGTGGTGTCATATCATCATTAATAAAATCTTCAGGTGGTGACATGTTATTATGATTAATTCTTTCTTATGAAATAAAATCATTATCAGTGGGTATTTCTACATGTAAAAGGGTTTTGATATTATTCTTGATAGTTAAAATCAAATATATTATAAATTTAAAAAAATATTTTCTTAATAAGTACCTATATTTTGAGTATATGTCAGTTGTATGAGCCTTTTTTGGCTCTCTAAAATAAGATATTATGTTCAATTTTATTGATAATTGGCCTTTTATTTTACCATTAGCCCCAGATGTTATTCTACCATGCACAAAAAAATAAGAAATTATGTGACTGAATGGTTGTAAGTGATGCAGTTAGATGTCTTCTAGTGCTAGGTTGACTATTAGATGACCACTAGTGTCAAGATCCTAGTGTTGGGCTAGGTTGAGTGATGTAGTTGACCAGTTTTAGCACGATGCAACTAGATGGTTTCTAGAGGGATTCAACCATTCAGTAGAAATAAGTATATAACAATTTAATGGCAATAAGGATACAATCAATGGATGGTGGTAAGGATACAACCGCTCAATTACAAGAAGGATGTAATCGATTAGTTTTTATGCTTTTGCAACTAATGTTGTCCAGTCGATCGATTATGTAAACATTGTAGTTAGATGGCTGTTAATATGGTACAACCAGATGGTTTTTGTTGCCAAATGGTTGTTTGTTTGATATTTTTGGATGGTTGTCTTTACCTAAATAATGAGAATTGGATGGTTAACCATGGAATCATATTTACTATAGATATGGTGAATTGGATGGTTACCCACAGAATTATTGTAAAAAAGAGAAAGTGATATGACCCATAAAATAACTTAAATTCTAATTTGTTAGGTGACCCAATCCTATGTACTAGCCCTCCAAAATATCCAAAACAAAATTCCCAAAAATTGAATATTCATGAATTAATGAATATTTGCCACTAAAATTTACCCTATGTGGAATTGTTTTTTATTTGTTAGAACATGTCACATTTTCCAAAAGCTCACAAGGGACTAAATCAAAAATCACATGCCTTAATAAATTAACACTTTCTAGGCCACTTTAAAAAAGAGGGGGATCCCAATTATGAAAATGAATGGGGCATGTTGGTAACAAAAAATTGAGACTTATATGTGGGAAATGCTTCTAAACATTTACATCCTAGAAGCTTTGGTTTTATTTTAAACACACCAAATAAATGAAGAAAAAATGCTTCATTCTCTTAAGATAAAATGAGACATTTGGGTTAAATTTAGCACATAACATACTAATTTCCATTACTTACAAAGATTTAACGTGTGTGAAATGGTTCATACACTCTTTCCCTTGAGGTTTTATTATAGCATGGGAGTTGTCTTCATAATTTGAAATTTTGAAAGGTATTTTATTTTATTCATCCATTGGCTAGCAGGGGGGAGGCTTGGGTATTGCTTTAGTTTCAGTCAAGGATCCATAGCCCTAATAGAGGTACCTTTTGCTCTAATATAGGCCTTGCTCCATTATTATCTAGATAGGAAATTCTATGATGGAGGTTACCCGAATCACCCTTTCTTAGGAGAAAATTTTTTATTTTCCTTAAATAATTCTTATTTCGTCTATTGATTTTCCTTTATTTACTTTAAGAGGGTTGGGAACTAGTATATCCAAGGTTTAAATATTATTTCAGAAAGGTCATTGCCATTAAATATACCTCAAGACAAATTTCAAAGACGTTTTAAGTGTACTTTTGACCCTTCTCTAGTAAGAGAATTATTCTTAATTTACATGTTGATTTTTAAAACAACAATCCCACCCCAAACTGAGAATATGAAATATTTTGTCATGGTATATGTTGTACAATATAAAACTAGATTATATAAATTTTAAACTCTTTTATAATATATTCATTACTTCTTTAACCAATTTGAATGTGCCTAACATTAGAGTATAATGGTAACCCAGTTAATAAAAAAATTGCAAAAAGGAGACATGAGGAGTTTCAATTTATATTAAATGTCTCACATGTCAATTCATATTAAACTTAGGGGAAGAAAAAAATGGGTCAAAAAGGGACAATAACAAACAAAATAATAATAAATAAATAAATAAAAGACAACAAAAAAATAGGAAACAAAAAAACAAAAAAAGACTAGTCTAACCCTACTCTACCTACACTAAAATTTTTAATTACTCCATGATGGTTGTGGATAGAAAAACTAAGAAGTAGTGATTTATAAATTATCCATTCATAGGTTGAGAGAGGTTATTTCCTTTTAAATCCATTAGCCTGGAGACATTGTGTCCCATTATTTTGGAGATCTGGTAAGGGTCGACCCATACAGAGTCTAACTTGGAGTGTTGGCCTTTATTTTCATGAGATTTATACCATAACAGGACAAGATTTGAATTTATGAAATCTTTGAAATTATACCTATTATCAAAATATCTCTTTACCATATCTTAGTGTCTACTAAAGTTTTGTAATGCCTCATCACGTGCATCTTCCATTGGTAAGATATTCAACATTTTAGATTGTACATGGTCCTCTTCTCTCATGTAATCCTGTATGAAATGATATGTGGGAATCCTTAAGGAAACTATAAATGTTGGTTGTTGCCTATAAATGAGAATAAATGGTCAGGATTTTAAAGTTGGCTTGTGTCTTGTTCAATCAACCCACAAAGCACATTTTAATAATGAAATCTAGTTCCTTGGTTTGACTACGGTAAAATTATTGACATAATGAATAAGGTTTTTATTAATTGATTTTGGTAGTCCATTCCCTTGAGGTTAATGATTTGAAGAAAGCTTTAAGGTAATTTTATTGTCACATTGTTTGATTTCTCATAAAATTTGTGTACCCCATCAAAATTTCTAGCAAACTAAGTTAGAAGTGGGAAAATGAGAAAATTTTAAGTGCAAAGACTAAGTGTCTTGTTTTTAATTGGAGTTGGACATCTACCAAGTAGGCATCATACTTTGAAGACTATTCAGAATGAATCAGACTCCAATACCTATAAAGTAGGCATTAGATTATAACCACTACTCAACAAGCATTAGACTTTGATGATTATTTATATGTGTTAGAATATAATAACTACTAGTAGGCATCATAATTGTAAACCTATAAAGCAAGTGTCAGACTCTAATGAGTACAAGATAGGCCTAAAAATCCAACTAACCCTCATTAATGAGGGTTTATGCTTGCACATGTAGGGGTTTGGCCACCCCTGTTATTTATTCCTTACTCCAATTTGATCCTCACTTCATTTATTTTTCTCTCAAGCTTTGATAATTTTCTCATTTTTTAGTGATAGCTTTAGGACCACTTGCACCATTGGTAGTTTAGGGTTTTTATTTCATATTAGGGTTTTTGAAATTTTTTTTGGTTTAAGATCCTATAGGCACTTGATAAAAAATTTATGCCTACTGCGTATCTACCTATTTTTGCATTCACATTATTCACTTCCTACTTGCTAATAATCCACCACTCAACACCTTCTTCTCTCCACCTTATCAAGTTTCTTGACCTATAGATCAACCACCTACTTCTACCTCCTCATAGTCTAAGACTTGCAGTGCACATATTAAACTCTGATAATTTCTAAGCATGTCCTTATTTTTATGTTGCCAGATTCCATGAACTACTCTTCACCTCCATGCCTCCTCTTCTTTTAGTTCCCTTTCTTTGACTACTTTGATTCTAGATTTCATCTGTTGAGAACTCCAAAGAATAAGGGAGATATGAGGTACTAATATCAAGGAGTTACTTTTCCATCTAATATGGAATCCAATGTCGATTGGATTGTAGATACAAAATTAGGCCATATTGACATGGTAAACTTCTAAAACATGGTCAATGCAGAGCACAAGTATGGTTTGATGTAAATTATTTATGATAGTGGATTGCCTAAGGTAGCTACTTTTATAATATCAGTCCAGTGCCCTAAGTTAGTGTTGACCCTAGAAAATCACTATGATAGGGAGAATAACGAGGTAAATAACTAAAAGTATGAATATGTCTTGTGTTTGGGAGTGGAACACATTAAATATATGTTGTAGATTCTGAATCATGAATCCTTTATAGATCTCTCGCCAGAGTTGACTATATAATTTTGGGAGGAAAATATAACTTCCTATTTTGGGTCATTGAATAAGCATTGGATATTAAATCCTAAGGCTTTTACTACAAGAGTCTTCAATATTATTTCCCTCCAATAATTAAATATAAAGATCAATGATATCATTCCTATTTTGAATAGGGTATTTAAAAACCCTATAGCCAAGGACTATCAAGAGTGGTTGTATAACTACTTGCATATCATTCATGAGAATAAGCAATTTATCAACTAGGATGAGTTAATCAATGACTCAATCCATAAGTAGTTGTGCAAGGTGCATCAAATTGGTAAATTTTACATGACCTCATATTTGGTTTATGAGTAGTGTGGAGAAGGATATATAGTTTATTGGGCATAGTTGGTCAAATATCATATTCACAAATTTATGAATTATATCCTCAACTGACATTGGCTTCCAATGCTAAGAATTTTTGTAGAGTTAATGGCACTTTACTATAATACATCATACAAATGTTTGAGGTATAACCATACAATATTTGCTTCTCTATTTCTACCACTATATAAATAGCATGGTGGGTAAGATGGTTCATTAAATTCCCTACCTTATCCTATATCAAAGTTTACAGATGTGAAACTACCCTTATATAATTCCTAAGTTTGTTGATGATAGGTGAGCCCTCATGGAGTTGGTGTGATAGCTCATTAAGATGCACAGGTTTTTTAACACCAAAGATAAGTCTAAGGCACATTTCTCCATTACTATTGAGAGTTATAATTATGCTACATTGAATAAGGAAAAAGCCATTTGAAGTATAATGGCCCACATTACTCTTCAGCATTTTCACTATAGTCCCTAATTTTATACAAGAGGGATGATTGAGAACATTTTGAGTTTTGCATATAGGCATGTCCCATATTATTAAGACTATTGTATGGATTACAAGGATGAGAAAGAATTCAGGCTTCTAGATTACTCTTATTTCACACTTGAGTAAGTAATTAACTACAACATAGCCTATATCCTTGAGGATTTTGAAGATGATGATGAGATTATGGATCCCATCTATTTTGAACATAATATCAAAGCAAGGCCCCTACCTAGGGTAGATTAGATCAAGTTGGATTATACATCCTTGAAAGATAGGACTCAAGCAGTGTTCAACCAAAATATTTCATGGATGAAGACTAAAGTAATTGATGTTTAAAATGCTATAATTTCACCACCCTTGAGAGTGGTAGATATAATAACTCTTAAGCTAGCCAAACAAGACAAAGAGGAGAAAACTCTCATAGGTTATTCTAGCATTGTAGCTGACACAATAGTGTTAACATAGGTTCTTGGAAAACTCATCAGAACATGCTAATATTGGGATAGTTGTGTGAAGTGTGAATAAAATTATAACACAGGCATGAACACAGACTAAACAAGGCATTCTTTAGTTAGATTTGATATATTTATGCATAAAATGTAAAATTAAAAAGTATAAAACATTCAATATAATCTACATGATTAATATATTTAGTTAAATAGATCATTCATTACTCATAAAATAATGAGAAAATACATTTGATTGAAACCATTTCAGAGCTTCATATTAATATCTATCACATCAAAACTCTTTAACAATATAATTGATTGATATATATAGAGTCACAATTTTCTTGTCCTGAGAAAAATTCACATGAAGTGTGTTTTATGTTGGTGCTGAAAATTATAAAAACATAAGTTGTGGTAATCATTCAAGGTGCCATTTACCGATTTTCATCCCTGGCCACTACTTAGCCACCCTTTAAGGTTTTCAACTAAGTAGCATACTAGTCTACCATCCTTGAATATTTTTAATAGATTAGCACAACTAGGTGGCCACCCTTTATGTGTTTTCAACAAACCTCGTCTGCTCCTAATGTTCAAGGCCTTATAAAAAATGCTTCAAAATGGCAAAATTGGAGTGTGTGCAGTAACTATAATAAAATTAGTGGCATGGACCATATTAGCTAAATTGTAGGAGGCCATGCAGATGGTTCTGATTATGGCTGAGAAGAAGACATTGTTGCTACAAAATGTGATGGTGGAAGTTGTAGTTGGGGTTGAGGTGAAGGCTAAGAAATTATAAAAACCTTTTTCTGATGGAGTTCCTATTGTAACTAACTTGGAGGAAAAAATTCAAGCCTGTGGATGATGTCTATGATATATCTATCTAAATGAGACATGCATTTTGAACAATGTCTAATCCATGATAGCTTCTCTAAACATGTTAATTCTAGTGCATAGCAACACTTGGCACTCAACCAAAATTTGGATGTTCTCATCCTCTATCACTAGGATCATATCCTGTGCATTGGATACTTTCACTTGAATTTATTGAGCTCTCATCCATATTATCTGCATGCCTTCTTATTTGAATACTAAAAAATATATTGCACATCATTTCATTTTGAAAATTCTACATCTTAAACATAATGGTGTCTCTAGATTCAAGTGATTGCATAAGTGTGACATCTGGTGCATTTTAAGTATAAGAATGGTCTTTCATGGAAGATGTGGCTTTATCTGCCTTTATGAATTATGGCATGGCATCCTTCCATGTGTTAGAAAACTATTAATTATAATCAAGCATATTTTGGGTTATGTTATGAGCTTGGTGCATAATAGTGTTCAGGACTTGTTCATGTTCTTCAAGGGGCTCAAATATGACCTCTATCTCAGCCTTGAGATTTTAGCCTTATGTGTGAAGTTTCTATAACTTTTGTGTAGCATCCTAATATTTTGTGAGCTAAGAGAGAAGGATTATGAGTTGATTTTTCTCTGACATTACTCAATCACCCAAAACTTGAGTGAGAACATGCAGTATTGATCAGCTCATGAGCTTTTATGAGATGGAGTTTGAGATCTATGTTTTCTTCCCTAAGTTGAAGCACTTCTTGTTCTAAGGTTGATGCTTTCTACATGATGGATTATTGAAAGGCATTTTCTCCTTTAATTTTCTTAGTTAGAGGTAGATGTGACACATCTAGTGATGCCTCTTGCACCATTGTAATCAAGGCCAAAGTTAAATTCACAATCACCATAGGTACTTTCTTAATCTACACCATGGGTAGATAAAATTTTGTGCAACACATGGAAGGTTCCAGGATATCCCATAACCATTAGTTATAGATCTAGGGCCTATGTTGTGATGCCTCATCCTATGCACCCCCTTTGGTAAACTCTAAGCCTTGTGATGTGGACAATGGTTATTGGGTTTTGTATATCCCCACCATATTGCTAGCCTAAGTTGCCTTTTCGGTTATGATTTCTTGTTCAACCTTGCACTCAATTACTACCTTGGATTTGGCTTTGACCTCTAAATTAACTTTGGAATCTACCTCCACTTTGGCTTTGGCCTCTACCTCAACCTTAGTAATGGCCTTTACCTCAACCTTAGCTTTAGACTTTATCTCAACCTTATTCTTGGCCTCCTATTCATAAGAATGATTCTTTGTTTTCTCTTATTAAGTGCACAATGCTTATTTTACCTTTTCCTCTTATTATGTTTTATCATGGCCTCAAATTTATCATTCATCTTTTGTACTACCTGCACTTCCTAATTTGTTTCTTCTTTTTCTTTCCTCATAGCTTATTCTTCTTTATTTTTCTCCTTGGCTTCTTTGTTTAACTTCCTTGGCCTTTCTCTTGTATTCCTCCTTTTACTTATTCCACTAATCCTCCTCCTCAACATCCTTGTGCTTTACCTCTTCCACATTTTTCTTCCTTTCTAATTTTTTATCCTTACTCATAACCACCTGTTAGACCTTTTCTTCTTCTTGTTTCATTGTGGCAGTTTGTTCTTATGTTGTAATATACGTTTGTTTGACATGATACTCGAGCTATAGTGAAGTTGTCTCTTTTGGCTCCTACATAGGAGTTGATGAATCAAGTAGTGACTGTGAATCAAATAATGATATTGATTCAATCATAGTACTTATTCATGTTGATGACTTATGCCTAGAAGATTATGCAAGGGTGAGATTCATATTCAATCTCTTATAAGCCTAGAGTGTCTCTTGAGTTTGTTGCTTGAGTCCTTGGGCCTGCTTTGTTTTTAACTACACTAATGGATCTAAAAAATCAGCCATCCATTCCTTGATTGATGGATACACTCTAGACACTTATTATGCCCTTTGCCTATGCACTAGAGGTGGGCTTTACGGCAATGGAGAGTGATCTCCTTGCATAGTTGAATATCCTATAGTTAGATCCATGTGAAAAACCTCAGCTTGAAATCATTAGTTCATTGCTTTATTCCTAAGAGTATTTACTATTATTGAAGGGGTAGGTTGGTTGATGATAACCCATAAGTCTTGTCTCACCTAGTTCTACACTTAACATGTGTGTACCACCTTTTAAAATAAAAATTTATTCTCTTATTTTTTATCATAGACCTTATTACCTATGTTTGCAAGCATTAACTACAACACTTCTTGTTAAATGGCACCCAACTCCTTAAGATCACATTCTATAGTTATTTTTGGCATGCATATTGTCCATCTAGGATTTGGTGTTGTTTATCCTTCTTTAGTGGTGGTAGTGAAACTCACCATGTTGGTACATTCTGATTACCCCTATCAGAATATGATGTACCTACTTCTATCTATAGTGGTACTTGAGCTCATGTTTTAGATTGTGTAGGCAATGATTATTGTGATCCTGGAGGCTTAGATCACAAGGGTTACATTGATTTGGTATCTAGGGATCTCTAACGCAAGAGTTATGCCTTGGCATCTAGCATGGTAATGAAGAAGGGAAGTGGAGTGGATGTTGCATTGGGTATCTCATAGACTCTAATGTGAAACCCATCATGCATTTTATGATAGATGCATGTTACCCTATATACTACAAAATGAATGTGGGTACCCTAGGGTGTAAGATAATCAGGGTTTGAATCTCAATCCCCCATTGGTTGAACCTAGAAAATTGATAATAGTATTACCCCATCTTGGTCCAAGTGAGGTTTGAAAATGTAGTCTCAGGCCAAAAATCTTTACCAGGGTCAACCAAGCCCTTTGATGACTTCCACGAGGTGAAGCATAATATGACCAAAAAATGGTATTAGAACACTTAGATGTTCTAGTGAGTACCTTTTTAATGTTGGTTGTGAGCTTAGAAGCCAAAAAATTAGGCCAATTGAAGTTCTCACACATCATGATCATTCGATATGCAATGTTAATGAACCCTTTTATTGCATGTCATGTGATTTTGGTGGTCTACCAAATCCACTTGGTGATGTAGCCTGAGAGAATGCATACTGACATGTCATCCACCATGTCAATAGGGATCCACCTGGATGCCCTTTTATACTTTCTTTTATATCCAAAAGAATTGGTGGAGTTTTGGTTTTGTAAGGTAGAAGAGTTTTTCCCTGAGTTATGAGTCTTATTGCTTACACCATAGTTGTAGTGTTGATGAAAATGGTGACATCATTGGTGGAGATTTGGTTTTATAAGGCAAAAGAGTTTTTACCTAAGTTGTGAGTCTTATTGTTTGCACCATAGTTGTAATGTTGATGAAAATGGTGACATCTTGTGAAATATGAATCGCACCCTCATTATATCTACTGAGTAATGTGAGCATCGCCTCATCCAACTACCAAAAAGTAGGGAACTTGATGTTTCTTTCTACATTAGAGCCTTACAGAGGGTGTTAAAGTGTTAGGGGTCTTACTTGTGCTTCTTCAAATTGGTTGTGGCTAAACATATTGACCTCTATAACATTGATGAAATTGAAGGGGTCTGGATCATGGTATATAGTTTGTTAGAGTGCCAAACCAATTCCCATTTTTTCCTTCTACACAACTATGAGAGGGATTATAAGTTATGCATGATCCATAGTCCTATATATACCCAAAGTTTACATGATGCCACACTCCCAATATAAAGCTAATGATGATGCAGTGATCTCTTATTTTGTGCTCCATAAGGAACTCTTTAGCTCTTGTCCCTTCCCTATTCTTCCTCCTTTCTCTCTTAAGAACCCAAAAAAAACCCTTTTAATGCCATTTTCAGCTTCCATTCATTTCCAACATTCTCTATTAGTGACAAAAATTCCCCTTCTAGTGACAGAACCACCATTCCTAATTACATTCCCTATCTATGATGGGTTTGTCAAGACAGTTGTGTAAACCACCATGACAAACCCATCATTAAAGGGTGGTTACATTTTAAAATGACATGATTTCATAATGATGAAGGGTGGTTTTATCTTATAGGGTGGTGGTTTTGTAACCACCCCTGCAAATAGGGGTAGTTCCATCATAGTTTAAATGCCTTCCAAAATTAGCTCTTGTAACTCCAATTTTGATGTGTTTTGCATGTTTGGTGTCACAATTCTTGATTTTATCACCTTGTGTTCACCTTTAATCAGGGCCAACTCACTCCTCTTTAATTTTTATGCATCCTTAGTTCTTCTTAAGTTGAACTCCCAATTGGACTTAGTTGAACTCCCTCATGCAAGATCCCAACTCTTTCTACAAGAAGGCCATTTTTTGTCTGAATTTAGATCCAAAAATTGCCATTAAAATTTGTTATTTTGAATTTCTTATAGACACAACCCTGGTATAATTTCTTGAAGATCTAGCATGTATAGTTTTTATGTCTACTACATTATCATAGGTTAAGAAGTGTTATTGGTTTAACAACTCGGTCTTTAAAAACCAAAGCATTGGCCAACCTCAGCACATCTACTCTCCATTTACGATTGTGTCTCCTCTCCTTCCCCATTTATTCTAGAGCTTATGCATCCTCCAGTTAGAGAATTCTTAGAATTAACACAAAGATGAAAGGAGCTAGCATACTAAGGATTTTATCATCAATATACTACATGTATTCCAATTGATCTACGCATTGGTCAGGTTGGATTTCTATTTGATTTCTATTATTTTTCATTTATTGGATTAGATTAGTATATTTTTTATTGCAATAGATTGATTTATTTATTCATAAAAATAGCATATTTGATAGGGAAAGAGGTATAATTATTTTCATTGTTTTTACTACCAAAATTAGTAGTTAGTTTTACTTTATGTTTGCATTCCAATAAATTTGTTCTCTTTAAATTAGCAAAACATTTCACAAACCATTCATAGAAAGATTTTAGTGAATTCTTGAGACATTTTCTAGCCACTATAGTATTGCATTTCAAACAATCAATTAGACAAACACAAGAAATTAGACAACCTTAGGAACCCTAGTAGAGATAGCATATCTCTTATTGTTGTTTATTTTCATAGATTAAAATTGTTATTGTCCTCTTCTGAGAATAGAAAATCAGAATTCACATTCTTTTTTTCTCTTTAACAAATCAATTAAAAAGCTTTTTTGTAGACAAAAAAAGCTAATATAAAGTATTGTGACATTGATGTTTTCTATCGGATTTCTTTTGCATTGCTTGTATATTAAAAATACATAACTTGCATACTTAGTCCACCTCATATAAGCAAAACAAAAACTAAAAAAACAACACCACCTAGTTTGCATCTAAACAAAGCAAGGAAAAATCAGCACTTTACATAATAGTATAGGTTTTTTACCCTCTATTTTGCATGTATTATAAATCATTGGAAAAGATTAAAAAAGGTTTTTTTTTATTTACTGTTAGCTTTTTATTTATTTTAATTTTAGCATTTCAATTTTAGTAAATAAACATTTACTTCAAAAAATCCAAAAAATAAACCAAAAATAATAAAAAATTAACAAAAATAGTGCCAAGAAGCCTTGTTAACACATGTAAACACCTAGATCTCAATAGAAGCCTTTCCAACACATGCAAACATCCATGTTATATCTAAGCCTTGCCCATCTATGCAAGCACCCTATACAAAGCCTTTCTTCAAGCATCACAACAAGCACACATAGCAAGCCATTACCTGAACAAGCTCATAAGCTTTACCTTGGCTTTTGCCTAGTCTCCTTCAGATGACCCTTTTCAAGACACTTGGTCTTATCCATCATAGTTTATTCCTTAGGGTTAAATAACTTGGTCCTATTGGAAGTAGATACTAAGAGGGGGGGTGAAGCAGTAGACAACAATACTTTCACTTTCAATCTACTTGAAATTCATTCATTATCATTCATGAAACATCACATCAAAGCATGAACAACTAGACTAGCATCAATGCAAAGATATCACATACAAAGAAAGTATGAACATAATAATGACACATCATCTATGTGGCAAAGCCTCATAGGGGATAAAACCCACTAAACCCTAAAATATGGACTATAGTCCTATAATGATAAGATACAAATTTACTTCAGCAACAACTGATCAAGCAACACCTACCCCTTAATTTGGTTTAGCACCCACTAGACCTTTAGTTAGCACTAACTAGCAAGTAGGCTACAACCCCCTAGGAAACCAAGCACCAACTCAATCATCTTCAAACTGATCTCCACCTTTGATCTAATGTTTGACACACCTAATGATGGACTCCTCTTGATTTCACTCTTCACCCTTCAATCTCTCTCAAACAGCCTTTAGGGCTTACTTGTTTAACATGCCTCTTCAAGGCTCATTAGGTCCAATGACCTATGTATCCATTTGTAATTTCTTTATCAAATATGCATGACTAATCATCTTCACTCTCTGATGATCCTTGATGACCTATACCTTTTCTTTCAAATTTTATCTCCTTTGATTAGCTCTATTCACTTAAATAACACAAATAGACCAATTAGGCCTTGTACTTATACCACATTCTTCCTCTAACCCATCTTGGTCGACCAAGATGCTTAACTCACTTGAAACACACTCATAATAGGTTCATACATATGTTACATATGTGAGCCACACACTCCATAGGTTAGTCATAACCCTTAAGACCCAAATCCTCTTTAGGCCTAGTTGAGACCTAAAGTAATTAGGTCTATCCATGCACACGTTATAACTTGGAATCCTTGGTCCACCTTCAGCCTTTACCAATAGATGAAACATATCAAACCTGCCTCTAAATAGGTTTGATATAAATATCCCTTTCTCACTCCCAAAAATATCCATAACACCTGGAACTCCAATTCACACCTTGAACCAAGCAATTAGGTCTCCTCACTCTTTAGGCCTTCATACACATAAAACATTATCTTCTAAAACTGAAGCATGTTATCACTTTTATCAAACAACCAGCTAAAAATATTACATGAATAGGTCATTCATGACTTCAAAAACATCACCAAATACATTTAGCTTCACTAAACTAGCCAAAAAATCTCAAACCAACTTTCTTAAAATGACCACTTAGACTGGTCACACACAGCCAAAGTACAGTCAAACAACTTTGACTCTTCAATCTTGATTAGGGACAAAATATGACATATAATACCTTCTCATCAATCTTTGAGACTTATAGAACAACTTCAAACTCATTGAATACTCAAACAACTTCGAATGTATTCCTTCAAAATGACCACTCAAACTACCTGTAGCTTCCAAAAACATATTCATGTAAATGTTCATGTTTAGCACTTGAGATGTCACTTATAAGATCTTCTAATACATGTACAAGGTCACATAATATTCTTAGAACATCTACCAAAACAAAAGTCACATGCTTCAATGGTAAATATGCTCTTACAGATCATTCTCATTATCTTAGGTTCCATTGTCACATGGAGGTGCCTGAAGGAGTCCTCTACACCTTCCAATAGTCAAACTTGGTCAACCAATCCATTCTGGGTCCTTTCTAGCAAGATCTTTCCAATCACTCTACTATGAGGGTTTATAGGAGGGTTTTGACTACTTTACATTCTTAATGAATGTTCATAAAGATTTGTACCTAAAACTATTTAAAAATATATGGAAAACCTTCTTAGGTCCATGTGCCACCTCTCCCAAAAGGCTTAGGTCACCATGTAAAATTTACACATGCCAATGAACATCACAAAATTCTTCTCAACCGTGCAAACCTTCAATTTGCATACATAAGTGTCCTAACATTATGTCTTTCTTTCTCTTCCTCCTCATGACCCAAAACTTGGTCAACACCTTTGAACCAACCTATCACACCTTATTTCATTCTTATATGAGCTTTGTTACCTTATAATCTCACCTTGACCCTCCATTTGGACCTCACTAGGTCACTATGCACATTAGGTCTAGAACCATCTATCAAACTTGGATATTAAAAGCACTTGAAACCTTCTTGTATTGATCTTAAATCATGTCATACTCACTCATGCCATGCTCTCAAGCTTCTATCCATTTTCACACATGTCACATGCTAATTTCTTCAACAAGCTACCAAGCTTGTTCCTTATTATAATAAAATAGACACGCATGCTCAAAGTCTTCATGTTACCAAATCACCTTGAGCTTCTACAAGACCACTCTTATAGCTCACAAAACATCTTAAAACATCTAATAATATCTCATAAGCTTGTCATATCATTTTTCATAGATCAAGACAACTCAAGCCACATGGATCACTTATCAAGCACACAAGGCCTTCTTTGTTACATCATGATATCAACTTTGACTAGGACAACATACTAGTCACAACACTCATCAATAACATCACCACTTTGTCATTGCCTTTGACATCAATGCACACATGATATCATGCTTTAACATCAATGACAACACTTTCCAATAGGTCCCATAGTTACCATGCAATCTAATAGTAACACCGAACTAAAATGTGAGATTTTTGATTCCACCCTGATTACTTACCTTATTGTTCACTCCTTGGCTATCTTAGATGAACAAGAAAAACTTTTTGGTCCACTCATCATCATCTTTCCTCAAAATAGAGGACATTAGTATAACATCATTCAGGCCAAGTTTCCCATTCATATCTCCTTCTTCTCCTTGGGTCTAGCCTTGTCCTATATCATTCATATTTTGTGGATGACATTGACCAGGCATAAGCAACCCAAAAGAGTAGACCTTTTCTTTTGATTCATTTATCCCCATCTCCCCAATTTCCATAGTCCTAGCATTGACCAAGAGCTCTACCTTCTTGTGATCTTAGAAACCAGAGGACTATGGAGTTCTAGTTTGGCTCAGTTTGGCACTCTTAATAAGTATCGAGATGATATTGAGTTATTTTAGATCCATCATGAGAACCCATTGCCACCACACATTCTAAATTTCATTTCACTTAATAACCAACCAAATCCATAGCCCCATCCATTATCAACTATCTGAACTAAACCTCAAGGAGTCAAGTGCATAATTTAACATGTGTTATTTGTATCCCTTTCATCCTTTTCTTTTCTTCTTTCTCTATCTTCCCTCCTATTTATTTTGAGGGTATTCATATACCCCCATAATATCTCTAATAAGGACATAAGAAGATCTCTTGGCTTAGAAGGCTATAGGAAAAGCTAGCTCAATTATAGTGAACCTTCATTTATGAGTTGGAATAACCCAACTTTTGACACTAATATAGACTACCAAATCTATGATTACTTTCATCCAAACACTCAAACTAGGAGTGGGGTCTCCATCCAAGAAATACAATATGTATCTAAAACTATTTGTAATCACCTAGACTCCTATGATACGACCCTTATTATGGGAGGTGAGGTTACCCCTTACATTGCTACAAGGCCATCAATCAACTTACAAATCCTAGACATAGAGAGCATAGATAAATATGATTATTACATAAGAAGAGTATGTCACATAGAGGACAAGGTCAATTGTATGCAAGTGACAACATCCCCTAGTAGGATTCAATACATGACCAACCCATTGATATGAATTGAAAACATAATCCCTAAGGCTCCTTCCCTAAACCAACCTCTTTAGACTACCTTGTCTCATGCCTCTATCCATCCTATATAGGAAATCCTTAAGCCTAGTGCCAACACCAGCCCAAACCAAATCATCATCACCCTAGTGAGTTGTATTCATTACCAAAAACAACCAATAGACTTTAGGTTGGGGTATAGGCCAAAATTCCCCCACACAAACTCATTCCCCTCCTTCTCTCATCCAAATGATGACCTACCCAACACCACAACAATACACTTATACACTTACATCGCAAGAGGGACATATACCCCCACAGAACCATGACTCTCACCAATCCCTTGGGGATATTATCACTCACAGGACCCCTAACCTTGTTACCTCTAAATCCCATTTATCTTATCAATCACAAATTAAAACCTTGATGGGGAGTATGTACACTTATGCTCCACCATTGTAAAATAATGTGGTAGCCAACAATCTATTATTCTTGACACCTCTGAGTTACATGCCTTTACGTACACTCATCCTCCATAGATGAGCTACGTGTTACCTTATGTAGTGTCAAGTTATGCACAAACCACATATACCCCCACTGTAAACAATCATTACACCTCCTATGTCTAACAACCTTCCCCTTTATTTTCACATGCATTTGAAATTTGCTTAGCTAGATAGCTATTTTCTAACTTACTGCACTTCATCTTACTAGACAACCTCCATTCCTTATAGTGGTTACCGAGCCAACCCCTATTTTATCCCTCATTTTATTTTGGCCCCGTTACGGAAATAATGAACTTTAACATGGGGACTTACACTGAGTACCTCAAGGAACCTCTCAATGCTAACATATAGGGGTTTCCTCTCCCACATCCCTTACTATATCTTCTAAAATTTAAAGGGGAAGGATATCCTAATACACATGTCAAATCCTACACTACATCGATTAGAGAATGCCTCCTTTTGGATGGGGTGGTTGTAAAAATATTCCTTAAAACCCTATTAGAAGGGATATCACTCAATTGGTATTATCTTCTCCTTGAGGGGTTTATACATTCTTTTTTCCAACTCATGGTTGATTTTGTCAAATCCTTTGATATGAATAAGCTCCTAAAGATTGGCATATGAAAAATTTTACACATCAAGAGAGAACATGATGAGTCACTCACCCATTTCATCATGAGACGGTGATAGGTCTCATATTCCTCTTCTAACACACCCAATATGGATCAACAAGAATTATGTAATCTCTTCTTCCATTCCCTCAATAAGGAGACAAGGGAAGATGTCTAGAAATTCCCATATCAATCCTATGATGATGCCCTTGTGAGTGCCTTGTGAATTGACTAGCTGGATATTGACAGTGGTCAGTGGACTTATGATACCAATGGATACAATATCACCCCAAGCCAAAACAATGGGGGATTTCAAAATGCAATCCCAAACAATGCCAACAACCAAGGTCCTAAGATCCTACATCAAAATAGGAATTCCACTACCAATGGCATCATTGAACAAATTAAGAAGCCAAAGCGCATGAAAATCAACCAATATCAACCTGTAAATAACACTAACTTCAAGAACAATATGGGATCTCAAAACCATTATCCCCTTCCTGCCATCCATGTAATTGAATTCAACCAACTACCACCAAATAACACACAACATCATAACCCTAACCAAAATCAAAACTAACTAGGTAAACAATACCCCCAATTTCATAACCAAACCTATTACCAATGAAATAATCAATAAGTGTTTAGGCAATAGGGGAAAAACATGAGACCTAGAGACTATGATCCCAATGTTTATTGCCTCTTCCATTGAGTTATTATTCATGAAACTCATATCTATAGGGAATATAACAAATTTATACAAAGACTCCTAGAAGATCAAAAGTAAATATCCATGGAAAGGTTCCTAGGGAACGTTAACACAAGCTCCCAAGTCTTTTCAAGCAGTCTTATCACCCCTCAAAATCAAAATATCTAAATCTATAAGAACTCATTCCCTAATCACCAGGCACACATTGCCTAAAATTAATAATAGGTTAGCCCAAAAAACCAACCTATTCAGCATAACCAACCCATGGTAGCATAAAATCATGATGTTGAAGTCTCCACCTCTAGGACTATAAACATTGATGTAGCTCCTCAGTTGGGAGTGCAAGGTAAAACTAGAATGATAGGGGTTTTATAAATAGAATTCAAAGAGGAGGTAAACATTGTTACTCATACCAAAGAGTACTAGCCTATGGCCCTTTAATCCTCTAATGTTCTAGAAACACAATCCATTCCTAAGCTCGTGGGGAACTATGACTTAATATTTGATTTGACCAAAACATTCTCCCACATTTCATTCTTAGACTTTCTTAAAAACTCTATGGCTCATCAATCAACCTTGCTTGATTCCTTGGGACTAGGGCATTTATCTAGTGTCACTTCTCCTCCACAAGCTCAAATCAACCACATTGATCTAGATATTTTTTTGCTAGGTTAAGGATCATGAGATGTTGGCTATTTATTTGATTTATGAATCCTTCCCCCTAACTATAATAAGACAAGGAGGTGAAATCCAACCTTATTTCTATATGTATGGATCTATAATAACTATGTGAAGAGAGTTATGGTTGATGATGAAGCGACTATCAACAACATCCCCTTCTCCTTCCTACAAAAACTAGTTTATGGGGAAACTAATTATTTTACCACGTGCAACACCCTATGAGGTTGTAGTAGCCTATGAGGCTATGATAACCTCAAATCCACTTCCATATAGACCATCATGCTCCCAGTAATTTTAAGCCCTAATATAGTGCTAACAGAGTTATATGTCATAGACAAAGACACCAATTACAATATGATCCTAGGAAAGCCTTGGATACACATGATGAAGGTTATCCCTTCAACCCTATTCTATAAAATATGATTATAGCACCTAATAAAGGTCTTCATCGCTTAGGGGGATCCTAATCCTTTCAACATGTTGTAAGCAACCATGCATAAACAACCTAGATTACACATTGATTACTATTTGCCTACCAATGGGGTCACAAAACCCTTGTAATTGGTCGATATTACTTGATCTATAAAATCTAAAGTACTCATATTAAATAAGGGTATAAAAATACTCTAGTTCTTATTAAAAGACAAATTAGAAAAAAAATACATAGTAGTAGTTGAGAACATCACTGACCCTGAACCAATCAATGGCTTGATAATCTCTACTATATCTATAGTCAAGATTACCAACCTCATTGAGAAAGACACTCCCGTCATCCTCCCATTCGAACCACATAGGGTGGGGACCTATGATTTCTCTAGACCACAATGCCAACAATCCCTAGAAGGGTTATTTATCCTACCAAAGCTTTGCATGGTAGAGGTGTCTTAGAATGAAGAGATCTCCCTTCACAACAACCATCTCAGCAACTATCAATGTTATCACCCATTGTTCAAATGTATCGAGACAAGTTGCACTTCACATTCTACCCTTGTCACTTTTGAACCACTTTAGAGTATGTTCATAGATCACACTATGACAAGACCATACTAATTTTTAAGAGTCCTTAATCCACTATATTTTCTCCCTCCATAGATATCAATCATCCTACTCTGACATGCACCAGGTCATATTTCTTGTCACACTCTAAGCTCTCTAATGGATAACCAAATTTAGCTTCTCCTCCAACCATGCCAATGCTCTAGGAAATAATTCATACCATGATGGTACTTAGGATAAATATTAACATTGAAACCCATGACTATCCATAGATCCCTAAAGGAGGGCCCTTTTTCCATTCATGAAGGGGAAAGACCTAGGAAGTCGCTCACCAGATTCTTGTAGGCTTTCCCATATATAACAAGACAAATGATATTACCCATGTATTACCCACAATAATATAAGTTGTAAAATTATGCCCTCATGCTTCCTACACCAAAATGAGATCCTAATTATGTTGGCATAATCCCTATGCTAAAGTAAAACCCTAATTATGTTGGCATACTTCCCACCCCAAAGATAAGATTGAGAAAACAACCTTTTGAATGTCCAAAGGTGCTTACCTATCTCGACCCAAAACTTAAAAGATAAAAATTTAAATTTCCAAAAACTCACCCTTCTTTCATCGACAACACAAGGCAAAGACATTCACACTTCTGAAGGCATGTTTATTATCCTCATGAGCCTCTAAACTAGGGCCCCCAAGAGGGGTTAACTGGTGTTTTTGATATCCATATGGTTGAGATATATGAATACCAAGACACTTGCCCTGATGACAACATTTTTTATATACATGACCAGTGGGTCCTTTACTGTGATGGTTTCAAGTGCTACCTCAGCACTAGGGCAGGAGTCATTCTCATTTCCCTTAAAGGGCAGGTCATGCCTTTCAAGTTCAAGCTATATTTTGAGTGTACAAATAATGTGGATGAGTATGAGGACCTCTTACTTGGGATGATCATTGTAAAATACTTGGATATTTAAAACCTAAAGATCTAGGGTGACTCATAGTAGTAGCAAACCAATTTTTTGAGGTCTATTAGACCAATGTCAAACACCTTCAATTATACAAGACTGTTATGCATTAGATCACTAAGGGGTTTAAATTCATCTCTATAGAGGTAGTCCCTAGGTAAAATATCTAGTTTGCCAATTTTATGGATACCTCATCTTCACACTTTGACCCCCATCTAGAAATACCATAATCCAATTTCATAGTCTTAGTTAGGATGAAACCTCTTATGCATAAGACTCATAATGACCAAATTGTTACCCACATCAGAAGGGATGATGACCCCTTGGTCCTCAATCTAGTAAAGAACAATGAGGACATTATTATGTTCTTATGAGTGTTGTCACTTGGATTTGTACCCTTTGAGGATATGTCTCATCTCTCCTTATCCAAGTGGCATAGTTGAAACACCTCTAGGTTGTGGGTAGCCTAAGAATGAGGTGAATCTCTAGATAAGGCTAGCTCCCTTGATGTGCCACCTATAGATCACTACTACACCTATGTTTGTGAGGGAAAAGGGAGAGATAAAAATGAAAGTAAACTATACTAAAGGAGGTGATACACAAAATAGATTGATGACTACAAACCAATTGCATGTCACACATGAGACCAAGAGAATAACTAAACATACACTTCTCCAATCTGAATCTTCTCACATCAGTATTTCATTATGAGGTTGTGATGAATGTTTAGGCTAGGAGGACTAGAAAAGAGGCCTAGAATGACACTATTTGAATAAGCTAACTCACTCAACCTTGAAACATAATAAAACACTTCACACGACCTATAAGAAGAAGCTTTCAAGCTACAAATAGGTGTGAGAATGAAATAACAATTATAGGGAAACAATAGTCATCACTAAGCAAAATCAATCATTCAAGTGAATACACTATGAATAGTCATGGAAGAGGTAAAAATTAGTTATCTTTATTGATCCATGGTAGAAAAATGAGTAGGGATTCTTCATACTTAGGTGGAACATAATTTACAAAGGCCAAAATGGCTAGTTCTTATAGAACCTGAGAGAGAGAGAAGGATTCCAAAGGTCACAAGGACATTTGGCATGTTGAAAGGAGTTACATATGCATGGGAAGAGAGTGTGAACCTGATCATGCAAAGTTAGGAAGCACAAGTGTCAATCCAAAGCATGAAACTCTTGAAATATGGCATGAAATTCTCTTTGTTAACTAAGAAAACTACCTTCATCATTCACCCCTGTTACTCTTTCACTGTGTTTAGATATAGAGCTTATACGTAAGTTCTTACATGTTCTTGTAACTAACCATTTGTCTAGATGTGACTTTAAATATTGATCATTGATCTTGCCTTTGGTGCCATGATTAGATGCTCTATACTCAAATGAATCAACTTTAAAATGCATCCATTTGATCACCTTCTAATAGGTTCATGTTATCTATTAGATCTTTATACGCTTCCAAACTTTAGCTTTACCATATTTAAAATGCACCCATCAATCTTTCTGATCCAAGATTCTACATGACATTGGATCTCCAAAGATGCATGATCTTTACCTCTATCTTGATGTTAAACATTAAGCTCTTTCTCACATCGCATTGATTCCTATATCCTTGAATCACTTTCGCTCCATCGATCTTCTCGATAATGTTTGGTTTTTAATGTTCCACTCTTTAAAACACATCCATCAATCTCTATATCCTACCTCCTGCATGTCGTTAGATCTTTGATCTTGCATGACCTTTACCTTGACTTGGTAATTAAACTTCAACACTTTGACCTCATATTGTTGCTTCCTACATCTTTGGATTGCTTTCACTCCATCGATCTTCTCAAACTTACTTGATCTTTAACTCATCAATATATTAATAAACCTCGAGCACTTTATAGCATTAAAGTCCATTCACTCCATTGGATCTCCTTTGTATGATCACCCACTCACCATCAGATATTATGACAAGCTTGATCATGAACTCTGACAAGCTTATGGTCATTGGGTCTCTGTCTAATGAGCTTTGTGAATGTGACACTTGTCACTTGTGCACTTATTTTGAGCTTCTTTTGATAATTTGACTTCATCATGCTCTATTGGATCTTCAATGTCTAATTGAGTTCAAACCCTTGATCAAGTAGGGACATATAATAAAGTCTAAGACTTAGGAAATATTAAGTCCTTTGATCATTTCTCAAGTCAGTAATTACTAGGTCGAGGGGCTGGTTTTACAATGAGGATAAAGACTTAAGTTATAACTTAAGCTACTGGGTCTTGATTATAGCTAGTCACCATCAAAATAGAAAGTGTATATTAACACCATGACTTAAACCCTTAGGGTTTTATCGAGAAACCCTATCCAGTATGAGAGCAAAGATAAATCAATTTTGAGCTCATTCCTTCTCAATTAAACATGTGGATCATATCTCTAGAATGCTCATGAAAAACCCATAACAAATCTACTATCTATTTATTTTGAAAATGTCCATAGATGATCTTTGTAAAAGTATGATAACTTTGCATCACCTTGTGTAGATTTTGTCTAAGTATGGAGGCCATTCATTTTGCCTAGAAGGCTAACTTTGCACCTGCATCACTCTTGTTGCACTTAGTTGCATGACCTACAAATTGACACTTTTATTCCTTTTTCATAAGGGATTTGATCCATATATCCATTTGGTCCTAAATCCTTCTTATGTGCAATATATAACATTAAATGATATCAAATAACTTATAATACACCCCATGACATAAAACTAGACCCAAGAACATCTAAAAATCAATTTTTTACCTATAAAAGTTCTGATTTGACCTATAGGGTCAAGTTTGGTCAACAAATTAGTGACTCATAGGGGTAGTGTGCCTGCTATACTAAAGATCGGTATCCTTATTTGTCCATTGGGATTAGGGAGTCAGCTGAAGTCTAAAACACAAAAAGAGGACTTTGACAATTAACAACAAGCTTTGACCAAGACAAGACCAAATGACTACATCAACCACACAAAATAAAGGACACACATAAAGCAAAACAAACACACTAACAAGACACACACACACACATGTGCACAAAGAACTTAGGGAAATCATAAAACAAACAAATATGCACAACTATAAACTAAGCATACCTCCTTTCCAAGATCAAAAAGAAAGTTTCTTGAATCTTCTTCTTCATGATATGAGTCATAGTTCCAAGCATGTTGCTCTTTGAATTGGATACTTGATAGATCAAACCTATTCCTTGGCACTTTACTTGATCTAATCTCAAGTCGATCATCCTTGAATAGGTCTCCAATGTAAATGTATTCCTCTTGAATTTGTACACATACCTCATATTATTGTCCACTCTTCATCTCATGATCAACTTGTATCTTCTTGGTAGGTATGGCTTTAAGAGGAGTAGTTTCTTGTTCCTTAGAAGATTAAGGCCAATAGAAGCTTATTCCATCCTTCAAAATATGATGTGTTTCTCCAAATTGGTTGAGAGTATGATAAACCATTTTGATGACTTCAAAAATATCATCATGAGATGCATATGCCTCTTGAAAGGATAAATTTGAAAAATTGCTTACTCTTTGCATACTCACTTGAGTGTCAAGGTTGCCTTCTCCATTTTTGAATAGATCATAGCCTCCTCGAAGAGGAATATAACCTGCTCTAATGATAGCAAAAAAATCATCCCAAGGCTGATTAGAGGCTTGTTCTTGCTCGTCTATGACATTTTGAAACATGTCATCTTGCTTACCATCACTTCTAATTAGCTCTAAGAAAGTTGTAGACCCCTTAAGAGACTCAAACTCATAGCAAATACCTAAAAACTACTACCACAAGTCCTTATCTTCTCTTTGATTAGCATCATGAAGGGGAACAACAAGATAAACTCTTTCATCCTCTTCTTTATAATCCAAAAGGACTTCATCCAAAATTTCTTCTTTAACACAAGAAAGGCATTTTTCATTATCAACACAATAAGAAGTCTCAACACACAGACTCACCTCTTCATCATCATTTAGGACATATTGAGGGATCTTAATTTGTATCTACACTGTTAGAACCTGACCTTGCTTTTTAAGGGCTGTAATATCTTCAATTTCCTTCTCCTTCTTGGTGATGCCAAGACTAGGCATCTTGAAATCAAGTGAATTAGCCCAATAAGGCTGCCAAAGAGTTATACTTTCTTCAAGAAAGAGTTCTAAAATTATATCAATCAACTTATCTTCTTCAGATTCCCATACCACAAGTCCATCAAGGTAAATGGTGATGGGGTGAGGACAAGATGAACTAGTTGGTGGAGGTGGAACATAGGACTCAAAATTAGATTGAAAATGAATTATAGGGGATCCTTTAGGAAGCTCTTGAGGAAGGGTAGGTGGACCATGGGATAAAATAGCTTAGTTTTCTTTCTTTCATTTGATAATGTCTTCATTAAAATCTAATTTATCTTGAACACTTTCTTGAGGAAGGTTAGATGGGTCGTGTTTAGGCATATGGTCTTCTTTTGGCTCTAAACCTTCCATCACACCTTCACTTAGCAATTTCATTCTCAACTCTAAATATTTAATTTGCTTGGTTAGGTTCTCTTGTAAAATTATCTCTTGAATTTGATAGGCATCATCATTAGGGTAAGGATTATAAGAGGGTTGACATGGAAAATAAGAGGTCTCTTAAGGAGGGGTGGGAGGGACTTGCATAAGATCAAATTCTTTCTCAACTTCACACTCTTTATCAAGGTTTCTATCCTCTTTCTTTCCCCATGATTCCACTATCTTATTTCAGCTTATAATGTTAGGATTATGAGTCTCTTCTTGAGGTAGTGATTCAATTTGAGGACTGGATGAAGTGTTCAAGAAACTTGAAATCTCCTTAGGCTTGGATTCTCCACCTTGTCTCGAACTTGGGATATCATATCTAGAGGTATCTATCTGAGGTGAGGATGTAATAGGAGAGGGAAATGAGAGCTTATATTCCACTTCCTTTTTTAATGAGATAGACTGATGTATTTGCTTATTAGCTAACTCAATCTGCCTATCAAGGTTTGCTTCAAAGATAAGGTTTGTCTTTCCAACTCTCTCTTCCAGCTAATTGGGAAAAAGATGACTTTGATAAGCTTGATTAGGTTCATGAGTAGGAATCATGTAGGACTAATATAAATATTGGGGAAGTTGATAAGAAGGATGATAGACTTGGTGAGGCTGCTCCTCATGAATTCTTAGCCTATCTTCTAAAGATGCAACTGAGCTACCCACATCTAGCATTTCACTTGTAAGCTTTGGCCAATTACCTCTCTCAATAGGTGCCCACTCTCTTTTGAATAGTTCTAATGCATCTCTCACCTTATGAATAAGATGACTAGGAACATTTAGACCATGTCCCCTTTGTGTGTCAAGATCTATCATGTACCTCTCATAGCCCAAAAGAGATTGCTTGAAGTTTAAAATGGACTGAGTTGAGAAGTGAATAGGTTGACTAAAAGGAGAAATACATTGATAAGGCCGGTTATAATACTGATACAACTCATGACAAGGTTGATAAGGGTCATATTAGAGTTGGTATGGATCATGACAAGGTTGTTAAGGATCATACAGAGGTTGATGGGGAATGCCATAAACTTGATATACCTCACCAACTTGTGTAAAATAATACTCAACACCAAAATTAGCCATGAAACTTCATTGGGAAGCAAGAACACAAAGAAAAATTTACCAACAATCTTCAAAAATAAAATCTAGACTACTTGACTAGCTGATGTAACTTTAGAGTCTCCATTGATGCTTAAATAGATACCTCCAAAGGCTGATGATGTGTTGAAAGACAACACCAAAAATATTTCAACTTATTGGACTAAGAGTCCTACTAGGCATGCTAAAAACCATTATCACTTGGATTTGTACCCTTTGAGGAGATATCTCAGCTCTCCTCATCCAAGTGGCACAATTGAAACACCTCTAGGTTGTGGGTAGCCTAAGAATGAGGTGAATCTCTAGATAGGGCTGGCTTCATTTATGTACCACTTGTAGATAACTACTACACCTATGTTTGTGAGGGAAAAGGGAGAGAGAAAAATGAAATTAAAGTATCCTAAAGGAGGTGATACACCAAAAATATTGATGGTTATTGTTGAGTTGTGGAGCTGAAAGCTTCACTAATGAGCTAATGTTGAGGTTGTTGGGCTTACACAGTGACCGGCATCAGTCAAAATCAATCGACATCGGTTAGGGGTCGACCGGCATCGATCATCTTCAGACCGACATTGACTTCTGTGCATTTCCAAAATTGTTATTTTTAGGAGAACAAATTTGAGCCTTTGATTTAAGAGGTGGATCTAAGGGTGGCGAATGCATGGCTCATGAACCCTAGTGTTATAGTATTCTATATAGTAGGGTTAGATCCTCATAGCATGTACAATTTTAGTAATTGAGTTGATTGTAATTGATTGAAAGAGAGAGAGAACTCTTGAGGGAGAATTACTATACATCTATGAGGTGTGAGGAGAGAGAGATTTCTTCATTGTATTTCCTTTTGAAAGAGTTTAATATAGATTGGTTGTTTCTTGTATCTCCTATTATTTGTTGTTTTTGATTTCTAGTTACTTATTACTTCTAGTTTCAATTTCATGTTTAGTTGCTTATACAAAAGTAATCAATTGTACTCTAACATCCTAAAAATTGGTATCAAAGCGTGTTAGTGTTTGTTGATTACAAAATTCACTCACAGGGGTTTCTGATTGAGTGGGAGCAAAGCAATGGCAGAAGAAAGTAAATTAAGAATGGAGAAATTCAATGGCAAGAATTATCAATTATGGAGGATGCAGATTGAAGATTATCTGTATCAAAAAGATATGTACTTACCGTTGGGTGGGGTTTCAAGGAAGCCAATAGATATGGAAGATGAAGAATGGAATGTTCTTGATAGAAAGGCTCTTGGATCTATAAGGTTGAGCCTGGTAGCTTCTGTGTTTTCCAACTTATCACAGGCAAAGACAATGGTAGAGTTAATGGATACTTTGGCAAATTTATATGAAAAACCCTTACCTTCGAATAAGGTATATCTTATGAAGCAATTATTTAATTTGCAAATGCAAGAAGGTGGATCTGTATCTAGTCATCTTAATGATTTCCATATAATAGTAAATCAGTTAAAATATTTTTTGATGATGAAATTAAGGCTCTCTTAAGCTTATGCTCTTTACCTGAAAGTTGGCATAGGTTGGTAATGGCAGTTAGTAATACTGCATCTGCTTCAAATATCTTGAAATTTGATGATGTTGTTAGTGTAATCTTGAATGAACAAATTTGCAAGAAAAGCATAAGGGAAACATCAGGTAATGCTTTAAGTGTTGAAAGCAGGGGAAGGCAAAGAGAGAAGGGCAAGCAAGGGAAATCAAGGTCAAAGATGGAAAGTAGATCCAAATCTAGAAATGGAAGAATAACCTACTGGAATTTTAGAAAGAAAGGGCATGCAAAGAAAGATTGTTGGTTGAAGGATAACAAAGAAAATTAGCATGAAGGTAATAAAGAAGCAAAAGTTGCAGGTATTGTTGCACAAGATGCTCTTATATTTTCTTTAGATAATAAAGTAGAATCATGGGTTTTAGATTCTGGTGCCTCTTTCTATGTAACCCCAAATAAAGAATTTTTCAATGATTATGTTCATGGAGATTTTGGAAAAGTTTATTTAGGGGATGATGAGCCTTGTAAAATTGTTGGCAAAGGAAAAGTGTAGCTGAAATTGCAGAATGGCAACACATGGGTGTTGAAGGATGTCATGCATGTACCCATCCTGAAGAGGAATCTGATTTCTATAGGAAAGTTGGGTGATGAGGGTTGTATAGTAACTCTCACAGCTGAATCTTGAAAAGTTTCTAAGGGTGCACTTATATCAGCAAAAGGTAAGAGAGTAGGTACACTTTATCTATCTACTTGTATTACTGATTATTCTCCTTCTGTTTTATCTACTTCAAATGTAGATGAAAAGTTATAGCACTGTAGGCTTGGTCACATGAGAGAAAAGGGAATGAATGTTCTTAAGTCAAAAGATAAGCTTTCAGATTTGAAAAGCATAGATCTACATTTCTGTGAGCATTGTATTTTTGAGAAACAGAAGAAAGTGAGGTTTCTTAAAACTGGGTCAACAAAGAAAAAGCACAAGTTGGAGCTTGTTCACACAGACGTGTGGGGACCAGCTCAGGTAGCTTCTATTAGAGGATCACAGTATTATGTTTCTTTCATTGATGATGCTACAAGAAAGGTATGGGTTTATTGCATAAAGAGAAAATCTGATGTTTTTGACACATTTAAGAAATGGAAAGCTTTGGTTGAGAATGAAATCGGGTTTGAGATTAAAGTGTCGTAGATCTAACAATGGTGGTGAGTACTGCAGCAATAAATTCAATAGTTACCATTCTATGAGTGGAATATGCAGGGAAAGGATGGTTCCAAGGACACCTCAGCAAAATGGAGTTACTAAAAGGATGAATAGAACAATAATGGAGTGTGCACAGAGTATGAGGTTGCATGCTGGTTTGCCCTTACAATTTTGGGTAGAAGTTATAGATACTACAGTTTATCTAATTAATAGAGGACCTTCTACTGCACTGGATGGTGGAATTCCAGAAGAGGCTTAGACAGGTAAAAAGGTAGATCTTTCATTTCTCAAAGTTTTTGGTTCTGAAGCTTTTGTGCACATTGATAAAGAAAATAGAAAGAAGCTGAATGTTAAATATATGCGGTTCACTTTCATTGGTTATGGTTTTGGAGATTTTAGATTCCAGTTGTGGAATTTAGAAATTAAAACAATTATTAGAAGCTATGATGTAGTTTTCAATGAAAAGGTGATGTACAGTGATCATCTCAAGAGGCTGAATAATTCTGAGCAGGGCAATCTTGATTTGGAAGAGGTTATGATCCAAAATGAGCTCGCGGGTAAAAATCATCACTCATAGAAAAACACAGAGACCGATGTCGATCAGGTGGAAATCAGAGTTGATCAGGAGGAATCGACATCGATCGGGTGCAGACCGGCATTGATCAGAGATGACTGGGATTGGTCACTATCAGAAAAAAATTTGGGCAGACAGCAAGCTATAAATGAGTCTCAAATGCCCATAAGGAGGTCTAAAAGGGTAAGTAAACCTCCAATTCGTTATTCCCCTTATTTATACTACTTGTTGCTCACTGATGGTGGAGAACTAGAAAGTTTTGATGAGGCAATGCAGGTAGAATCCAGGAAATAGTGGGAGCATGGCATGAATGAGAAAATTGATTCCTTGGAAGAGAACCATACGTGGGATTTGGTTGAGTTGCCAGCCACAAAGAAAGAACTGAAAAACAAATGGGTATACAAGTTAAAGGAAGGAGAGAATGGACAAATGAGACATAAGGCTAGGTTGGTAGTAAAGGAATTTGCACAGAAACTAGGTATTGATTTTGGTGAAATTTTTTCTCCTATAGTAAAGATGACTTTTATTCAGACTGTATTGTCTTTAGCTGCTATTGAGGATTTGCATCTTGAGCAGCTTGATGTTAAGACAACATTTTTTCATGGAGATTTGGATGAAGAGATATATATGGATCAGCCGGAAGGTTTTGAGGTCAAAGGTAAGGAGAAACTTGTGTGTAGGTTGAAGAAAAGCTTATATGGTCTTAAGCAAGCTCCTAGACAATGGTATTTGAGGTTTGACAGATTTATGACAGAGCATGGCTTTAGTAAATGTCAATGTGACCATTGTGTTTATTTTAATAGATTGGATAATGTAGTTATATTATCTTGTTATTGTATGTATATGATATGCTTGTTGCAGGTTCACACATGCAAGAAATTATTGAGCTTAAGGTAAAATTAGCTCACACATTTACCATGAAGGATTTAGGAGCAGCAAAGAAAATCCTTGGCATGAGTATTAAGAGAGACAAGAAAAATCACAGTTTGATTTTGTCTTAAGAGAATTATGTGAATAAGGTGTTGGAGAGGTTCAATATGCAGGATGCAAAACCGATAAGCACACCTATGGCTGGACACTTCAAGTTGAGCAAAGAACAATGTCCTAAATCATATGATGAGGTTGAGTACATGAGTAGAGTTCCATATGCTTCAAAAGTTGGGAGCTTGATGTATGCAATGGTATGTACTAGACTAGATATTGCCCAAGCAATGGGAGTTGTCAGCAAGTTTATGGCCAATCTAGGAAAGGAACACTAGAAAGCAGTTCAGTGGATTCTCAGATATCTGAGAGGGACCAGCAGTAGGCATTTATGCTATGGAGGGTCAAACACTTCTCTACATGGGTATGTAGATTCGGATATGGCAGGTGACTTGGATGGTAGGAGAAGCACCACAGGAAATGTGTTCACTATTGGTGGAATGACGGTTAGCTAGATTTCAAAGTTGCAGAAGGTCGTTGCCTTGTCTACTACACAGGCAGAATATATTGCAGTCATAGAGGCTAGCAAGGAAATGATTTGGATGACTCAGTTCATGGAAGAGTTGGGAAAGGAGCAAGAGATTTGTAGATTGTACAGTGATAGTCAAAGTGCAATTCATTTGGCAAAGAATTCAGCCTTTCATTCAAGAACCAAACATATACAGCTTAGGTACCACTTCATTAGATACGTATTAGAGGATGGACATTTGAAGCTAGAAAAGATCCATATAGATAAGAACCCTACTTATATGTTAACAAAGCCGATAACAAAGGAGAAGTTGAATCTTCATTCAACTTTTGTTGGTCTTCAATATTGAACTTGAAGAGGGAGAAACAAGCCAGAGATGTTTAGAGGATGTTGTTGTACAGGTACAAGTGTAGCTATTTATCTCCAAGTGGGAGATTGTTGAGTTGTGGAGCTAAAAGCTTCACTAATGAGCTAATGTTGAGGTTTTTGGACTTACACAGTAACTGGCATCGATCAGAACCAACTGACATTGGTTAGGGGTCGACCGACATCGATCATCTTTAGACTGACACTGACTTCTGTGCATTTCTAGAATTATTATTTTTAGGAGAACAGATTTGAGGCTTTGATTTAAGAGGTGGATCTAAGGGTGGTGAATTCATGGCTCATGAACCCTAGTGTTGTAGTATTTTATATAGTAGGGTTAGATCCTCATAACATGTACAATTTCAGTAATTGAGTTGATTGTAATTGATTGAGAGAGAGAGAACTCTTGAGGGAGAATTACTGTACATCTGCGAAGTGTGAGAAGAGAGATATTTCTTCATTGTATTTCCTTCTAGAAGAGTTTAATATAGATTGGTTGTTTCTTTTATCTCCTATTATTTGTTGTTTCTGATTTCTAGTTACTTATTACTTCTGGTTTCAATTTCGTGTTTAGTTGCTTATACAAAAGTAATCAACTGTACTCTAAGATCCAACTGCATGTCACACATGAGACCAAGAGACCAACTAAATAGACACTTCTCCAATCTGAATCTTCTCACACCAATATTTCATTATGAGGTTGTGATGAATGTTTAGGCTAGGAGGACTAGACAAGAGGCCTAGAATAACACTATTTGAATAGGCTAACTCATTCAACCTTGACACATCATAAAACACTTCACATGACCTACAATAAGAAGCTTCCAATCTCTAAATAAGTATGAGAATGAAACAATAATGCTAATGAAACAATAGTCATCACTAAGCAAAATCAATCATTCAAGTGAAGACACTATGAACAGTCATATAAGAGGTAAAAATTAGTTGTCTTTATTGATCCATGGTATGAAAATGATTAGGGTTTCACCATACTTAGGTGTAGCATAATTTATAAAGGCTAAAATGGCTAGTTCTTATCAAACCTGAGAGAGAGAGAAGAGAGAAGTCCAAAGTTCAAAATGACACTTGTCATGTTGAGAGGAGTTACATGTGCATGGGAAGAGAGTGTGAAACTGATCATGCAAATTTAAGAAGCACAAGTGTCAATCTATTTTATAAAACTCTTGAAATGTGGCATGAAATTCTCTTTGCTGGCTCAAAAAATTGCCTTCATCATTCACCCCTGTTACTCTGTCTCTATCTCTAGATATAGAGTGTATACGCAAGTTCTTGCATTTTCTTGTAACTAAATATTTGTTCAGACATGAATTTAAATGTTAGTCATTGATCTTACCTTTATCACCATGATCTAATGGTTTATACTCAAATGACTCAACTTTAAAATACGTCCAGTCGATCACCTTCTAACAGGGTCATGTTATCCATTATATCTATGTACGCTTCTGAACTTTAGCTTTGTCATCTTTAAAATGTACCCATTGATCTTCCTAATCTGAGAATTTGTGTGCCATTAGATCTCTAAATATGCATGATCTTTACTTATATCTTGATGTTAAACATCGAGTTATTTCTTGTATCGCACTGCTTCTTATGTCTTTAGATCACTTTCACTTCATGGATCTTCTCAGACTTACTTAGTATTTAACTCATTACTATTTTGATAAACCTCAAGCACTTTATAGAATTTGAGTCCATTTTCCCTATTGGATCTCCTTTGCATGATCACCCACTCACCATCAAATCTTATGATAAACTCAATCATTAACTCTGACAAGATTACGCTCATTGGGTCTCTATCTAATGAGCTCTATAAATGTGACACTTGTCACTTGTGCACTCACTCAAAGATCCTTTTGATAATTTGACTTTATCACACTCTGTTAGATCTTCAATGCTTGATTGAGTGTGAGTCATTGATCAAGCAAGGACATAATATAAATTTTGGGACTTAGGAAATATTAAGTCCTTTGATCATTGCTCAAACTAGTAATTGCTAGGTCGAGGGGTTGGTTTTACAATGATGACAAAGGCTTAAGTTATAACTTAAGCTATTGGGTCCTAACTATAGCCAATCACCATCAAAATATAAAGTGACTATTTATGCCATGAATTAAACTTTTAGAGTTTTACTAAGAAATAATATCTAGTTTGAGATCAAAGATAAATTAATATTGAGCTCATTCTTTCTCAATTTAACCTACAGATCATATCTTTAGAATGATCATGAAAAACCCATAACATATCTACTATCTATTTTTTTTTTCAAATGTCTATAGATGATCTTTGAAAAAGCATGACAACTGTGCATGACCTTGTGCAGATTTTGTCTAAGTTTAGAGACCATTAATTTTGCCTGGAAGGCTAACTTTGAACCTGCATCACCCTTGTTACACTTAGTCGCATGACTTGTAAATTAGCACATTCATTCCTCTTTCATAAGGGATTTGATTCATTTATCTATTTCATCTTGAATCCTTCTTATGTGCAAGATATGGCATTAAATGACATCAATTAACTTATAATACACCCCATGACATGATATTAGACCCCTAAAACATCTAAAAATCAAGTTTTCACCTATAGGGTCCCAATTTGAATTGTATGGTCAAATTTGGTCAACAATGAGCTTACAATGACCTCCTAGCATTCTATCATAAGAATGGATTCTCACTTATCCACTACCCCACTTAGCCCTTTGGGATTAAATAATATGATTCTTATTGTCACATTAAGGATTACCCATCCTCTAATGATGATCATAATGTCTTCAATGCAGAAGGTGAAGATCCTGGTCTTTCCTTGACCCCTAAAGTGTTTGAAGAGAGAAACACCTCCCACATTGAAGAAATAATTAACATTAACATTGGGATGAGGGAGAATTTTAGACTTCTCAAGCGAGGGTCTTCACTCTCCACATAGGAGGTGCAAGGCGACAAGAAACTCCTCATAGAGATCTCAAAATGTTTCACTTTCTCCTACAATGACATGGTAGGCATCAACCTCGATGTAGTTATGCACACTAGTGACAATGCCAAACTCAAAGCCTATCAAACAAAAACTTAGGCCCATCAATCCTAAAGTCATGTTGATTATAAAAGAGGAAGTCATCAAACTTTTAAAAGTTGGATTTGTTAAGCCAGTGGACTACTCGAAATGGATGTCTAATATTTCCCCCATAGTCAAGAAGAATGGTAAAATTAGAATCTGTATAGACTTTTGGGACATTAAATGAGTGTCCAAAGGATGATTTACCTCTCCCATCTATTAATGTCATTGTTAATGCTACAGCAGGGTATGAGTTTCTATCACTCAAGGATAGTTTTTCTAGGTACAACCAAATTTGCATTTCTGATGAGGACCAAAGCAAGACCTCGTTTACTATGTCTTGAGGGACCTTTTGTTATGTTGTGATGCCCTTCAATCTAAAAAATGTAAGGGAAACATATCAATGAGCAATGACCCACATATTCCACAATCTCATTCACAAGATACTGGAAGTTTATGTGGATGATATTTTGGGAAAATCAAAATGTGTAGACCATTTGGAGATGTTACACACCATTCTAACACATTTAATTGAATATGACATCACTTTCAACATGGAGAAATGTGTTTTGGGAGTCACCAACAAAATAATCTAGGGTATATCATATCCCAACATGGGATTGATGTTGAGCCTACAAAAATTTGAGCAATCTTAGAAATGTTCCCTCCCACAAATGAATCGGGCATCCAAATGTTTCTTTCACCCAGGTCTCACAGTCATAAACTTAACTGCCCTTTCCCTTATCCAAACCCCATCTCCCCTGATTGTCCCTTCTTCCTTCCCTTTTGGTACCTCTTTGTTAGGGCTTCTCTAGGTTCTCTAGGTTCTCTTTCTTTCTTTTTCCCCTATTGTAAATGGTTATTTCCTTATTGTTGTCTTTATCCCTTCCTATAACTCAGTTTGTTTTAACTTGGTCTTTTTGTCAGTTGTTTAGTTCTTAATTTTTACTTTTATTTTATTTTTATTTTATGTTTGTTGTTAATTTGAATTTGAATTTGAAATTTAATTTTAATTTTATTTTTATTTTTATTTTTATTTTTATTTTTATTTTTAATTTTATTTTATTTTATCTTTAATTTTTAATTGCAATTGTAATTATAATTTCTAATTTTTAATTTTCTCTATTGTTTGAATCTTAATCACTACTTTATTATATGTTTCTCTTTTATTATATTAATTTCTTGCCATGTATATCCTTCTAGACATCAAAAGAATAAATGGACTTAAGTCTACAATTGTAGATCACTCTTTTCTCATTATCATCCTGATGATGGTTCACTGAGTGTGACCTAAAACGCTGATCTGAAAAGTGCACACAAAATTATATATATAAGCATTCACAACAATCTAATAGACTGTGGAAATACTATTACTCTAATTTTTAAGCAAGTTGGGAGCCATTTGATGATTCATTCCTAGTCTCATCTATGTTGTTCATCCCATCAAAAGCTTACTAAAAATTATGAGTGGCATAACTTGGATAAATGATTGTTAGGAGGCATTCAAGGTAGTAAAATTCCTCCTTATGTCTCCCCCTATGCTCATGGCCCTTAATCTAGACAAGCCTTTGATACTTTATGTTAGATAAATGGAGGTATCCCTCACCTACATGTTGGCTTAAGAAGATAAAATTGATAAAGAACACACCATTTATTTCATTAGTTTACCCCTCGTTGATTATGATATATAATATAATCAAGCTAAAAGAGATTGCTTAGCAATAGTGTTTGCAACTAAATAATTATGACACTATATGCTCAATCAAGAAATAAGAGTTATCATGAGATCTCGAACCCTGTGAACTTTCCTAACTCACCCATCTCTCTCAAGGAAGGTTATGCAATTCATCACACTCTTGAGTGTGTTCGATTTTCACATGTTAAGGGATATATCATTGTCGATTGGTTGGCTGATTCACCCTTATAAGTTAATAACCTTGTTGATATTGACTTCCTCGAGGAGTTGATATGATATGTAAAAAATCTAGTTATTATCTCCTCACCTTGGTATGCAAACATCATCAATTACCTAATTTACCACACATACCATGAAGGTAGAAATTCATATCAAAAAAGGCATCACCACGTCATTACATTTAAGTATGTTATTTTGGAAATTATCTTTTATCACAAGGCCTTGGATGACATGTTACTCTGATGTGTTGACCAAGAAGAGTAAGAAAAGGTCATTTTTCATTATCACAGTGGCATTTATGGTGGATACTTTGGTGGCCACGTGAATTCTCAAAAAATCCATAAGACGGGATACTTTTGGCCCACTCTAGACCATGATGTCATTGAATATGTGCGTAAATATGAAAAATGTCAATGTTTTTCACATAAGACACATGTTCCTACCAAGGCATTACAACCCATCACCACCCCATGGACCTTTTCCACTTGGGGCTTGGATTTAAAAGGTAAACTCTCAGTTCTTTAGATGGTTATCACTTTATTATCATTGCTATTGAGTATTTCACTAAATGGGTAAAAGCAATGCTATTAACAACCATCAAAGGATCTATCATCACAAAGTTATCTTGAATCAAATCAACTACTAATTTGGGGTCCCACATGTCATCATCACTAAAAATGGGTCCCCTTTTAAGAAATCTAAAGTTCATGAATTGTGTAAAAATTTTGCTATATCACACCATTCAGTCTCCCTATAAAACCCACAAGCCAATGGTCAAGCTGAAGCTAATAACAAGATGTTGAAGTCAATTTTGGTTTAAATGCTAAGGATTTTAAATGATATTGACATCTACAACTTTATCCATCACTATGGGATTATATAACAACTTTCAGGACACCATGAGAGCAACCCCTTATTCAGTTATGTTTGGATCAGGAGCCATCCTACCCCTAGAAGTAGAAATAACAAGATCATGTGTTTTGTTCCAAGGCCTTCTTGATCCAGAAGAATATAAAGAAGCATGACTGGCCCAATTAAAGCTCTTAGATGAATATTAGATTACTGCCTTAAATAATCACATTGCTTGTGTTGATTACATGGGTAGACAATACAAAAAAAAATCCACGAACATCTAATCTATGTAAGATACTTTGTCCTTAGACTCGATAGTCAAATTGAAAATAATAAAAGATAATGCTAGAATTTTAGACCCCCTACCTAGTGACAAGACTTTAACAATGAAGCCTATCAGTTATGCACTTTATAGGGTAAGGAGTTGGTGAGTTCATGAACTCTATACATCTAAAATGTTTCTATATATAGTACTTGCATATCATGTTATTCTCATTGTATCTTAAATAATCACATTGCTTATGTTGATTACATGGGAAAATAATACAAAAAAAATATCCACAAATATCTAATCTATGTAAGATACCTTGTCCTTAGACTCGATAGTCAAATTGAAAATAATAAAAGATAATGTTAGAAATTTAGACCTAATTGATGAGCCCCCTACCTAGTGGCAAAACTTTAACAAAGAAGCCTATCAGTTATACACTTATCGGGAAAGGAGTTTGTTGAGTTCATGAACTTTGTACATATAAAATGTTTCTATATCTAGTACTTTCATATCATGTTATTCTCACTTGCATTGCATTTTCATAGGTTACATGTTTGCCTAGATTTTAGATGTATTGTTTGATAATTATTTGGTTTTCAATTAAAACAGTATAGAAAGCATTCTCAAAACCAATATTTTACATTGGTCTTTGTCTTATTTATTATGAATAGAGTACACCTATTATCCCTACATCTTTTTTCACAACTTAAAAAAATGCTAACCTATAGTTTAATCTAGAGGTTTGTTCATGACAGAGTATCCCCTTTACAGTGCCTTCTAAAAAATAGAACATTAGCATACCTAAAAATAGGGCAACTTTACTCACCTATCTTGGTCCTTGGTGATGAGCCCTTGCATCTTACTAGTTACATGGGGCCAAAACTTATGGGTAAAGGCCTTGTAGACATAAAGTTAGACACTCTTGTGAAAATAAAAAAAAGGGGGGCTTATGAAAATACAAAAGTTAAATTCCACATCCCTCACTCTTTCTTAGTCTTTGATGTTGAGCCCTCACATCTTACTGGTTGCATTGGGTTAGCATTGGGGAGAGATTCCCTTACTCACCTACATCTAGCCTTTAGTGGTGAGTCCATGTGTATTCCTGGTCGCACAAGACTAGTTGTAGGTGGTCACCAAAAAAAAGTAGAATTCAGATGTAAAACCAATATCAAATCAAAAGGTCTCTAAAGAGAAAATTCTTCAAAAAACTTGCCTACATGTCTATGTTTAAAGAGGATAGCCTTTTCCCATTTACTGACTCTGTCAGGGCTATTTATCTCCAGATTAAGCCAACAAAGTTAGTGTCTTATAAGTCTAGAAAGAAGTATACTTTCTCCTTTGCTCGTAAGGATTAGGTTATCTTCTTTTTCCCTATGAAATTTTGATTTATGGTTTTCATTTCTTATCACCCCACATTTATCCTATTTCCCATTCTATCCCTTACTAAAAATTGAAAGTCATATGTTATATAAATAAAACAATTAGGTAATAACCTAAAAAATAAATGTTAGCATAGTTATAGTCACATATATTCATCCATCATATTACATCATTTGCATACATTCTATTTTCACATATATATAAGCATTTCCCATAGCAACATATCAAAAATAAAGAGATACATATACATATACATCATCACATGCCTAGCCATCTAGAGTGCATGAACTAAATAGTAAAACATGGAAATTAAAGTTGCATCAAATAAACAATAAGTCATTAAGAGGTATGCCAAAACATCTCTCTCTCTCTCTCTCTCTCTCTCTCTCTCTCTCTCTCTCTCTGTGTGTGTGTGTGTGTGTGTGTGTGTGTGTGTGTGTGTGTGTGTGTGTGTGTGTGTGTGTAATAAATGTTGAGTTTATACAACAAGGGTATTTGATACATAATGCCTTCATAGAGGGTCAATACACCCCAAAGCATCTAAAAAAGAATCAACATATGCAATGGTAGAGTAAAATATATACACAAAGTAGTCTCAAGAGCCTATCCTCCTCCTTTTGGAGGGTATTAATGCATAAGAGTGTCTAGGGTTGGGGTTATGGTGACGTCTCCTACTAGTGCCTCCCTCTAAAGCTATCCCACTATCTACAAGTGAAAAACTAGGATGTTGACTCCTACACAAGCCTCCCTATGATGTTGTCATCCCTGTCTTATGGCTAGAGGATCTTCCTCTTCCCCCTCTACCTATCATTGTGTCCATCAATGCATTTTCCCTCCTTGCCTTGGATAATAGGGTGGTATTATTTTCCATAAACTTTATCAACCTAGTAAATGTATGGTATGATATAACAAAGACATTTGTGTACCATCCAACCCCTAAACAAAGCCTAACATATACTAGGAGATGGTCCCTATTCAGGCCAATACTTAGCTAAATAAGGTTAATCGGGTCATCCCTGATCATACCTTTCCACCCACTCAATGTATCTACAATCACAAACAGAGAAATCAATGTCAAATCCAGTCGATATCAAAATTCAAAGCAGTAAAACTAAAAATACAAAAGAGTTATGAAATGAAATATGAGTTGTAAATGAAAAATTTTAAATAAACATTATACCAAAACCCCCCTCGTGCCACTTAAGTTTAGATTCATCATTTTCATCCTCCTCCTGATCAATGTCTAGATCATCCTCTAGCTTAACATATGTTAGAACCCCACCATCCCCATCTCCCAGTTGTTGCTATTCTATAAGATCCTCCTAAGTGAGGTATTATATTGGTAGTGGTGGTGGAGGGCCCATATACTACTGCATTACTCTGTCCTATCCTCATCTTACTCTAGCAACCTACATTTGAGGTATAGGTGCTAATGCATGTGGAAATGGTCAAGTAATATGCACCCCTCTCACAAGTGGATGCCATGCCAACTACCCCAACCTCATTGATCTTGCCTATTGAATCCCCTTGTGCATAAATCTAAGGATGGGTAGGTTACCTAAATAGGGTAGACCAAACTAATGGGGCACCCTATTCATGAGGTACACCTCAACCTATAACAGCCTATCCCAAACCTAGGTGGCCCCAGTGGGTGTTATGAGATAGGTTCCCTCTTTATCCCATTACCCTCATTATTCCATTACCCAACCATGTATTTTTAGGGTAAGTCAATCATATATGTTATTTTCAAAGACCCTAAAGCCTAGGGAAAAGCATGGAAGGGTGCCATATCTACCCATCTAGCAGTCATGATATCTCTTAGTACCCCAATTGACACTCCCCTCTGGTAAGGGATCATCCTATCATACACCCAGTCCATGACAATGGTCAAGTGGTTGATTGAAAGGGATCCCAAGTGAGCCACTCAGTAGAGATCCCTATATGTTTTTGCTATAAACTCTTGGCTCCAACAATATCACACTTCTCTCTCCTCAATGCATCATATGGTCAATGACCAGCTGTATAATAATATATTTGTACCCTTTTCCCCCACTAATTAAGATACAAGGATACCAATGATGGTCTTCCTTACATTGTGGATCAGTGATGCCTCAACTTGAGAAAGCCTCACCCTACACTTCATACCCACATCAAGTGCATTAGGTCTCCAAAGTGATCAGCCTAGTTGTGAGCCTCACAACTACTATCAAAATCTCAAATAGACACTAATCGATTGGTCAAGGGTATGTCTTCATTGTTACAAACCTACAAAATTAGTTCTTCACTATTTAGTTAATTTTTTATTTGATTATGATGCAAAAGATTTCATTCAAATATTTCACTAACTCCCTTTCTTATTCTTTGAAAGGTGCCTTTTATTTATTACCTAATTTTAGTTCATATTATGGCACTAAAGTGGAAGGCTTTGGTGTTATTTATGGCTCTGAATCTCTATGTCACTTTTTCCTTAAGAAGGCATAAGTACATGTAGTTCTTTATTATTTCATCATATTTGAATAGCATTGATGTGATTTTGATATTATATAGTTATAGGGGTATTATCATTTACTTGTTTACATGGCTTAATTTTTTGGTAAAAATAATGTTAATTGTTTGAGGCTTCCATGTGCTTGTTCATTATTTTAGGATCTTCTGGGTTCCCACTTATAGATGAACCCTCAAGATCCTGAGACAAAAATAATATTGTTTGAATGTGATTGAAGTTCCAATCTTAAATTTAGTGATACCAATACTATTATGATATATCTATTAGTTGTATAATGTGTTAGTTTGGCACGAACTACAGGTTGCCCTTTTTTGGGGAGACACCTTTAGGGAAAATAAATACATTTATATCATATATTCAACATCTCTTGACACACTTTGAGAAGTGATATACAATATAGATAGGTTTTTAGTTCATGTTGTCACTCGCCCTTCCAACACCTATGTATATAGCTATATAAAAAATACACACTTTTCAGAGTTGTCATCATCGTCATCATCTTCATCTATAAATAATTTCATTTAGAGAGTCATCATTATCTTCTTCATGAGCAATCAAACAAGGTCTCTCCACTGTCAAACATGATGTGAATGGCATATATTGGGGTTTTATCTTGTGTGAGATGAATCTAAGCAGTTCATACCCCAATATAAATGCCTTTAGCATAATTATTCATCCATTGTTTGATATTTTTATAAGTTGAGCAATTGCTTCTACTTTAAACCATTGAGGATGGAAACCTTCTTTAGTAATCAAATTTTGGGGATGAAAACCCTCAACCTCTACTCATGCCTTCATTCAAGGGTCATAGTTGAGTGAAAATTCATTGAATACAACTAGAACATCATTTACAATAATTAGGGAATCATCTACAATAGTTAGCGTATCATTTGATGCAGATAAAACATCATCTAGGTTAGTCATATCAGCTATGCCATCCTTTATAATAGCTATGCCATCCTCTATAGTAGTTAGGGCATCATTTAAACATGTTGACATCACCCTTTGAAGGACTAACATCAACTTTATGAATTGATTTTTAGGTTTGTTCAACATTTAGTGTCATCTTGGGCTTGCCCAAGACTAATTTGTGTTTGAAGTGACATATTCTCTCATCTAGATTGTCACTTATGTTTGAAATTGCATTGGTATGGTTCATTGTAAATTAATTAATTTACAAGCCTAAAAATTTATTATCAAAATCACCATTTTCACAGATTTACCCTAAGGGGAAATTTCATATGAAAATAAAAAAATTTAGAGGGTTTATAGTTGATTTTCAAAATTTGGTTCATTTTTTATAAGGGTTGCAGTAAAAATTTATATTTAATTAATTCTACCGTAGGGTTGCTGGTAATTCTAGAATTTTTTAGAAATGTCCAATTATAGACATTACAATGTGTTTGTTTAATGTGCAGATCCAACTATGGAGAGGATAGAAAAAGGAGCAAAATGTGTGGTTTAGTCCAAAATGTTCACTTGCATGAAAATTAAAGTGAATAAGTGGTATTGTTAGCCAAATTTGGCTACCATAGGGGGGTCTAATTCAAAACTTTGTTCTTTATGCTTCTAACTTTGTTGATAGCCATCTATGGTCTTGTATTGGTCATTAATAGTCTAAATATGAAAGATAGTATGTCTTCCTTAGCAACTGACAAAGCCTTATAGGATGGGCTCATTATTATCAGTGTCAAGTTATTTTACCTTGTCATCAAATGGCCATTTATTGTGGTCTCCTTCTTGTGCTTAGCAGAGTTTAAGGTTATTATGAAAAAGTTAAGGTAAGGTTATTTATATGTCATTTAAGCCTTCTAACATCTTTTTCCTTATACAAATCATTAATTCCAATGTGAGGGGAGCTCCATTTTGAAGTCTAAACATGTTTAGAGGGTCTTTTTATGTCTTATAAGTTTTCATGCTATGTCCAAGGTTAACAAGTCACTTTAAACCTCCTTTATGCATCATCAACATGTTTAAACTTACCAAAGACCAATTTAGAGTCCCAAAAGGTGGAAATTATGTAGCTAATCACTTGGAAATGACTCATGAGTAGGTTTCTAAAGTGGAATTGGTAGGCACACTTCATAATATGATAGTTTTAGATCAAAAGATATAATGATTATACTTGCAAGTAGTTATAACACATCTAGAATGGGTTATCAAAAGAGTGAAAGGAAATTTTCAAGAATTTGTAAGTGTATTATATATTATCTAAGGTGTGTTAAGGCCAAATCGTGCTTGATCAAGCTTACAAAGGTCCAAGGAAAACAAAAAACACTTTGATTCCTTCATCGAGCTCTTTACAAGCAAATTAAGTCTAGTTTCAAATGTTTGTTTCATGCACATGAGAGAGAAATAGGACCAGAGCTCTTAAGGGAATATGAGGACCTTAATGGAATTCCAAATCATGTCCATAATTACTATATTAAGGATCCTAATTCTAAGAACAAATGTTAACACTATAAGGTGCACCCTAGTAAACCCCAAGTCTTCAGTTTCTTCCTAAAAATGATAGTTTGAAGTTAAATGGGTGATTTTTAAGGGTTGTATAATGTTTTTTAGGGTCTTTAGTATCCCCACAATGCCAAATCCAAGATGAACAATTCTGATAAGGTCTCTTTTGGTAAGCAAAATGCATCATATGTTGTGTGTTAGTGCAACAATCAGGGTTTTGAGAGATTTAGAGGGTAAAATGCATAATTGAGGCTCATTCCAAGCTTTCAAGCAACCTATAAAACACTTCATATAATTGGTATAAGGTCCTCTAATGTAATAAAAATCCAAGTATGATGAAGCAATCCCCATAGAAACCCTCTTTGACTATATCAACATTTTCCTTTGCTCAGAAGTTTGGAGGGGAGTGCACTTAGGGATCATAAAAGATCTTTGTGCCATTGAAATTGATGGTAGAGAGAGGGGGGGGGGGAGGCCCTTATCTTTATGAATGATCATTAAGACTGCAAGGCACTCACATGCTACCAAGAGGCCAAAAAGGACCAGATGGAGAAAACATCTTCTCGAATAACCCAAGTGATCCAAAATGAACTTAAAATCACTATAAGATGCTTACAGGTATCTAAGGGTTAGATTAGGATCACTATCTAACATATATGAGGGTAAATTTTGAAGGAAATTGGCCTAGAAGGCTTGATATAGGTTTGTTTGTGTGTATTTGAGCATGTTGAGATCTCCAAGACAGTGTTTGAAGTCTTTTATATATGAGCATCATCATTGGATAGAAGTGTTATGGTGTTAATATGTTCAAAAATGATATCCAAAGCCTTCCACACCTAGTTTGAGGGATCTCAAATATCAACTAGGTGTAGACTAGGAATTTGACTCAAGAGAGGATGGTTAGTATCGTGTTAGTTCCAAAATGAAATCAAAATGAAAGAAACACAATAACTAGCATAACATCTATAGGCCTAGTCACTAGGGGGAGCTTAAATAGGAAAAACCATTTGAGAATACAACTATAAATGGAAAGAAATGAGAAATATAAACACAAAACACAAATTTCTCACCAAATCCTTGATTGCTCTAAAAGGCTCCTTCTTTGGCTTGCTTAGATTGTGCTTCAAGAGATCTTCATCAATGGAGTGTGGCCACCTTTATCTCCTATTGGCACATTTATCTTGTGGATTGGCTTGAATCAATAATTTGGCATTATAACTCTAAATTTTAATGGCTTTGGAATGATTTAAGCATTATAAATTTACACTATCCAAGCTTAAAAATCAATAGGCAAGGCCTCCTACTTATGATTTTTTGCAAATGATCAGAATGAACCTAAATCATCCATCTCAAGATGAAGATGTGTGGCTAAGAATCCATTCAATATTTGAGACAAAAATAAATAAATTCCATCATAAATATCTAGGATTGAGAGGCAATAAGGAGGCATAGAAGGTTTTAATGAGGCATAGAAGGGCTTGATGAAATATTTTATGCATTATGGCCTAGGGATGTCTTTTCAAGAAATGATGTCATTTAATGATGTAGATGTTAAATATCAATTTATAAAAATAAATATTCAAAAATATCCATGGAATATTAACTTAGGCTTTTAATTCAAACTAATTATCTTTAAACATGATTAGTCAACTTTGGTGCAAATCTTGGCAATTGGTACACAAATTGATCAGAATGTTGTATTATTGGCTTGAATTTTTATTGGATTGGAATTAGAAGGTGATGTTAGATGCGTTGAATCCACTATCCCATTTAGGATGTTGCCAACACAAAATAACAAAGGCATGTGTCTTGTGCAAGAAATTTGGTAGAAAAGATCAATCCAGAGTACCTAGTGTGAAAATGTCATTTTGACTCAAAATGATATGATCAAAGTTAAATGTCTCATAAATTGCATTGCCTAATTTAATGATACACTATCCAAAATCAGCACTTTAATATGATGATTTCAATTCATTTAATGCATTTTAGTGTTTTTAGGCCAAATTGTACATTTTGGTATAAATTGGTTAAAACCCTGGTTGGAGGTTATCGATGGCCAATTTTAGGTGTTTACAGTTTGCCCTTATTTGGGAAGGCATTTCAAGATATAAACATAGTAACATATTCTCAAAGAATTAAAAGGTCTTGTATGCCTACAACTTCAATGAAAATGGATGAATTATATGATGCCCCCTCAAGGGAATGGTTGGCATAAATAGGTCAAAAAATGGTCCCTCATAAGAAAGAAGCAAGACAAGGGGACCAAAGAGAAGATGATGGGGTGAGAACAAAATGATATTGAAAAAGTAGTCAAAATAATTGAGAATGCAAGTGGGATGGTGTGCAATGGTTTGCCCAAAGGTGGTTGTAAGCATTGTACCCCGATTGTGGCAATGTGGTATGAAAACACAATGATTTGCCCAAAGGTGGTTATAATAATTGATAAGATGGATTTACCCCAGTTAGGATAGAAAAACAAGATAACAACATGCCCCTATTTGGGTAAAAAAAGAGTAAATTTGTGAGAATACAATGATTTGCCCAAAGGTGGTTATAATCATTGAGAAATGCAACTGGGATGGTGCACAATGATTTTCCCATAGGTGGTTATAATCATTGAACCCCGATTATGGAAAACATGATTGATTGGTTGATGATGATGATAACTTGACAAGATGGTAATGATGAATTGGAACAACTTGCTAGTAGCGAGATTTTCATCTGAACTAATAAAGGTTGAAATTCTTTCATGGTTAATTACTCTATTTGGGATATGATTGAGATGTCACTGATACTAGTGCCAAGGAGATGTTGATGCCACCTTTGTTGAATAGACTTAATTAATCTGATTTTTATTGTAGCATGTGATGGTGGGAATCATGGTATAAAATCATGAGGACTTGGCTAAAATATGCATAAGTACCGACTCTTGAGATCCAGTATTCAAAGAAAAACAATGCACTAATGATAAAATCCATGATAATAATATAAACATATGAATAAAGATTGATTCAAGTATAAATGTGCAAGGAATCACCCAATGAATGCATGAAGACTAAATCAAGGTACCAGTACGTAAGAAAAATAAATAGACATACATACAAACAAATAAACAAATAACAGTTAGTCCTAATGTTAATACAAATAACATGACTTAAACCTACACAATGAACATTACCCCTTGAAAATAGGTGATAACTTAGCAAACAAACATGACTAGGGAATAGAACAAAAGAAAAGGGGTGGTTGAGTTATGTCCATATGCGTTAGGAAAGTGGATGTTGCCTACATAGTTTAATGGACATAATATCCATCAAAAACTTCATGCCAAATGTAGTTCTCCCAAGAAATTGGAAGAAAATGATAAGTGATGAAAACAAACATGATGGATGCGATAGAAGAATAGGAATGATCTTGAAAAATGGAAAGTACATGGGATAAAAGGACAAAAAAGATAGGGAAACTAAGGAACAAGGGATTTTCTTGTGACTTAGTACGGGTTACCAAAATCCTTAAGGCAAAGAAGTGGTCAATGTTTTTGGTTTTTTCTAAATGATTTAATAAATGTTTTTTAAATTTTTGAGTATCTCAACTCAATCAAGAATGACAAGATAATAAATAGTTCAATCTCACAAAATGGTGAGAGCGTTACTTAAGATGCTCATAAAATGAAGAAAGCATGGCTTAGGTTGCTTGTAAAATAATGAAAATGTGGCTCAGGTTACTCATAAAATGATGAGAGCATGGCTTAGGGTGACTGATCTAACCTCAACAAGTATCGAGCACTACCTACATAGTCCCAAGATGGGACTTCAAGTCACTGTAGTTCTACATTATAGTGGAGGAATCCGACTAGTGTAGTAGTCAATTCAAATAAAACAGGCATAGTTGGTATAAAGGAACAATATGACTAGGAAATGGCAAGTTGGTATGTCAAGGCTCAATAAATAAATGTTGCCCTTAGTTTTCCCATAGGTGGTTATAACTTGGATACAATGACATAGGTCAATGCCCCTAATTTGCCCATAAGCAGTTATAATTAGTAACAAGACTGGAGATAAGAAAGGAACAAGAAATGAAGGATGTAATTGTCAAAACTTCTATCATACTGCTCCAAAATACTGCCTCTATCAAGAATTCTTGAAACAAATGCTGAAATTAATCAGATTATTTGTGCTGAAAACATATAACCAATGGTAAAACTAAGGTTAAAAGGGCTAGGTAGATAAGATTCAAAACATGCTTAGTTAATAGAATAGAATGGTTAAGTAATAGGCTAGAGGAATGGTAAGAATGATATTTATACAAAGAAGAATATTGATAATATGGTACAAGTTGAAATGGTCCCTATAAACAATAACACCAAGTCACTCAAGTGTAGTAACGTTTGAGGTGAATAATGTCATAGGCTCAAGAAGTTCATCCCCATCTGGTGTGGTGAGTCTGTATGCTCCTGATCCATAGTTTGCCATGATGATTAAGGGACCTATCCAGTTTGGTTTAGATTTGCCTTTATGCTTCTTTTTATTTTTGGTATTCTTTTATTTTTCTTAAAGGACAAGATCACCAAGTTTAAATTCTTTATGTTTCACACACTGATTATAGTGGCCTCTTAGTTAGTTCACATAGGCCTGAAGATTGTTTAGTGCAACTGTGTGTTTCTCATCAAGTAGGTCTAGCTCTTGTAGGAGAGATACTCAATAGTCATGGTCATCCAAGACATGATTGAAAGAGATGCATAATGAAGGTAAGTCAACCTCAATAGGAAGTATGGCTTTAGTACCATAAACAAGTGAATATGGAGTGGATCTTGTGGGTGTACAGTAATTGGTATGGTAATCCGAAAGGGTACAAAATATTTGAAGGTGCCAATTGTGACTGACATCATTGAAAATATTTTTGATAATGTTGATAATTTTTTAATTTGATGTTATGGCCTGGCCATTACCTTGAGGGTAATATGTCATAGAAAGGCTTTATGTAATGTTATATTCGGTGCATAGTTTTTTGACATCCTTGTTCTTGAATGATCCTCTATTATCAGATATAATGTTAGAAGGGATACTATAGTGGTAAATGAGATGGTTGAAAATGAGCTTGGAAATTTTCTTTCCAATCACGTGAGGGGTATAGCTTTAACCCACTTAGTGAAATATTCGGTGGTGGTGAGTATATGTTTATGTTAAAGAATGAAATGGTAATGAGAAAGATGGATAGAAGAGTATAACTTGACCAAGTTTTCCCTATTTACCTCATTCAAAATCTAAAGGACTCATTACAGTTTGTAAGGAGTGAGTGGATAGATTTTGAGGAGGGAAACCAACATGTTCTAACCAATAAAAGGCTAGGAATAAGAGATTTGAATCAATGCATGAAGGATGGGTTAGTAAGATGGGAGAATCAAGAATCCCAATCCTATCAACCTCAATTACTCTCTCCAATCCCAATTCAATCCTCTTTTATTCCAAAACTCCTCTAAGCTATCATATATCATCATAATTTTAAATCCAAACAAAAGCCTATGCCTATGCCTATGCAAGCTCTTCCTCAAGAACCTCCTCCCATGCCCATCTAAAATAAAAAGAAGGAAAAGGTGTTATAGGTTAAACCAAGATAGTTTGTAAGCTTCCCAAACCCTTCGTCCATCCTTATAGATTATTATATTTGGTGATTAATTCACCATAGGCATATTATCATTTAATTTTTTATATGGTTTTACCCATGACATCCATTTCGGGTATACTATTATTTCATTGTCTTATATTTTAGGATATAGTTGTGTTATATTGTTGGCTATATAATAGCCCTTGTAATTTGATTAATATTAACCAAATAATATTATATTCATGCTCTCATTTGGTTTCAGAGTAGGAGAAGGAAAGTAAGTAGGTCATTAGGAGGAACTCGAGCCCTCTCCACATTTGTGGAATCGCACCTTCAGCCTAGAGTCTAGAGGCTCCTCTACTCTATTCATCCAACTATAGAAAATTAATTCCAACATGCCTACATGTATTGGCTTGGAGTGATTGGATGGGATATTATTGCATTCTAATACACATAAGTAGCATTTAAAGCACACTACAATAAAAAAGTTCATTCCATATTAAAAACTACATTCCATATGTTTGGCCTGGTGTTGAATAATTTTGGTGTACTACCTCATGGATCTATTAGAAGTGTCTGGTTGGAACAATTTACAAAAAAATTGTGCTTTACCAAATTTATTGTTTATTGCTATGTGGTGCCAAGTCAACTTTCAGCTTATATGGTTGGATCAAATTAAATTCTTCTTTAAAGTGTTGAAATTCTTTATAATGAGCCAAAACTACCTTTATATTATCAAAACCACCTATATTCCCACCAAAACTACTTATCAAATATTTATTTTACTAGAAAATTTTATGCAAAACCACTTTATCCACCAACCCATTATATTTTCAAAAAGGTATGGTTTTGCTCATGTTTTGCATTTAAGACTTTAAATAGAAGTTTTATCTTCTATATATTTGCATTAATGCATAGGGGGTTGGTAAGATATATTTTAAATAAAAGATAAGTGAGAGGTTCAAATCCCCCAAAAAGTATTTTTTGGAAGGAAAATTAATGTTAGAATTCCCTTTGAATTTGGCAATTTTGCCAATTTTAGCTGTAACTAAACCAAATTTAGCTAGGAATGTCGTAAATTTTTTTCCAAAAGAGGCCAAAGAGCACAATTTGTTTTTTCCAAAAAGGGGAGCTATTATTTTAAACAAAAAATTTAATATTTTTCTATATATTGTAATATTTTTCAAAAATCAATGTAATATTTCATTTTTGCAAGTAAATTCAAGAAGAAAAACATAAAATAGTGTGTTTCTACACATTCACAGTGTTCAGTCATAGCTATGTCTCTGACTCACATTTATGGGTAATGTCATCATGCCTGATTTACTGCATACATAGCCTAACATAGCTACAACAATGATGTATGGGCATCGACCCTATCAATCATCAGGGTGAAATAAGTTTAAATATTCATTAAGTTATCCCTTCATTTTACCCATTTGATTTAGTCGAAAGGCACAAATCCCAAAGGTGAAAATTCTAAGTATGTAGCAAAGTTACATGCACGTATGAGGAATTCCACTAAGTAGGTGCCAATGACTGGTTGAACCTCTTTCAGTATTGTCTAAGTACCACTATTAATCTCTTTCACATATGTTTACATTTCTTTCACATACCATCAAGTATACAAAAAAGGGTGAGCTTTTTCCACATATCGTTCGATATACTAGAAGGGCACATATAAATAAAAGATTGGTATCACAAATTGATGATATAACAAAAGGGAGGCCTTGATACTTGGATTGATAAGGAACCAATCCATTACCTTTAGTTATATTCTTCACAATGGCCAAAAATGGGCCAAAATTCTTTCTACTAAACTCACAGCTTCTCTGCAGTGACAACTATGCTACTTGGAAAACTAAAATCAAGAACATTTGGAATTTGAAGATATTTGGCCTATTATAAATGGCACTCTTACCCAACATACTACTAACATTGATCATCAAAGCAAGTTTGACAAAGCTAATCAGAATGTAAAGTTAATAATCATGTTCAGAGTATTGAATGAGGTACAACCTCATATCCATGAGGCCACAATAACAAAAGACACTTGGGATAAGTTTTAAAGAGTATATGAGGTAAAAATGAATGAACAGAGTTAACTTCATTCCCTCAAATTGAAGTCTAATGAAAAAGTGGAAGCTTTTTTATGTTGTGTTACAACCTTGAGGGCTTCGCTTTAAGCATTTGGTGAAACAATGCCAGATGCATCTCTTATACCTATTATCCTAAGAGCACTACCACCATCTTATAGGATATTTGTGACTACTTTTATAGTCATATAATAGAAACCATCTTTTGACAAGTTGGTAAACATGTTGCAATAAGAAGAGTCTATTCATATAGAAGAAGAAGAATCAAAAGAACATGTTCTTGCCTCTAATAAATAGAAGGTAAGAAGCAGACCAAATCTTCTAAATAAAAGCAAGGTCAACATCATCATTCACAGGGGGTAAACAATATAAATTTTTCCTTATATGTGAAAAAATAGGCCATGAGATAAAGAATTGTTGATATAATTCCTTTTCACAGGGCTCTTCGAGCAACAAGAAGCCCAATCATCAACAATCATCTCATCCACATAAAGGACAAGGATAATAGAAAGGGCATTGGAAGAAGAAATCCAATCAGCAAGGCAACATTGTTAAACATGAAGATACCCACTTTGATGAGGACTTCTTATATGCTACATAGTCTCATGATGAATCAACATCATAAAGTTCTATATAGTATGTCAACTCAGGTATAACTCGACATATGACTGGAAAACAAGATTGGTTCTATAACATGAATGAGACTTTTTCAAAAAAGCACATCTCTTTGGGTGATGATTCATCCTACTGAGTTCAAGGCATTGCTAATATCTCCTTAACACTTAGATGACATGATTGCAAAATCTTAGATGTCTTGTATGTCCCAAGACTCACAAAGAATCTTCTAACCATTAGTCAGATCCATGACCACAACCTCAAGGTTAACTTTGATAAAAAAAAGTGGCAAAAGGATGTGTTTGATTAAAGATAAGTCAAAATGATCAAGATTTATTACATGAGCCTTAAAATTTGGGAAAATGTTCCAACATGACTTTGTTCAGTCAAATAATCAAGCACTTATAACTTGGGATTCAGACTCAGCCAATCTATGGCATCACAGATATGGCCATGTCAGTTTTGGATACCTCAAATTACTCAGCAATTAGAACATGGTATGTGTACTTCCTTAATTAATATAGATCTCTATAATGGTTGTCTAGTAGGGAAACAACATCAAACATCTTTTGGTCAAAGTTCCTCAAGAGCATCTGGTGAGCTTGATTTGGTGCATACCGATCTATGTGGCCCCATGAGATCCAGTCACTATGGGTTTCAGTATTTCATGCTTTTTGTTGATGATTACTCATGCAAGATGTGGGTCTATTATCTAAAGACCAGGCCTACAATACTTTAAAAGAGGTAAAAGTAGCCATTAAAACTGAAACTAGTTGTAAAATCAAGGCTCTCTACCTAGATCGAGGGGGAGAATTCTCAAGAATAGTGAAATGTATGCCTAAATGGTATACAAGTACATAAGAGATGTTAAACTAGATAGAGTTCCAGACACATCGAATACTGGACCAAGGACTTGAAGGATGACTCAAGATGAGGTCAATTTGGCCCTAATGAGCATAGTTACAAAATCAGTAGAGCCCTCAACAATTTAGGAATCCCTAGATTCTAAACTTTAGAATAATGCCATAAATGTAGAATATCAATCACTAATGAAACATGGAAACTTGAAGATCTTCCACCAAGGAAGAAGCCAATCGGTTGTAAATGGATCTTCAAAATGAAATACAAAGCAAATAGCAGTATAGAAAAGCACAAGGCTTGACTCATGGCTAAATGATATGCACAAAATGAACGCATGGACTATGAGGAGACATTTGCTCCTATAGCCAAGATCAAAACAATTTAAATGATATTTGATCTAGCGACACAACTTGGATGGAGGATCCACCAAATGGATGTAAAATGACACAACTAGAAGGTTTTATCTCAATTGGTAATGAAGGAAAAGTATGTAAACTCATAAAATATATGTATGTTCTCAAAAAGGCTTCCTGAACCTGGTACATAAATATCAATGAACATCTCATCCAATATGGATTCCAAAGGTGTCCCTACAATCCAAATCTCTACCTAAAACAATAAGGGGGAGAGATTGTAATTGTTGTAGTATTTGTCAATGATATAGTCATCACTGGTTATTCAGTGAAGATGATAGATGCAACCAAGAAAGATCTTAACCGATCATTCAACATGATAGATCTTGAGCTTCTACACTATTGTCTTAGATTAGAAGTATGCCAAAAGAAATACCACATCTTTGTGTCCCATATGAAATATGCCAAGATAATGCTTGAGAAATTTAGGATGATGGAAAGTAATCTAATTGCTACACCTATGGAGACAAGGCTTCATTTATCTCGTACAAATTTATTACCAAAAGTAAATACAACTCTCTATCGGTAATTGCTTGGGAATCTTATTTACTTGACATATACTATGCCAGACATCAGCTATGTAGTTATCTATCTTTCAAGGTTCATGTAAGAGCCAAAGATGTCTCAATGGAAAGCAATAAATTAAGCACTAAGATGCATCAAGGGTACAATGGACTTTGGCCTAGAATATAAGAAGAATGACAATCTCTTCGTGACAAGATATTTTCACTCGGATCATGTAAGAAATATTGATGATAGAAAATCTACTTCTAGATATGTGTTCTTTTTAGGATCTAGTCCTATATCTTGGGGGAGCAAGAAATAGAACATTATTTCTCAATCTTCCATTGAAGCAAAATATCATGTTAAAAGAGGAGCTATCGATGAAGTGATATGGTTACATCGCATACTAGAAGGATTGGGAGTACCACAGAAGACACCTACCATCTTGTACTGTGACAATGAGGGTGTTCTCAAACATGTTCACAATCTAGTCTTTCATGAGTACACAAAACACATTGAGGTGCAAGTTCATTTTATTTGTAAACATTCATAGCAATACAACATCCAACTCTAGAATTGCTCGATAGAAGAATAACATGTAGATGTCTTCACCAAGTCACTTGCACGTGACAAATTTAAGGTATTTAGAGAATCTCTCTCCTATTCACTTCAAGCTATGCTAAATTGAAGGGGATAATGTTAGATTATTATATTTGGTGATTAATTCTCCATAGGCATATTATTATTTAATTTTATATATGGTTTTACCTGTGGCATCCATTATGGGTATATTGTTATTGCACCGTCTTATATTTTACGATATAGTTATAGTATATTGTTGGTTATATAATAGCCCTTGTAATTCGATTAATATTTTTTGAATAATATTATATTCATGCTCTCACATCCCTCAAGTGGTAACACACCATCAAGAGGAGGCTTCTAGGGTCAAAGTTCCAAGTTGGAAGCAAGTGGTAGAGTCATGGGGAAAGAAAGATGAAAAGTGCCTAGTTTTAGAAATTAAATCTAAAGAACTTTTGCCTATATCAGCCCCAACCATATCTCCTACAAAACCAAAAAAAATCCCATCATGGAAGTATATCCAAGAAGGAATCTAAAACAATAAAGAGGTCCTTATTGAGAAGATTGAAATCCCATGCTTTAGGAATGCCTACCCAAATTTCAAGCCAATTTATGAACCTATTCATCCTACTATATCAAAATAACAAATTTGCCCTCCCACCATATCCCTTTTGGAAGAAAATATTATTGTATGGAGGATAGATGGGAAGCTAAGTGAAGAAACTAGTGCTCCAATTGAACATGATGAGGACTCTTCAAGTGAACATGATGAAGAAGTCATTATTGGCACTCCCCTTGGTGAAGAAAGAAGCAAATCGGTCTTTAGAGATGAAGGGAGAGGTGATCTTGATGAAGTGGCAATAAACTTTAAAGGAGAGAACACTCTTGAAGGTGAACAAATCTCAATAGAGATAGTTGCAATAGTTGCCCATCCAATTAGTCATCTCAATGAGATCATATTGATTAAAAAAAAATAGTTCTTAGAGCCTCTTGATGAATCAGAACAACTAGATGAAATTGAGATGTAATTGAATATCTTCCAAAATGTTTCATGTGGCCAAGAAGAGGTAAAATATTAATTTGAACTCTCTCATTTGACTGAAAATGATGGCTTGCTTATTGTAAAGAAAAATAGGTTGAAATGGTAATAGAGGAATCACAAGGGAACATTTGCTTAGAGAGACTCAATGAGAGGCTTGTAGTTGATATTGAAGTAGAAAATTTCTCAATTAAACAAGATGAGGTATTGAGTGGGTTTGAAATGACACCCAATGAGCAAGAAGTAGAGCTTGAGAGAGTGTAATTACAGCTACATCATGACACATGAAAGAGTTTGAAGCTCTTGATAGTCCTATGGCCCCTAAAGAGAAATATGAAGATGTGTTTCAAGTTAGATCACTTCAAGATGATATTCAAGATAACATGTGGTAGCAGTATTTCAAATTTGGCTACCATAGGGGAGTATAATTCAAAACTTTTCTCCTTATGTTTCTAACTTTGTTGATATCCATCAAAGGTCTTGTATTGGTCATTATCAGTCTAAAGATGATAGATAGCATGTCTTCCTTAGTAACAACTTACAAAGCCTTCTAGGATGGCCTAGTTAGTAGTAGTGTCAAATCATTTTACCTTGTCATTAAATGGTCATTTATTGTGGTCTCTTTCTTATCCTTAACAGAGTTTGAGATTCTTTTGGAAAAGTTGAGGTAAGGTTGTTTCTATGTTGTTTAAGCTTTCTAGTATCTTTTTCCTTGTACAAGTCATTAATGCCAATGTAAGGGGGGATATATTGTGAAGTATAAACATGTTTAGAGGGTCTTTTGATGACTTATAAGTTTTTATGAATGTCCAAGTTTAACAAGTCATTTTAAACCTCCTCTATGCATCATTAACATGTTTAAACTTGTAAAAAACTGGTTTAGAGTCCCAAAAGGTGGAAATTGCATAAAAAAGAACTTGAAAATGAATTTTGAGGAGGTTTATAAAGTGGATTTGGTAGGCACAATTCATAATATGGTAGTTTCATGTTAGAAGATATAATGATTATACTTACAAACAATTATAACACATCTAGAATGGGCTGTCAAAAGAGTGAAAGGACATCTTCAAGACATTTTAGGTGTATTATACATTTTCCCAAGTGTTTTAGGGCCAAATCAAGTTTGAGCAAGCTTGCAAAGGTCCAATAAAAGCAAAAAACACTTCAACTCCTTCATCGAGCTCTTTGCAATCAAACGAAGGCTAGTTTCAAATGTTTGGTTCATGCACAGGGGAGAGAAATACGACTAAAAATCTTAGGGGAATATGACGACCTTAATGGAATTCCAAATCATGACCATAGTTTTTAGATTGAGGCCCCCAACTTTATGAATAAATGTTAAGACTATAAGGTGCTCTTAAACCCTAGTAAACCCCAAGGCTTCAATTTATTCCTCAAAATGACAGTTTGAATTTTAATGGGTGTTTTCCAAAGGCTGGGTAATTTTTATGAGGGTATTTAGGATCCCCATAATTCCAAATCCAATATGAACAACTCTGATCAGGTCTCCTTTGGTAAGCAAAATGCATGATTTGTTGTGTGTTAGTGTAATAGTCAAGGTTTTAAGACATTTAAAGGGTAAAATGCATATTTAAATATCATTACAAGATATAAAGTATCCTACACAACTTCTCAACACTTCATATAAATGGTATAAGGTCCTCCAATGCAAGAAAAATCAAAGTATGGTGAAGCAGGCCCCATAGAAACCCTCTTTGACTATATCAACATTTTCCTATGCATAGAAGTTAATGAAAAAGATGCATGGAGGGGAGTTAACCTAGGGATCATAAAATATCCTTGTGCCCTTTCAATTTATGGTGGAGAGATAGAGGTAAATTCCCTTATCTTTATGAATGATCAATATGATTGTAAGGCACTCATAGGCTAACAAGAGGCCAAAAAGGACCTGATGGAGAAAACATCTTCTCATATAGCCCAAATGATCCTAAATGAACTTGAAATCACTAGTGAGATGCTTTAAAGTATCTAAGGATTATATTGGGATCACTATCTAACATGTTTGAGGGAAAATTTGAAAGGAAATTGACCTAGAAGACTTGCTACATGTTTGTTTGTGTGTATTTGAGCATGTTGAGATCTCCAAGACAATGTATGAAGTCTTTTATATCTAAGCATCATCATTGGAGATAAGTTTAAGGGTGTAAATAGGTTCAAGAACCAGATCCCAAGCCTTCCACACCTAGTTTGACGGATCTCAAACATCAACTAGGTGTTATGAGTCAAGGAAATGTCCTAATTTTTAAAAGTTAAAGGCCTAGATCAGAATATAGAGACCCAGTCCATGAGCAAGTTAAAACTTTGAATGTAGGGTTGGTCACATTCATACCATAATGGAATTGATATAGGGTTATATTGAAGCATCTTCAATTAAAAGATGAAGATCATAATGTTGTCCTATTCTAAAACTTTATTTTGCATACATACCTACAGGCTTGCCTCTAAGAGCATGAAGAGAACATGAGTTTATTGTGATTTTGATCACCATGGAGGGTTCCCAAACACTTGAACTCACTAAAACATTCTCTGTAGACCTTGAATAAACTCATAAACATCATTGGAAAGGCAATTTGAAGAATTTGAGGTGTTTGTTGTTGTGATAGTCACTTAGCAAAGTCTTCATGCTTGACAATCAATCTAAAGAGGTCTAAAGGATTGGATGATGAGATTAATCACAATAATTTAATGGGAATTAGGTGTAAATTCTTTCAAAAGGTTTTATCGCACTGTGAAAAGTTGTACATAGTCTAAAGAGTACCTATAGTCTTCTAGACTAGGTGTTTGAAGGCCATTTAAGTTTTTTAAGGGGGTTTGAGCTTGCCAATTTATTTGAAATGGAAATAATAATATTAAAGGAACTTATAATAACCAATAAATTCCATAAATGGTTTAAAATAAGAAAAATAGAGACATGCAGGTCTATAGATCTATAACTCCATATTTTCAATTAAGAAAGATAAACCTTGCATAGAACATGAGGGTTTGAGGAACAAATGAGGAATGAAAGCCATGATGATATTATGGAAATGTTTTTCTAGGGTAGTAAAAAGATAATATCATTCAATAGAATCCTTCATTAAAACCCTACAAGCATCAAAGCCTAAAGAGACCTATAAACCTACTAAATGCTCTTTTTGTGAGCCTGTTTGCAAGAATTCATGGGAATGTGCAACATGTGCATTGGATTAGAGGATTTTATGGGAAATTTGGGTGTATGTGAGGCATGAAAAAACTTAGTAAGGAGTTTATATGATCATATAATGATGGAAAATGACACAAGACACCTACAACCTTCTCACAGTCCTAAAACATGCACAAAATTATAGAAATTGGTAGTTTTGTGAGGTATAGAGAATTGTCCAAAGGAAAATAATGGTTGGAATAGTTGAGGAATGTTGGGGAATATTTAAATCAATTTTTTTTTACCTTGAAATGGTATTGAACTTTCTTAATGAAATTTTCTTCGCTCTCAGTGTACTTAGGCCTGTGTGTAGGCCAACTAGGGCTAGAAATCTTGTGTTTGGCCTAACTTAAATTTCACCCATGGGAAATGCATGAAACTTTGCCAAAAAACCTTATTTCATGTTCCTATATTTTGGTATTTTTGGAGTGGTATTGTATTTCCTTGTATGGTCTCTAGTATTGTCAGCTTGCATTAGGCCTAATTAAGACAGATGGGTGTTGAGAAAGTAGGTATGCCTTTAGAGTTAGATCATGAAATTTAGGGTGAAGCTATAAGGATATAAAGGGTACTCAAATGTACTTTTATTTTTCCCTATAAGTGTTTTGGACCTCTCAAACCAAGGATCTTTGTGTCAATATAGGGTTCCAAGGAATAGGCATTCCCAAGTTAAATTTTAACCTCTATAATTCAAAACTTTCTCATGAGACCCATCCAAACTTGTACATGGTGGTCTAGAGCTTGCTTGAAGGATCCTCATGTGACAACATGTTTGATTCAATGGATTATGTGTTAGTGTTTCACTAAAAAATTTCTTTATTTTCTTTAGAATGAAAGTTGTAAAACTTGAAAGAGGAGTAAGGTTAGTAGAACTTGATGTGTTATGTGCATGTGAATCTAGTTAATTGTGGATACTCCTCTTTATTTGGGGAGGATGACCTGTAGATAAGAAAACACTAGAAGAGAATATTTGATTGGTTAGATATTAGTGTGGATTGCCTGTTGTTCCTAAAATTTGTCACTCATTTTTGGGACAACATATGAACTATTTTGGTCTTGCAGGCCAAAATTCTCTTTTCCCTTCTCAAAAAATTGTTCTGAGTATTCAAATTCTCCACTATTCAAGATTTTTTAGCTAAAGGACTCTACAGGCTGTTTCTACGAACTCTACAAGCTGTTTCTATTGACTTTATAAGCTAATTTCTATGAACTTTGTAGGCTTATTTCTATGGACTTCGTAGGCTTATTTCTATGGACTCTGCAAGCTTATTTCTATAGACTTCACAGGTTGATTTCTATGGACTCTACAGGCTTATTTCTACAGACTCTGCATGCTGATTTCTACAGACTCTGCACGTTGATTTCTATGGACTTCACAGGCTTAGATCTACAGACTCTGCAGGATAGAAACAAGTTTCCAACACTTAGGCAATTTTAAGGTCAGTTCAATCGAAAGGTTTAAAGGAAGGGCAAGTGCCCTTGCAAAGGGCAATAAACCAAAGGCAACCAAAAGATATCTTTTGGAGGGATTTTCTGCAGTGGAATTTTACAAGTAAAATCCTTTGGACAAATTGTTCGAAGGAATTCCTTCAGACATTTTGTCCAAAGGAATGATCAAAGGCCTGACGAGAAGTTCAAAGGAGTCTTCCAAAAGCCCGAAGGACAAGTGCCCTTGCAGAGGGCACTTAGGTGCCAAAAAGACCTTTGTGACTTTTCTGAAAGGCAATTTTGGAGACCAAACAGCCCTTACGAAGGGCAGGTGATGAGCAAAATGGACCGTTGCAAAAGGCCAAAAGGGTAAGGTTTTCTTCAAAAAAGTGAACAAGGCAGAAAAGTTGGAATTCCTTCAAATTTATTCAAGTCAAAAGACAAGACGAATTTTTTCAGAGAAAAAGTCTAAAGGAATTCCTTTGGACTTTTGTCTGAAGGAATTTACCTGAAAGAAAAAAGATCGAAGGAATAAGCAGGAAAGACGAAGGATTTCCTTTAGACATTTTGTCCAAAGGATTTGAAGAAGGCTACTTGAAGAACCTCAAAGGGTAGGTACCCTTGCAGGGGGCTCTCGGCAACTAGGAAAAGGACCTCCCCCAAGGCTCGAAAGGACACCTTCCCTTTGAAAGGATTCAAAGACTAAGCTCGGTCAAGGGAAATCTGAAGGAAATAAAGCTGAAGGAATTAACCAAGGGGTGATGTGCCCATAGACATCAAAGTTGGGCACCATGAACTAGCTATTGGAATCCAGACGTCATATGACACCCCTACAGATGTCAAATTTAAGGCAACAGGATAACTATTGATCTTTAAAGGCTTGAGCGCAGACCCGAATGCATTCAAAGGCCTTAAGGCCAAAAGGAAGAACCACTAAGAGGGAGCCAAAAGATCCAATAGAAAGGGAAAAGATAGCTCGAGAGCTCAAATAGTAATAGGAAAGAGGGAAAGACCAGAAATATCTACAGGAGTTATTTTTGGTAGGTGGAACAGTCCACCAAGTAGACATCTGAGCTCACAAGCATTAAAAGGTGCAGCCTATTTTTCTTCCTTGACAAGAAAGCGAGGGGACAGCTGCGTACCTATTGGGAGAAATATCAGACGACCCATGTAGAGGAGAAGATATTTTGATATGAATTGACAAGCCATAGTTAAGGCAAATGCCCTGTTCTAGTATGGCCTCTTTGACAAAATTGAAAATTCATTCAAGGCATTGAATGCAATATGGGCCATTTTATGAAATAAAGCACCAAGTCTTTCTGGGCTGCTATATATTGTAAATCTCTTCTTTTCACAAGGGATATCTTTTTCAATATAGAAGCAAAACTCTACCAAAATTAAGAGGTGATTTTCGAGACTTTGAGCTCAGATTGTTGATCATATTTCTTTGTTTGAATGAGAAAGCAGGTTACTTTCAGACTTTGTGCTATTATATCTTGTGTCATTTAGGGGATTGTTCTTATGTCTATTTCCCAAATGTGTTCTTGTTCATTTTAGTGAAATAAACAAAACTAGTGGAAGTAATCAGGAAGGTGTCCTGAAGCCAACTATGGAGAGACTTTGTGCTGCCACAATTGTCTTTAGTGTGTGTGTTTCTAGTTATTTTTTGTGTAAAGGACCTTGGGACAACTTTGTGCCCTCATTATCCTTCGTATCTCACTCTTTGGTAGTTGAGGTGGAGACTCTCTGCTACACTTCATTTTGCTAGTTATTGTGCCCTTATTACCTGTTACCTTTCATAAAGAACTCTAGCTGTTTACTGTAAGACCACTTCTGAAAGAAGAGAAGTGCCTTCAATGTTTCCACCTGGTTTTCTCCTTTGTTTGTGAACATCATCTCTAAAAAAAGAGAGATGGATGGTGTTGTCCTACCCCTGAGTGTTATTTTCTACATATATATATAGTATATAGCTCCTCATATTTATAGGGAACCTTCCCTTAATGAGAGGAGAGATTTGTCCCCTTTTGATGTGGTAAACTTACACACTTGGCCGAGTAATCTCCCTATGTTGTGGTTGAAGTGACCTATTTTGTTCATCAGTTAGCTGGTGACAAAATATTTACCCAACAGTTTTTGGTGACTTCATTGGGGATCGACGAGCAGTTCTAGTTCTTTTCCAGTCTATTCAAATTAAAGCATTTCATGCTACTAGGGAATGATGTGAAGTAGGAAAGAACACTATCAGCTTCATGCCAACAATTTTTGGTGACTCCACTAGGGAAGAATGAGTAGTTTCAGTTCTTTTCCTTATCCATTTTCTCTGCTAGGGACACAACAATTTTGTGTAATTTGAAGCCTCAAGCTCTAGATTGAAGCATCACCTATGTCTTATCTATTATCATTATAGCCTTATCCATTTTTGTTATATAATCTGGGTTACAAACTAGAGCCACTGGGGAAGAGCACGTAGTTTGAAGCCTCAAGCTTCAAATTGAAGTAGGGCCAGTTTTTTTCCATTTTTTATTCTACAATCTGGCAACTCCACGCTATACTAGAAGCCAGAGAGCCCAAGGTGTTGTTGACCATGTCTTTGAGTTAGTGCAGCAGGGCAATTTCAATTTATTTCCTTCACAACTTCAAGTTAAATGAACTAAGAGTCTTCCTCCTACCAATACCAGGTCACCACTACAAGGCAGAGCTTCTTTTTTTGTTGTTAGCAGAGCTTTGCCTATACATACTCCACCCAAATTTGTTATCCCCACTTTCCATAATCAAATCATGGCGGTTCAAGGTGCATGGGGTAACTCTTTTGGCCCACTCAATTTAAATCCACCTCTACATGAGCTACCATGCAGTTCAAGGAAGAATTTCTCTAAATTCTTTGGTGATAGGAGAGTTCATCTTGATGAACATATTGCAGCGTTTAGCATAGCTTGTGGCATGATAAGTGTGGAATATGAAGAGGTAGCAGTCAAGCTATTTGTGGAAAGATTGTAAGGCGCTACTGCAGACTGGTTCTACCATCTGCAGGCTCAGTCAGTGACTAATTGGGACACTCTCAAAGCTAAATTTGAAGTAAGGTTCAAGCCTATAGAAGATGTGCATGCCCTACTAGCTCTGGTCACACACATGAAGAAAGAGCCTCATGAACCTATGAGGGACTTCATAGCCAAGTTCGACAAGTTAAGAAATAGGATTCCTACAATTGCTTAGGCAACAACTGAGAATCTTAAATGCTTCTTCATCAATTCTCAACTGCCTAGAGTGAGTTTTCTATTGAGACGTGCTGGCCACATAGACCTTGTTGCTGCTCAGGATTTGGCCACTGAGGTGAAAGATGATCTCATCTTGGCATGGAAGATAAGGATAGATCCTAACAGAGGTAAATCTTCTTCATCCTCTGAATATCCATCTACAAGCACCACTGATCAAATAGTGCAAAAGCTGGAAAATGAACTGCTAGCCTTGAAAAGACAAATGGCCCAAGGTATGTCTGCTCCTCCTTATCGAAATATGCCAAAGAGGACATTTCAGAACTAGTCATATTAAGGCAATGTTGTCAGGAATCAAGGGTAGCCAAATCGTCTTCCTCCCCCACAAGAAAAGCTAGCCATTGAAGCAGCACCAACTAACTCAGCAGTTGGATATCTGGAAATAGAACATGATTTCTCTTTCTAACCTAAGTTTGATCAAGAAAATGATGATGCTCTCTTCACAAAAAACCAAGAAGAATCAACTAGTGACTCCAACATTGGTTTCCTGAATTACCAAGATGAACCTAAAAGTGAAGGTAAATCAGTTGAAGGATCATACGTTGTTTTTACCTGGTCCAAGAACCAGTCAACCCAACAAGCTGATAAAGAAAAAATAGGGGAGTAAGCTCAGCCTACAATTTCAATTGCCAAATGAAGAACTTCTCTACCTTTCCATCCAAAGGACCCAGTGATTGCTAAAAAAGTAAGTACCCCAAACATTGTTGCACCTTCAACTTCAATTTTTATAGATCGGTCCTTCCCCCCCTAAAAACCAAAAGGATGAACTGCCTTTCCCTGATCCCAATTCATTTCAAATGTTTGACATAGTCGACCATGTTAAAAAAACTAAAATTCAAATGTTTGAATTTGAATTCCTGCAATCCAACCCTGAGCAGTTGGATAAGTTAGTGGAATGTGTGAGGAATAAAATCATCCCTATAAGACTAGTTGTTCTAAAGGTAACCCCCATGTCCACTCGAAATAACCTTGTCATTGCTCCTCCTATTGTTCCTAGAAGGACTAAAGCATTTTATGTTTCCCTGTTGATAAGCGGTCACAAGTTGAGCAACTGCATCATTGATTTCAAATCTTCAAACAATGTTATGCCTACCAAAGTGGCTGAATCTCTTAGTCTCAAGCACTGACTAATACATTTGGGAGATGTTTCTCTATAGAGAACAAACAAGTGCCACTGTTGGGACAAATCAAGGACGCTCAATTTGCATTTGCGGCATTCCCAAATAAGAGAATCAAGATGGCAGTCCTAGTGGCCGATGTCCCAGCCTCCTACAACATCCTTCTCGGTCAAAATTTTTGCAAGGATGTTGGTGGTGAATTGAGCATGGACCTGTCTGAGGCAAGGATCCCTGTGAAGGGCGTCATGTAGAGGCGGCTCCATGAAAAGGAGGCAAAATATGTTGTCACTCAAACATCAGCGCTTGAAGCCCAAATTTTGTTTGAGTCTTTAGGCAGGGGTAATTATTTTTTGTCTACAAAGGATGTTCATATTTCTGTAGATGAAAGTCTTGTAGCTGGCAATCCAGGAATTGATTCAAACAAGACATCAGAAGAATTAGTAGGGCATAGTACAGATAAAAAAGAATCTTCCCTCTCTAATGAAGAAAAATTTGATAGAAGATCAGTTTTTGATGATGTTTAGATCTTGGAATTTGATGGCAATAATTCTTCTACCGGCTCAATAGCTGGGATTGTGTTGGTATCTCCACAAGGAGATATTTTTCCTTCTTCATACAAGTTACAGTTCAGCAACACCAACAACACTGCTGAGTACAAATCTCTACTGCTCAGATTGAATGCCACTCAAGACAGAGGCATCAAACTCCTTCACACCAAAGGAGATGCTGAACTGGTGGTTTGTCAAGTGAGAAACTTGTGTCAAACCAAAGAACAAAAGATTGTGACATTACTGCAATCTAGTATGGGATCAAATTGAAATTTTTGAAGCTTTCAATATTTCTGCAGTGCCTAGAGAGCCTCATAATCATGCAAATTCATTGGTTGTCCCTGCAACCTTCATGGTACCTCACCCCGATTTCAAAGATAATAGGTACACTATCAAACTGGTCTTTTAAACAAGTGTGCCTGATAAAGCTAACCATTGGCAGGTGTTTGATGTTGATAATCAAATCATGTGCTTTACTAGACTAGAAGAGCAACAAGCTACGGTAGTGGACCATACTGCTTGCCAAAGTCAGGAAAAAGAACTCTTCACCAAGAGAGCAAGGATTTATGGTTTTCAAATTGGAGACCACGTCTTGCCATGGGGCAAAAAGAGAGAACCAAAAGGAGTGCACAGAAAAAGTGATTCCTGGTGGGAGTTCCATTCACCCATCACTGATTCTGGGGAGAAAATAGTTTATTGCTAATTTATCAGGACAAAATGCCATTTTCATTGCCTCACAGTGGCCGACATCCGAAGCACTTCAATTCTTGAAGTATTAGATAAGATCAACTTGTACATATGTATAATTTTTGTATAGTCTTTAGCTTCTTTTGTGTTGTTCATTTTCATTAGTTGTTTTTGGCACCGTTATTTTTTGGGTAGCATGACTCCATAGCCCAATGGCATACTTGAAGGCACTGAAGATTCTTGTTTCTACTTCCCTCAGCTGTTTCAAAATTTCAACTGAAAGAAGTTCCCCAACTGGAGCCCGCTATTGTTCCCAAAATATGTCACTCATTTTTAGGACAACATATGAACTATTTTGGTCCTACAGGCCAAAATTCTCTTTTCCCTTCTCAAAAAATTGTTTTGAGTATTCAAATTCTCCATTATTCAAGCTTTTTCAACTAAGGGACTCTGCACACTATTTCTATGAACTCTGCAAGCTATTTCTATGGACTCTACACATTGATTTCTATGGACTTTGCAAGCTTATTTCTTTGGACTCTGCACGTTGATTTCTATGAACTCTGCAAGCTTATTTCTATAGACTCCACACGTTGATTTTTATGGACTCTGCAGGCTTATTTATATGAACTTCATAGGCTGATTTCTATGGACTCTGAGGATGATTTCTACAGACTCTGAAGGCTTAGATCTATGGACTCTACAGGATAGAAACAAGTTTCCAACACTTAGGCAATTTCAAGGTTGGTTTAATCGAAAGGTTTAAAGGAAGGGCAAGTGCCCTTGCAGAGGGCAATAAACCAAAGGCAACCAAAAGATATCTTTTGGAGGGATTTTCTGCAGTGGAAATTATACAAGTAAAATCCTTCAGACATTTTGTCCAAAGGAATGATCAAAGGCCTGACGAGAAGTTCAAAGGAGTCTTCCAAAAGCCCAAAGGACAAGTGTCCTTGCGGAGGGCACTTAGGTGCCAAAAAGACCTTTGTGACTTTTCTAAAAGGCAATTTTGGAGACCAAACATCCCTTGCGGAGGGCAGGTGATGAGCAAAATAGACCGTTGCAAAAGGTCGAAAGGGTAAGGTTTTCTTCGAAAAAGTGAACAAGCTAGAAAAGTTGGAATTCCTTCAAATTTATTCAAGGCAAAAGACAAGACAAATTATTTTAGCAAAAAAGTCTGAAGGAATTTCTTCAAACTTTTGTTTGAAGGAATTCACCCAAAAGAAAAAAGATTGAAGGAATAAGCAGGAAAGACGAAGGATTTCCTTCAGACATTTTATCCAAAGGATTTGAAGAAGAAGGCTACCTGAAGAACCTCAAAGGGTAGGTACCCTTGCAGGGGGGCTCTTGGCAACTAGGAAAAGGACCTCCCCTAAGGCCCAAAAGGACAACTTCCCTTCAAAAGGATTCAAAGACTAACCTAGGTCAAGGGAAATCTGAAGGAAATAAAGCCAAAGGAATTAACCAAGGGGTGATGTGCCCATAGACATCAAAGTTGGGCACCATGAACTAGCTATTGGAATCCAGACGTCAGATGACACCCCCGTAGATGTCAAATTCAAGGCAACAGGATAACTATTGATCTTTAAAGGCTTGAGCACGGACCCAAATGCATTCAAAGGCATTAAGGCCAAAAAGAAGAACCGTTGAGAGGGAGTCGAAAGAGCCAATAGAAAGGGAAAAGATAGCTCGAGAGCTCAAATTGCAACAGGAAAGAGGGAAAGACCAAAAATATCTGTAGGAGTTATTTTTGGTAGGTGGAACAGTCCACCAAGTAGACATCTGAGCTCACAAGCATTAAAAAGTGCGGCCTATTTTTCTTCCTTGACAAGAAAGCGAGGGGACAGTTGCGTACCTATTGGGAGAAAGATCAGATGACCCATGTAGAGGAGAAGATATTTTGAGATGAATTGACAAGCCACAATTAAGGCAGATGCCCTGTTTCATTATGGCCTCTTTGACAAAATTGAAAATTCATTCAAGGCATTGAATGCAATATGGGCCATTCTATGAAATAAAGCACCAAGTCTTTTTGGGCTGCTATATATTTTATATCTCTTCTTTTCACAAGGGAGATCTTTTTTGATATAGAAACAAAACTCTACCAAAATTAAGAGGTGATTACTGAGACTTTGAGCTCAGATTGTTGATCATATTTCTTTGTTTGAATGAGAAAGTAGGTTACTTTCAGACTTTGTGCTATTATATCTTATGTCATTTAGGGGATTGTTCTTATGTTTGTTTCCTGAATGTGTTCTTGTTCATTTTAATGAAATAAACAAAACTAGTGGAAGTAATCAGGAAGGTGTCCTGAAGCCAACTATGGAGAGACTTTGTGCTACCACAATTGTCTTTAGTGTGTGTTTTTAGTTTCTTTTTGTGTAAAGGACCTTGGGACAACTTTGTGCCCTCATTATCCTTCGTATCTCACTCTTTGGTAGTTGAGGTAGAGACTTTGTGCTACACTTCATTTTGTTGGTTACTGTGCCCTTATTACCTGTTACCTTTCAGAAAGAACTCTAGCTGTTTATAGTAAGACCACTTCTGAAAGAAGAGAAGTGCCTTCAGTGTTTCCACCTGGTTTTCTCTTTTGTTTTTGAACATCATCTCTAAAAATAGAGAGATGGATGGTGTTGTCCTACCCCTGAGTGTTATTTTCTGCATATATATATAGTATATAGCTCCTCATATTTATAGGGAACCTCCCCTTAATGAGAGGAGAGATTTGTCCCCTTTTGATGTGGTAAACCTGCACACTTGGCTGACCAATCTCCCTATGTTGTGGTTAAAGCGACCTATTTTGCTCATCAGTTAGTTGGTGACAAAATATTCACCTAATAGATATTAGTGTGGATTGCCTAGTGTGAATTAGATCCAAGAAGCATAAGCTTCCTTGGAGGCTGTCAATCCACACTTTTAAAATACTTAAATTTTGATATACTAAAAATAGGTGCTTGCATGAAATAATAGAAGGTACTAAAATCAAATACAAGAAATTCTAGAAAATAAATGAGTGATTTTGACTAAAAATAGTGATAAATGTTTGAATACTAATGTTAAATTACTCAAACTTGATTCAAAAAATAAATTGAAGTTTTATGATAAAACAAAAACTTAGAAAGTGGAATTTGGGTATGGAAAAATGGGTCAAATTAGCTTGCTATTGTAAAATAGACACATAGTGACTGTCGGTGGTTAGGTATGATGATCAACAGTTAGGTGACTATCAGTGGTTGTTAACCGTCAGCGGTTACTGAAGTCTATCAGTGGTTAGGTAAGACCATTGGTGGTTACTATAGGATCTAGTTTGGGAAAATAAATATATTAAGGAGAGTTGTAGAGAGGTTATGGGTGTGGTGTTTGGGTTGAATGTTTGTTGTGAGGTAAGAAATGATATTTAGAGGTATCTAGTCTAGGGATTGGGTGTTCAAGTGAATGAAAATGGTTTATGGGTGGTTTTGGGTCGGAGGTTAAATGTCTAGAGTTACAGATTTCCAAGACAAAAAAGTGAGGTGAAAGAGAAATAAAGGGGAAAAACATGAACAATAAAACAAATAGAGACAATTACAAAATCTTGATAAGAAACATAGATACTTAGCATTTGGATTTGCTTGGGAGTCAGAACATCTTGTACCTAATAATTTTAACCTTCTCTTCATCTCTTAATATATAGGAAAGGGAGATTCAAATCAAAGATTTTAAAAAATGGTTTATCAAATAGTCTAATCACATATTGATCATGTGAATAACAAATTAAAATTAGACAGTTGGTAATTAATGAGTGTGTTGCAGTCAAACTACAATTGATTCCTTTGATCATGTAAGAGTTCAAGTAACCATCGATAATTAGGGTCAACCATCAACAGTCGAGGGTTGACCATTGATGGTTAGAGAGACACCATCAAAATGGTTAAGATTAGTCATTTTCACTTATGTTTGGTGATTGAGAAGTTAGGAAATGGTCCAAGTTAACAAAAGGGGGTCATAGGGTGCTTTTAATGACTTAGAAATACATTGTGTGGTTTTGTGTCTATATTTTGCCCCTTTTTGTTGTGCATCTTGTATCAACAAGCTGCAAAACAAAAATGGATAGGTTGGTAGAAGGTTGGATGCCCTAAGTATGGGAGGTGGTATTCCCCTTCAAACTGGGAATCGATGAGGTGAAATAGAGTCAGGTTTCAGTTTGATAAGCAAATATGTGGGTGACAAGGTGGGTGACAAGGTTGGTTGGTTAGGTATTTAAATGAGAACAAATGCAAAGAATGAGACTAAGTTCTATATCATATATCATGCATAGACTAGGTTACCATAATTGAGGTAGGTGTTAAAATAAGGTTGGACTAGATAGATAGGTAACAGGGTAACCAGGCCACAACATTAGACATAGCTGATATGGCTTTCTCTATAAACTCAAGTCTCCTAGGCAAGGTTGATGTATTCATAGGTATTTGACGTAGGATGTGATCCTAAGAAGATAAAATGGTCATAGGTGTTAGGACCATAGAGGGTCATGCTCTGAGACACCTAAATGGTTGGCACACAAAAATAGCACAAGTTCATCAAATATGGCAAGGTAATCAATGCAGTCAAAGTGACCAAGGCAAGGTTATCACAAAAAAGTGTGAATGGTGGGTTAAAATGACAAAAGTGATGTTATTGTAAAAAAAGTGTGAATAGTGGGCCAAAATGACCAAGATGATGTTATCACAAAAAAAGTGTGAGTGGTGGGATAAAATGACCAAGGCGATGTTATTTGGTTGGTTAGTTGGTGGAAAAAGAGTTACTTTCCAATGGGTGAATGTTTGTGGTAAGGTGGTCCTTTGGGAAAAGGATATAATGGGATGGGAGAACCCTAAAGGAGTCGATCATCGACAATCTGGGTCAACCATCGGTGGTCACCTAATGAGCATCGACGATCAAAAGAAAACCCTAAAAGGCTAACTGTAAAAGGTTAAAAGTGGGTTTTATTTGTTCATTATTAAATTGACATGTAGTGCTACCCATTTTCGTCTTGTGTGAAAATGATGATGGTTTATCTTGTGCCAACTACATGATCTGGGTAGTATCTGAATGATAGTTGATTGTGGAAGTGATGGTTAAATGAGGTGGGCCAGAGTAGATTTGAGAGTGAACTAGGATATAACAAGGTAGGGGCAGAGCATAGGGTTGAGTGGTAAAGGTGGTTCTGAGGGCTCCACCATGATGGAGGATGCACAACGAGGTAAAGGGTCTCTTGATTTTTTAGTTTTTATGTTATGATTTTAAATTATTTTATTTTATGGGTAGGTTAAGTGTTGAAAATTGGGGGATTTTAGTTTTTGGTATGAAATTTGTAGATGCGGGGTGAAATGGGTTGAGGTAGTTAAGGTAGGGGAGTGTTGTAGAGGTTTAGGTAGAATTTAAGTGTTTTATTGATTTTTGATAGGGTTTGGTGGGTTATACCTAGGTTTATGTCACCAATGGTCACCATGTAGGGATCATTGATGGTCGCTATCGACCATGACCAGTCGATAGGTGACAGTAAATCGGTTGATGTGTGGACCGTCGATGGTCCACCACTGAACCATCAGTAGTCAAGGTTGATCGATGATGGTTCCTCAAGGAACCATCACCAGTTAATACTCAACCATTGGTAGTTTAGCATAAGGTTGATATGAGGTTTTAAAGGTTGGTTTAGGTATGTTTGAAGGTAAGAGTTGTGAATAGAATGAGATAAAGAAGGTAGGGCTTAGGAATGGGTGAAGGGTAGGGGTTGTGTAAAGGAGGTAAGGTACGATAGGTCTTAAGATAAGATGTGGTTCAGGTAGGATTTGGTTAATGTTAGGTAAATAGGTTAAGGTATCAGTGAGGGTTAATAGGTATAATATATAGGCAATGTTTGGCAGGTAAGTTACACTAAGGTATATGTCTAAATTTATAGGTGAGGGAGTAACAACAGATGTGAGACTGAGTGCTTTAGCTCCTAGATGAAGTATATAGAGATGAAGTATATAGGGATATGATGGACCAAGAGTGGGAACATATGACTATAGTGGGCTTAGGGGGCATGAGGTATTATCATCACGTGCCTAGAGATGAAACTATGTTGGTGTCCCTCATCAAGAGATGGGATCTGACTACCAATACTTTCTTACTTCCTACTAGAGAGATTACCATCTTATCAGAGGATATTCATTAGATTTTATGACTATCAATATGAGGTGAGCTAATAGAGCATATTGATAGTGAGGAATGAGACATAAATATGAATCAGTTGTTCAGCACAGACTTTGTTCACGCTAGGTGGCATACAGGAGGTTTTCATTGTGCACCTATGTATTAGATGGATAAGGGAGGGAGATGGCTTGTCATGATGATGATCATAGCCATTACATACTATGCACTCCTAGATTCTAGTAGTGGTAGATTTACCTTTTTATTTTTGGGTGTTCTTATTGACATGATGATCGATCAGACTATGTTTACTTAGGACCTAGTTTTAGTAGTTTAAATCTACTAGGAGCTTTGGGGATACAGAGTATATAAGCATTATGGTATCAACATCAACTTTATTTTGCACTATTAAGATTATGAGCATATCAATTTGGAGAGTTGATTATGCTTTGACCAGGTGGATTGATATGGCACACATGGACCTAAATGGATTTCAAAGTTGGTTTCACGAGGTGGAGAGTGGATTATGCACTTACAACACCAGGGGGAGCAACACAAGACATGGAGTGGTATAAGAATAGGTTGGAGGCATTAGTGTATGAAGAGGTCATCTGGAGGCTGTATACTAGATTCCTAGCATGGGCAAACTATGTGAGGTAGACCTTGTTACTAAAAAGTTACATATGGATATATAGGAGATGGCAACATGAGGTAGAACTCATCCCATTTGATATGGTCAAGACGTAGTTTGGGCTTGTGCAGGGTGTCCCAAGTGATTGTCTAAGATACAAGAGAGAGGAAATTAAGACACTACTACCTCTGGAGATAGATATTGATCATGAGGAGCTACCATCGGCCACAACTATTGATGATGCAGGTGTTATGCCAAATTACATTATATGGTTTTAGGCATATTGTGCAGTGGCAGTGTTTAGGGGAGATGGTCTATAACAGGCTCCTAATGTATACAAGGTGGAGGGGGTGGGGATAAAATGGATGTGGATGCCCCTGATAGGTAGGCACTTATTGTAGAGAGAGATTAAGCAATGGCATCTTTAGTCGTAGCACAAGTAGCTTTAGCAATAGTGACCCTAGAGAGAGATACAACATAGGGCTAAGTGGCCAATTTTATGCAAGAGAGAAATCAAGCGAGGGTGCAACTAGCCTTAGTCACATAGGAGAGAGATGCTTTGAGATAGACATGAGGGTATGTACTAGCACCTGTAGAACCATCGAGGACCATTCTTATGGAGAGGTATATGGCCACAGTCAAGGAGCTCAGATTTTATGAGACATTGGTCTTTAGACAGCTTGCAAATGAGCCTCGATATGGTGAGTATAGAGCATTGGTTACTGGGGGAGTTAGTAGTGTGACATCGGGTTAGTGGGCAACATTTGTAGGTACATAGACAAGCACAAGAGATAGATAGGCTCTAGGAAGTAGTAGTGTTATTCCACCTTAGACTCCTATGAGATGCCTATTTTCATGTATTACATGATTTTGATACCAGCCTATGAGCCGATGTAGCAAGATGTACACATTGTTGTGAGAGACATGAATATTAATGTTATAAATATGATTATTTATATTATAAGCTCATGATGTGCCCATGGTTATGGATGTGGCTTATGGTTTATGGTTATCGGTTATTGGTGATTTAATTTATGATGTGATGATGTTGTTTATGATATGATTATGATGTTGTGATGTGATTATGTTTTTATGGATGTTGCTTATGGTTATGGATGATTTATTTTATGTTCATGTTGTTACCTATGATGTTATTTGACATGATGATGATTATTGTGATTATCACTTCTCTCATGAGTAGATGTATGTTTGGTTAGAAATGTAGATGTTTTAAATTAATGAATATATATTCTTCTTTATCTAGATAGACATGTGATGGATAACATATGTGATGACTCATTGGTTTATAAATGGTTATAAATGTGATAAATGATGATGATTAACAAGATGTGATTAGTTATTTAAATAGATGAGAGGACTTTTGATAAATGAGATGGCTAATTTATTAAAATGTTTTTGTGGTTAAAACACTTAAAGAAATAAGGTAAAAGCAAATCACTAAACAAAACATAAAATGTTTAATTAAGATGTTGTTTAATGAATGGCATGTAATTAGATGAAGGTTGATTAGTCTTAAAAATACATAGATTAAGTTTGGATAATAAAACCACATGTGAGAAAAGATAAGAAAGATCAAACAATCAAAAGGCAATCATTGTAAAGAATGCATCAACAAATAGTGTTGAGAAAATAAGGAGACATGATGTTTTTTCTTTGGCAAGGACCAAAACAAACTAAAGTTAGATTGGCTCATGAACATAAGCCCTTCACATTTTTCACATCAGCATTCGTTAATTGGTTTTAAAAAATCATGATCACATAGTGTCAAGTAAGTTCAAAATCGCTTGTTTTATAGAAGGTGTGAAGGGAGATGGATGATAAAGGAACTTTCATGTGAGGTTAGCTTGCCTCTTCTGTAGGTTACCAAAGATCCAGTATAAATAAACCTCTATCATAGATGGTGTAGACTGATCAATGTAGGAAGTCTACTTATGAAATCCGATTGTAGCTTCTAAATAATGGGTCTTTTGATATTTTGATATTATGTTGAGAGGTTGGGGAAGCCGATCGATGTGAGAAACCTCCAAAAAATTACTTGATTTTAACAAATGCTTTTAACTAGGCATCCTTCAAGGGAGTGTTCTAAGCTTTTCGAGACTTATTTTACGCTTTATGACAGTTATCCTTCAAAGGAGTAGTTTACCTTTTATTGAGCAATTTTGATTCATTTTGGTAGTTATCCTTCAAGGGAGTAGTCTGCTAATGCTAAAGATGACCCATAGGATACATGAATGTTAATGTTTTTGCTTGTGATGACATAGACGTGCTTATATAAGCTAAAAGGCTTACCTTTATGAAGGCAAAACTAAAACATAAGAAGGTTAAAATAATGGGTGAGAGGATTCTTTGAAAGACAACGACCATGGGATTTTATCCTATTAAGGATGAAAATTATCCATGAGAATCATGCCATAGGTAGAACCATGGTGCCCATTTTTAGGATTAAGGGTAAAACTATGATGTAAAATCACATGATTTTATGCTTTAATCGGTAGTCCTCAGAGTGAGGTGATGAAGATGAAAATCCTGTAAAATAAGGGATGAGCTTAAGTTAGTTAAAAGGTTAGTTTGATCTTATTTAACAAAAGAAAGGATCAGATGCAAAGCATTCAGAAGCTCCGGTTCTAGTTTCATTTCAAGAGGGGATAAATGATAATGTCATGATCCATACTTGTGTGTAATGATATAAGGTCTAATCCAATTGGAAGCAAACTTGCCTTGCTTGTTTTTCTCCATATTGGTTACATGTTGATTTTCTTTTAAGATGAGGTCTTTGATGTTAAACTCTCATTATCATAGGTTTTTGTTATAGGCACTCTTGATTCACTCTTGATAGATACAAATATGGTTAAGTACGACCCAATGATGCTCATCAAGTAGTTTAATTTGGGCTAAACATTCTTAATGATAATCACCCTCAGCAATGATATCCTATAGGGATATGCAAAGATAGGGAATTTGGACTTTGAGAGGTAAGACAACCTCTGTTTTAAAAATAAGAGAGAAAGGGGTAGCACCCATAGGGGTTTTAATGCTAGTATGATATGCCTATAAGGCAAAAAGGATGTGTAAATACCAATCATGACCAGATGCATTAACCATTTTAGTTAGCATTTTGTTAAGGGTTTTGTTAAAAGCTTCTGCTTGTCCATTAACTTATGGACGATAGGGCGACGAGAAACTTAACTTAATGCCAAACATGTCACAAAGAAATTGGACATTTTTATTCTTAAAAGATTTACCGTTATCGGTGATTATCTTATGAGGGACACTAAAATGATAGATAATGTGATGGTTAATAAAATTGATAATATTTTCAGCTTTGCTTGATATGAGAGGAATAACCTCCACCCATATAATGGAATATTATATCACAGTGATGATAGAATGATGTCACTATGAAGAATGGGGATTAATTTCACCAACAAGATCCAATCCCCATTATGAGAAGGGTTGGAAATCCTTGGATACTTGGAGGCTATGACTAGGTGCATGATGTAAAGTGGCATGTTGTTGACATTTAACACACTTCTTCATCTAATCATAGTAGTCTTGGTTAAGGGTGGGCCAATATTATCCAAGGTGAAGGATACATTTAGCAACAGCTAGGCCACTAAAGTGTTCCCCACAAATCCCATCATACAATTCTCTGATAAGATGAGAAATTTCTTAACTACATAGGCAATGGAAAAGGAGACCATTGAAGCCATGTTTGTAAAGAATTCCACCTAGTAAGTTATAACAAGAGGTACTCTGAATAAATGCTCATCGATCATTCCTATAAATATTAGAGGGAACAATGCCTAGGTTGAGATAGTCAAAAATCCACTTATACCAAAGGTCAAGTTGGGTCTTCTCCACACTAAAAATGGGAGGAGGGTTTGATTTGGTGTAAGAAGGCTTGATAATACTATGGATAGCAATAAATATCTTTGAGTCAGAATGTGTAGATGGGATCTGAGAAGCAAGGGAAGCCATTGTATCAGTGAACTTATTTTTAGATTGTAGAATGGCTTAGATGAGGTAATACTCAAATGATGTCAAGAGTATATCAACTAGTTATTTGTACTATTGCAAGACATCATTTTTACATTGATAAGAGTCATTGATTTGATTTACCATGAGTTAGGAGTCACCAAAAGCACTAATCATCTTGACTCCCAAGGCTAAAGCAGTTTGGACACCTATCACTAGGTTTCATACTCAACCATGTTATTGGTACAATCAAAATCGATCTTGAAAGATAAAGGAAAGGATTTACCATTAAAGTGGATGAGAATTATACCAACACCCCCACCATGTTGGCACTTTGAGCCATCAAAAAACATGGTCATTTGATATGTTATGTTCTCTTGAGAAAGAGCTATGATGGACTCATTAAGAAACTCAAGAGGAAAAGGTTGGTTGTCCACCAAAGGTGCTTTAGCCAATTGGTCGATGATGACTTACCATTTTATTGATTATATTAGAGGAACTCAAGGTTAAACGCAGCTAAAAATATGAACCATTTAGTCATACTCTAGTTCTAGTATGGCTTGGAGTGCATATACTTTAGTAGGTCGGTGTTGGTTATGACATATGTCTTGTGGTTGAGAAGGTAGTGGTGGAATTTGGAGGCCTTGAAGACCAAGGTGAGGTAAAGTTTTTAAGTATGGGTGTATTGAGTCTTGTACTTGATAAGCATATGACTTATAAAGTAGATACCTTGCTCTTTATGTCACTCATCATGATGTTGAAGCATGCCCCTAAGGAGTGGTCGGTGGTAGAAATATAAAGTTAGAATGGTTGATCCTCTTTGGGAGGAATGAGGACGGGTGGAGAAAGAAGGTACTCTTTAAGTGATTGAAGGCCTTTTATTAGTCTTTATTCCACTTAAAAGATACATCTCTTTTCAAGAGATGGTGGAAAGGTTGGCATCTATCAGAGATTTAAGAGATGAAGCAACGGATGGATTGGAACTTCCCCTACAAACTATAGATTTGCTTGAAGTGGGTCAGAGGAGGCATGTCAAGGATTGCTTTAATTTTGGTGGGATTAACATTGATTCCTTGAAGAGAGATGTTAAATCCAAGGAGATTTCCTCATAAGACCCCAAAAATCCATTTCTTAGGGTTAAGGCAAACATGGTAATGAATGAGGCACTCAAAAATAACCTTAAGAACTGGTAAATGATCTTTACAACATTTAGATTTCCCAAGAAGGTCATCTACATAATCCTCTATGGTTTTGTGAATAAGTTCATGGAAGATATAGGTCATGGCATGTTGTTAGGTTGCACCAACATTTTTTAGACCAAAAGGAATGACCCTATAGTAAAAGGTCCCCCATGGGGTGATAAAAATAGTTTTATGTTGGTCTTTAGGGGCAATCAAGATCTTATTATAGCCCAAGAAACAATCCATACAAGATAGCATCTCATGGCCAGCTATAAGATCAATAATTTGGTCAATGCTTGGCAAAAATAAGTCATCCTTTGGGTAAGTAAAGTTAAGATTGTGAAAATCAACACAAATGTGGAGTACCCCTATTGTTTTGGTGACAGGGATGATATTTGAGACCCATTGGGGATAGTTAATAGGTTGGATGAAATTTACAGATAAGAGGCATTGAAGCTCTCTTTTGACAAGAATGGCTATGCGAAGGTGCATCCAATGAAACTTGTACTTGACAGGATTATCATCGTGGGTAGTAATGATATTATGGGTAATGATGGAAAGGTCAATTTTTGGCACGTCATTGTAAGACCATGCAAATGTTATACTATGGTATCACAAGAAGGAAGGAAAATCTTGAAGCTCTAAGGAATCTAGTGATTGGTTGATTCTGACAATGCACAGGTTATCCTGAGTACCCAAGTTGACATCAATGGTGGATTCGTTCAACATAGTTGAAGTCTCAGGAGGGAGAGATTAGTGGATAGAGGAATCTTCTACACCAAGATAGGTGAGAAAATAATCATCATCCTAACACTGAACAATATTAATGATAGGAGAGTCATCTTCAACCATCTCAAGATGAGTCAGAAGAATAGTTATAGTCTCCCCATCCTTTTAATAAGTTACGAGTCCAAGGCTAATCATGTTGACAAAAAAAAGTTAGGGAGAATGGTATCAAAATCCTTAGATTTTGATGGGGAATGGGTTGGTGAGGATGGAACTTCCTCATCAATGGTGTTAATGGGTGATGAATTAGTTAACTCTTCAAGTGTAATGAATTTGAGACCAAATTTCTCATGAGGCTTTTGGGTCTAACATGAAAACAACTTGTGTGGTCCATGTTCGTAACATCCTAGACCGAATCCATTCCAAGCACATATATAGAGGTATGTGTTGGTGAACTCCAGTTTATCAAGATAAGATAAATCAGAGGTGAATGGTTGAGGAGAAGAGGAGGTATAGGAGGTGGCAAGTGGTGTATCAAGTCCATCATAGATAATATTAATTTAGAGATTGGGAGACCCAAAAGGAATAATGGTTTCAATATTATGATCATAACCAAAGTTCTGGTCAAGGTTCTTGTACTCTTGGGGAGCAAGGAAGGCGTCCAAGGTTAAGAGGCAATACTCCCTGTTGGGTGAATATTTTGTCGTCAACTAACTGATGACAAAATGGGTATATCAACCACAGCATAAGGAGATTTACGCCATGAAAATTGTGGGTTTACTAGATTTGGACGAGGTAAATCTCTCCTCTCATCAAGGGGAGGTTCCCTATGAATATTTATACGCTATATGTATATATAATTAAGCAGAAAATAATGCTTGGAGTGGTATAACAACATCCACCTCTCTTTTTTCAGAGGTGATGTCCAAGGAACAAGAGAAAGAAATCTTGGTCGTTGGCTAAGAACCTTCCTCTTCTTTCAGGAATGGTATTCAGCCAAGAGTAGAAAATCCCTTGAAGTGTAACAAAATTCACAAGGAAACTTGCATAAGAACAAAGTCTTCCGTAGCCTCCTTCACCGATTAGGAACAAGTGTCACTGTAGAGTGAAACGAAGCGCAAAGTCTTCGCCTGAAACTACAAAGGATAAAAGGATCACAAAGATAAAAGTAGCTCAAAGTCTCTCTTATATCTTTTAGAAACATCCTCAGATAATGTCAACACACACACTTTGCTTATTAAATCAAATAAATAAGAGATTATCAGGAAAGAGAACACAAGAACTATTTTGTAAATAACATAGATAACTTCAACATAAAGTCTGAAATAAACCTGCTTCTCATTCATTCAACAAAATATGATTTACAAATTGAGCACAAAGTCTCAAGAAGTGTTTCAATTACGGTAGAGTTTTTGCTCTCAATTATCAGAGATCCCTTTTCAAAAGAGGTCTCCACTATATATAGGGAGAAACCTTCAAAAATAAAAAAGATTAAAATACAAAAATATCTTAGTTAAAGATGACTCATCTTTGACTTTGAGATATTTTTTTGAATTTTTTACATGAAATTACACATTAAAAAATTGCATGCACTTTTTCATGACAAAAGTGCATGAAAAAAGAAGAGAGAAGGGGAAAAAGTTTTAGCTCTTGCCGCCAGACTTCTTCAGATGAGCATCGTACATAGCAATAGATGCCTAGATTTCTATACTATATGGTGCAACGGTGTTCTTGAAGATGACCCTGGCTCTGATTAAAGCATCCTTCAATGATGTGATTGCCTTAGCATGACTAGTTAACCTGGATCTTAGATTATCCAAAGTTAATTGAGTATCTAAAATATTATCCACAAAAGTCATGGAGAAGGTTTTATCTTCAAAATCTCTTTGAATCATACCCTTGAATCCTCGAATCATCTCTTCAGTTGAGAGAAATTGATTATCCCTGGTGGTGAGGTCGCAAGGCAGTTCTTCCAGTCTATTCAATAGGCCTGTATTGCTTTTCTCACTAGCATCTTTAGAAGACTCGAGATCTTCGATGAGCTCCTTGAGGACCTGAATCCTATATATAAGTGATTCCTTAATCTCAACATAAGAATATTTTCTGGAAATAACACCGATGGAAATCAAGGTGCTTTTCTTTAGATCCTTCATTTTCCTCCACTTGCTGAGATATTTCTCCGCACTGTCAATGTCCTGAGAGATAAGAGAGACAAGGTCTTCTAAATTTGTCCTCAGCTTATTCATCTTGCTTGTCTTTTTAGAAACTTCTATAAGTAAGGAAACTCTATGAGTGTGCATCTTCACAATGTAATCCTTCAGCACTTTTCCTTTCATATAGGTTCTCTCTACTTTTTGGATGATGGGGTCGTCAACAGAGAAGGATTCTGGAGTTGTCACTTCAAAGGGAAGGGTGAATTTCTTTATTAATACCATCAACTATTCTTTCTTGGCCTTATAGTAGTCCTTCATCTCCTTTTCTCTGTCAAATTTTTGAATCAAGATGTCCATTGCAGACTATAGATCACTTTTTGCACCTTCGTGAGTAACTTTTCCAAGTTCGACATGAGAGATGGAATAGCTGCTCATGTCGAAACCCTCAAGGGTTGCATCCTGCAGAGGTTTAGCTACTTCTAGAAATTTATGCCCCTTTTCCTCAACCAATTTTGAGAGGATCCTTGGTCTCTTAGGGGCCTTAGCTTTCACCGGCACTATCTTACCAAAATCGAAGTCATCTGCAGAGATGACTAGCTTCTTTCTTATAGATGTGAAAGCTAACATCCAAGGAGGGAGAGAAGAAGTACTTACTGTGGCAATGGTTCTTGCAATTGGTGCCACCATGGTTACATCTGCACTACTAGTGGTAACAATGGTTATAGTAGGAATAACAGGCAAAATCGTATCGACCGTTGATTGATCAAGGGCAGATTTTTCTCCTAGATTGAAGGAAGGAGATGCCAAACTAGCAATAGATCCAGAGGAACGAAGAGTATCTCCAGAAGCACCCCGAGGGTCGCCAAACATAACTCTAGAAGGAGAGGCAACTCTAGAAGAAGGAATGCTGATAGGAGATAGAGGTGAAGAAGATGCCATAGGAGACTGAGGTGGAGAAGGAGAGACATCTATAAGTCATTGTGCCCCTTCCTGAGAAGGTAGAGGCTTAGTCCTTTGTTGTTCTGAGGGCTTGTCATCTATTTTTATTTATTGATCAACCTATTCTTGGGAACCTTGTTCTCCAACTCCCTTAACCATTGATTATGGATCCTTAATAACCTTTGATTTCTTTGAAACAAAGATGATTCTAGGCTTGTGAGGCTTAGATGGAGAAGGAACATCACCTTTGTTTTTGGTCTTTTTTTCTGCCTTCTTCTTCATTTTTGCTTGGAACTCAGCCTCTGACTCTATAATAAACTCTTTCAGTATGATCCCTTTGGCCGCTAACCAATCATTGGTGTTAGCCAATACTGGCTCAAATCTCTTCCTCAGAGAAGTTAGTTCTTTTTTAGACCACTAAATTGGAGGAAGAGGGGAGTCAGCAATCTTCTTGGCCAAGTACCTATTGTTGATAATGTTTTTATCATCGACCAAGTTGGAGGGAATATCCACAAGCCCTAAATATTCAATTTGTTCTAGGCTCAGCCTGTTATAGTCCATCCTTCTGATTTCTTCAGCTGTCCTAAGGTCTACCTAGATGTCCTCGATCATAGGCTCATAAAATTGAGTCTTTCGTCTGATCATATCCTTTGCACCCCTATAGTCAAAGTTATTCCTTCTCTTAAATTGTTTCATGGTAACTAGCTGCATCTCTATTTCCATGAATTTGGCTTTGGCTGCTGTCAAAATCAAGTATCTGCCAATTTCAATTAGAAACCTGAAACCTGGGTTTTTCAGTTCCATCTGCCTAGTATGTATGACAACCATTTGTCTACATAGCTCCATTAGGACCAACTTATCAGAAGGAAACTTGGGGAGCATATAGGGATAGATTTGAAAAAAGCTAACCCGAAGATAGCAGAAGGAGGGAAATTATAGGAACATACAGCCATAGTCATTGACGACCGTCCAGGCTTCATAAGATATTATCTTTTGCTTGAGCTGAGGGTCAAAAAGGCATAAAAATATGGCAAAGAAGGTGTCATTTACCCTTCTAAAATGGCAAATTGATCCTTGCAGTGTTAGCTAGGGGTAATATGAGTAGACTAGGGTGATCTTTTTGTCCCCTTCAGTTGTCAAACCTGGAAAGGTTCGCATCGAGGCAGCTATGTAGACTAGGTACGAAGTCATATAGAACTTTGAAGTAGTTTGTATCTTGGTCAATTGCTTGTGAAGAGCGTTGCTAATTTGCTCACCCCAGAAGATGACTTGCTTACCTTGGAGGATGATTTTGATGAACGGGTACATCCACTCGAGGAACTATGAGGAAGACGGGAGGCCTCGCACTCTGTTGAGAAGGGTGATCAAGTCACCTACTTCTTTAATGAAATCGCTCATTGGAAAGTTCCATGGCCATCTAGATAAATTGGTTTTGGGGGTCCTCAGCCACCTGTTATTCATTACTTTCTTTACCCTCTCGAGGTCTTTGTCATACTCCTTTTGTGCCTCTATGAAGTTCAATCTTCAGCACTTCAGTAGCAGGAGGGCACATGAAGACTTTGTCAATGAATTTGGGGTCTAGCTAAATTATTACATGGCCACTGGCATCTGAAACTGATCTCGTCTCTTTGTTGTAAAACTAGGCACACTAGAGGATGAACTCTGTATGATGTGCTGCCATCAAGAAAATGGCAACCAGATGAATGTTGCTCTCAATGATTCTTTTCATTTCAGAGCTCGGGTTTGTCACCTTGGTTCTAGTCACGAATTCAGCCATATCTATGTGGCCAATTTTTGTATCTCTAATGTTGTCAACATTAGAGGTGACCGAAGTGATCGAAAAGACACCCTGGTACTGGTACTTCATGATTTTTAACTTTTTTAGAGAAGTTTCAGACATCAAAATTGGCCTTGATTGAGTGGGCGATGATGAGCAAGAATCTTCAAAGGGTACTACAATCATGATCATGTAATTAGGGAACAGTGGGCAAATTAGAGAATTCACACGTTGGGTGATCATGACCAAGAAAGGGCACTTGACAGGGTCAGGTCAGAAGATGAGGAAAAAAGGAAAAGAGGGGAAAAAATGAAAAAAAAGGAAAATTTCTCCAGAGTTGGAAAAATTTGGAGGAAAAATACAAGGGCGGCAAAATTTGCTGCCCAAGCATGTGGAAAGAACTGCATGTACGGGCAGTGAATTTTGCCGCCCTTGCATGTCTAGATGGTAAGAAGGTGTAGGGGCAATGAAATTTGCCGCCTTTGTAGCTTTGACCTGCGTCAGCGGCAAATTTTACCGTCGATGCAAGTCAGGAAGGAACATGTATCAGCGGCAAAATTTGTCGTCGACACAAGTTGAAGGTGCAAGGGAGCACGGGCGGTGAAATTCATCGCCTGTGCAGGGTTAGCCAAAAAGTCATGGGTAGTGAATTTAGCTGCCCATGCACCTTTGGGAATAAATAAGAGGTACGGGAGTGGGTTTCATCGCCCGTGCAGTCTTATGCAAGAATATCGTGGGCAAAAAGGGAGGACACTAGCCGACACGTAAGGGAGAGAAAAGTTTGGAGGGGGGAAGGAACGAGAGCAAGCCAATCGGCCCTAGGGGAAGAAAACAAAAATAAAAAACCCCAATAACTTGGAAAACAAGCTAGAAAGAGAAAAATAAAATAAATTCAAAAAGCATGACCTACTTGGGAAACCACACGTGCCGTAAGCTTAAATTTGCCAAAACGCACTCTCACCCATTCGTTGGATTGTTCAGAGGTAGAGGGTAGGAGGAGGGGAGGAGGAATGAATCGAAATGAGGTTAAAATCAGATTTAATGGGGTGAAAATCAACCCCAACAACCTGATGCATGTGGAAATAAATGTTAAGCAGGAAAATGAGGTAGTGTAGGGGCGACAAATTTCACCACCCTTGCACTAAAAAAAAACTAGGACATGCATGGGTGGCAAAAATTGCCACTCCATGTGAGAAGTGAAAACTTGCATGGGTGGCAAAATTTGCCGCCCGTGTAGGTCCAGATGTAGGGGTAGCAAAAATTGCCGCTTCTGCATGCATCAAGAAAAAATGCACTGGCGACGAAAATCGCTGCCTAAGCACGAAAATGGAAGAAAAACACTAACTCTGAAAAAGACAAATTTTGGTCCCCTGGTCGTATTGAGACCATAACAACCTTCACATTTTGGGGAAAATGTAATGAAAAGATGTTATGAATTTTGAATGGTACAGTTGGGCCAAGATGAGAACGAGAAAAACGCGTCTCAAAAATGAACTTAGAGAGACATAAGGTGAAACAGACAAGTTTTGCAAGGGGTTGATTCCAAAAACGAGCTAAGCTGATTTTGGAAACAACACTCCCCAAGGGAGAGAAGTTGGAATATTGATTCCAAGGGGTCCTTCATGGGAATTTGGGTAGAAGGGATGGATGGACTAGTTAACTCTTGGTTGTTGGAAGAAGTAGATTCATATTTGACTAGTGAAGGTTTGGTTGATAAAATAAGAACATCATTCAATCGATACATCATGTTACATGGTATGACAGGACTTAGGTTAGATTGTATGGTAATTACTTAACCCTCATACTCAAATTGGATGCATCAATGTAGGGTATATGGCACATAATTCATAGAATAGATCTAAGGGTGTCCAAGCAAAACATTGTACTAGAACTCGCCTTCTACTACATAGAAGAGCTCAAGAAGCATGCGAGGTCCTAAACGAATATAGAGGAAGATATTTCCTAGAGATATTTTCATAGTGTCATTGAAGAAATAGAGCATTATTGTGGTTTCTGACATAATGTTCTATGACAATTTTAGTTGGTCATATACATGGGAGGAGATAATGTTGATACTAGCTCCTCTATCAATCATAACCATTTTGATATGGGTTGGTTGTGCAGTAAAAAAGAGGGGAGGATCCAAATCTTGGGGATGAATAGAGGGTATTTCTAAATCCTTAAAGGTAACAAGGGTGGAAAGCTAAAAGGCTCCAACAAAGGCTGATAGAGGTTGTGGATCTTCTAGATAAACCTCTATGGTCTGTAAATCCTCTATCATCACATAGTGATGATGGGGTGAGGTATTGATTGGTTCATATAAACTAATCTTCACTAGTGTTTGGTGAAGTCGCTTTAGAACTACTCTTTGGATTGACTCGAAAGGGTTAGATTGGGAGGCACCCAAGATGGAGACCTTGGTTTTGGGTGAAGGTGAAGGTGTTTGGGTTTGGCTGGGTGATTAGGTGGTGGAGGAAGGGTATGTTAATGGAATGGACACCTTTGGCTTCCCTTTATCCTTTTATTGGGCTTGTGATCATGTGACCACATGGATGGTATGGATTTGTGAAAGAGTTATGCTAGAGGACTAATTCGATTCCTCCTCACTCTTAGATGAGAGTGTGGGAGTAGGTAAGTTTAGGGTGGTAACTTGTGGTTTTTAGATTGATGGTGGGATAAGGGGAGTCTCTTGTAATAATAGATCATCATCATCACAAAGCTGATGGATCAAGACTTGAAAAGCTTTATAGTTCTCTGTATCGTGTCTTGGCATTCTATGGTATGAGCAAATTAGCTTGTCATTAAACTAGGATGGATTAGGACTATGGGGGTCAAATGGTTTTATGGGAGGAAAAGTCAAGCAAGAAGCTTAGAGTAATCTTTGCAAGATAGTTGACTAAGAATAAGGGAAAGGTAGAAAGGGTATTGGGGTTTCGGATTTAACTTTTGGGGTGGAAGTCTTCTTAGGAGTAGGCTTTGTAATGGATGTTTTGGGTGGTGGAATATTTTTGGTGGGTGGTGTTTTAGAATTTAATGGCTTGGAGGTAGATGGTTTGGTAGTGGAGTGTTTGGGGTAAGAAGGCATGGAAAGAATAAGTAGAAGTGTATCTAAAAGAGGAAGTTGGGTTTGGGTTATCTTTGGGAGACGTGTCTTCTTAATGGAAGGATAAGGTCCTAGGATGGAAGAATGATGTGGTCCTAAAATGGAAGGTAATAGAGAAATAGGTGGCAAGGTTTTGGTTTTTTGGATCTTATGTGGCTCACTTTCTTGGTTGGCTTAATGTTGGGTTTCTTTGGTGGGTTAGATGATGTTAAATCTAATTTTAACAGAGGGTGAGTAAGGCTCTGAATAGGGAGCATGCCTAAGTTTTTGATGGGATTCGTTAGGATGGTAGAGGTACTTGGGTTACTCTAGGTGGAGTTGGTTTGGTTGGTTCAACTATGGTTTGAGAGGTAGAGGTTTCTATTGGTTTGGTTGGGATGATGGTGGGTTGGCTAATAGAAGTTGAAGATTGGGTTGACAATGGTATGGTTGATGGATCTTATTTGGTTGGATAGGGGAGCCCAAGATGGTGCCAAAATGTGGCACGATTCATGTTGGGTTGGGATAGGAACTCCAAGTTTTGAACCAATCTAGAAAAAGGCTTATAGATAGGTTTGGTTCCTTTGGTATTGATCTCAAAGGACAAACCCATGGGTTGAGAGAGGGGAGTAGTTACCTTGTCCTTTTCCTCAATCAAAGACTCCAAGGTTTTGGAAGGTGATTCTTCTATAGGAGTAGGTAAAATGACTTCTTCTTTAGGAATGCTTTCCAAAGGAAGAGTGGACTGCTCTATGATGGAAGATAAGGGCATGGTGGTAATGGTTACCTCCTTTGGTATGTCTTTAAAAAAAGAAACTAGCAACTCCACTACCTTAATAAATGGAGAAAGGGGAATAGTTGTTTCCTTTGTTTCGATTCCCAAAGGAATAGAAGGTGACTCCACCACATAAATAAGTGGGGAGGAAGAAGTGGTTTGGGCAATGGTTTCCTCAACAATGAGCTCACTAAGAACCACATCGATAGTATGGACCTCATGGTTGTGAGAGGATTATGCTCTATTATTTTCATTATTTGTAGAAGGGGCATGGTTGGAAAAAGGTTGTCTAAATATGTCAAGTGATTGATTTGGGAGTGCATTGGGATTATCTAGCATGAGTTCCCCCTTATCAATTAACCCTTGGACAATTCTTTTGAAGATATTGCATCTACTCACATCATGTCCAATGACACGGTGGTAACAACACAATTCATTCTCCTTATACCAACCAAGTATAGGATGAGAGGAATTGAATTGTTATGGGGGTTTCATTGGAGGAAGTTGTATGATATTTTCTTTCAACAACTTTTCCAAAACTGAAGCATATGACTCCTCTAATGGAGAATATTGCTTTTGGTTGTTACAGTTTTGGATTTAGATATTCTGGTTGGAAGAATTAGAAGAGTTGGGTTGGTTAACAATTGGAGGAGGTGTGGTTTTAAGGAGAATTGCATTTGTGGTTCCCTTGGTTTTGGTGTTGGAGTGGTTGGTGGTGTTGGAGGATGAAGTATCATTTTACTTGAAACCAGAGTTTTTATTTCTCAATTTTAGCTTCCCCTTACCAATGGCTCTAATATCTAACTTTTGTGCCATGGCGAAAGCCTCATCAAAGGTCTTGAAATTTTGAACCTGTAGAGTGGAGTAAATGTTTTTGGCACAAGCCAAAGAGAAAATCTCAATCAGCTTAGTTTGTGGCAAAGAGAAAGAGAGTTGGTTTATCAAACCTCTCCAACGGGCCATAAAATCAGCATTTGACTCATCCTCAAATTTTTGAATGGAGTAGAGATTGGTAATGGAAAATTTCTTAGATGTACTTATGGAATAATCATCTAAGAAGGTTTGATCTAATTGGGAAGAAGAAAAGAGGGAATGCTTGGTAATATCACTGTACCAATATAATAACAGACCGGATAGGGACATGGGAAAGGTGTGAAGAAGGAGAGCATCATCATAAGTAATCAAATAACAAGAGTGTCTAAATGCTCTAAGATGTTGCTAAGGATCTTCCTTGCTCTAAAATTTTGAAAAATTCAGAAGTTCTCATTGAGGAGGATAAGTTCAGATTGGGATGAATGGATGAATTGGTTCATCATAAATTTGATAGTATGATAAGAAGTTATGGGCATTGGAAATAGATGACTCCAAATTGGTCATCTTGTCTATTAATATCTTAACTAGATCTATTTGTGATTGTGCACCCCCATATTTGTAGGATAAATTCTATTGGGTTTGGGTAGGTGTGACATACGAATAGCTAGTGGAAGGTTGGGAGGTTGCCACATATTGGTATGTGGATATGGGTGGTTTAGAGGATGCCATGTATGGGTAAGTGGATATAAGAGGTTAGTTAGAAGGTGGAGCCATATACCCTTGTGGGTTAGGAATATATCTTGGGTTGGGTGCAATAGGCATTTTTTGTGGAATTGACATGGGTTGGGTTGGAGGTATGGTTGGGTTGATAGGTTGAGGATGGGTGGTGACCTTGGTACTAATGGGTAGAAGGGTAGAAGGTATAGAAACCACAAATCTTTGAAATGAAGTGGAGGTTGGTGGGTTGGAAATAAGAGGAAGGTGGAAACACTAGTGGAGGGTACTTCAATTGTAAGTGGAGTATAGGTGCCCAAAGGTTGGGTTGTTCCTATACTAGAAGAGTTATTGGTTGGGATGGGAAGGCATATGGGTGTTGGTTGTGTTGTTCCCAAAATTTGTCACTTATTTTTGGGACAACATATGAACTATTTTGGTCCTGCAGGCCAAAATTATCTCTTCCCTTTTCAAAAAATTATTCTGAGCATTCAAAATTTTCATTATTCAAGTTTTTTCAGTTAAGGGACCACAAAGTTCAACAGGTTCAACGGTGTCAATAGGCAAGTTCTCATAAAGGAACAACTTCCCAACACTTAGGCAATTTCAAGATTGGTTCAACACCTCGATTCAATCAAAAATGTTCATTGGCAAGCTTCAAACAAAGGATTGAACCATTGAACCCCGCTTCCAAAAGGTTCATAGGTTCAAAGGTTCAATGCGGTTGGTTCAAAGAGATTGGTTCAAGTGGTTAATTGAATGAGTAGAAAAAAAGATTGAACCATTGAACCAAAGTTGGTTCAATTGGTTGGTTCAATCGAATGGTTCAAAGGAGTCCCCCAAAGCTGAAAGGGCAAGTGCCCTTGTGGAGGGCAGTGAACAAAAGATAGGTACCCTTGCGGAGGGCAGGTAACATTTGCTCGAAGATCAAAGAGAAGGCCGAAAATGTAAGGTTTCCTTTGGACTTTTGGTCTGAAGAAATTACCAAGTAAAGGAACCAAAATAATTCCTTTGGAAAGATTTTCTGTAGAAGAATTTCACAAAGGCAAAATCCTTCAGACAAATTGTCTGAAGGAATTCCTTCAGACATTTTGCCCGAAGGAATGATCAAAAGCCCGACGGAAAAGTGGCCAAGGCAAGGGAAGAATTCCTTTAGACAAAATATCTGAAGGAATTCCTTCGGACATTTTGTCCAAAGGATTTAAAGGAAAAGGCTGCCTAAAGAATCTCGAAGGACAGGTACCCTTGCGAGGGGCTCTTGGCACCCAAAAAATGGACCTTTCTCAAAGACCTATAGGGACACCTTCCCTTCGGGGTGTTCCAAAGACGTAAAGCTGAAGGAATTTCAAGGCTTCAAAAGACTTAGCCAAAACAAAGGATTCTAAGAAAGACATTGAATCATTGAACTTTGAACCAAAAAGGTTCAAAGGTTCAAAGAAAGCTCCAAGCAAAGGAAGGAAGCGAAAGATTCTAGAGACCAGTTCAAAGAGATGGTTCAACCAAAGAACAAGAAAGCGATTGAACCAGAGAAGTGATAAATACCACCTGAACCATTCAACTATCGAACCAATGAACTTTCCAAGGTTTAAAGGTTCATGATTCAATATGGTTCAAACAACCATCAACCATTGACATCCCTGCAGACATCAAATTTAAGGTAATGGAATATCCATTAATTTTTAAATATAGAGCGAAACTTGAAGGATGAACCAAGTGATTAGTTGAATAAGATAGCTTGAGAGCTCCACTTGCGACAGGAAAGAAGAGAAGGCTATAGGAGATATTGAAATATCTATGAGAGAGTTATTTTTAGTAGGTGAAACAGTTCACTAAGTAGTCATCTGAGCACACTAAATCAAGGATGTAGCCTATTTTTCTTCCATGATGTAAAGGCAAAGTAGATAGCTATGAAAATAAGAAAGAAAGGACCAGGTGGCCTATACTTTATAGGAGACATATGAGATGAATTGGCATGCCACAGTTAAGACCGATGCACTGTTTTAAGCATGGCCCTTGACAGAATTGAAAATGCATTCAAGGCATTGAATGTAGCATGGGCCATTCCATGGAAAAAAGGGCCAAGCCTTTTTTGGTGGCTATATATTATAATCTCTTGTTTTATGCAAAGGAGATCTCTCGGTTATGGAAGCAAAACTCTACCCAAATTGAAAGGCGATTACTGAGACTTTGAGCTCAGATTGTTGATCATATTTCTTTATCTGAATGAGAAAGCAAGTTAATTTTAGACTTTGTGCTGTTATAGCTTGTGTTATTTTAGGAAATTGTTCTTATGTCCATTTCCTAAGAGCATTATTGTTTATTTAATTTAACAAGCAGAACTAGTGGAAATACTCAAGAAGGTGTCCTGAAGCCAATTGTGAAAAGACTTTGTGCTGTCATAATTGTCTTCAGTCTATGTTTTTAGTTTCTTTCTATGTAAAGGATCTTGGGATGACTTTGTGCCCCCATTATCCTTAGTATTTCACTCTTTGGGTAGTTGAGGTGGAGACTTTATGTTGCACCTCATTCTGTTGGTTAACCGCACCTTATTACCTGTTGGTTACCCAACAGAAAGGACTCCTACGCCCTACTGCAAGACCACTTCTGAAAGAAGAGAAGTGCCTTCAGTATTATTACTAGGATTTCTCATTTGTCTATGAACATCATCTCTAAAAAAAGAGAGATGGATGGTGTAGTCCTACCCCTGAGTGTTATTTTTTGCTTATATATATAGTATATAGCTCCTCATATTTATAGGGAACCTCCCCTTGATGAGAGGAGAGATTTGTCCACCTCTGATGTGGTAAACCTACACATTTGGCCAACCAATCTCCCTATGTTGTGGTTAAAGAGACCTATTTTTCCCATCAGTTAGCTGGTGACAAAATATTCACCTAATAGGTTGGTTGGATGGGTTGGTTTTGGATGGTGGTATTGGAGGGATTATTAGTGGAAGAAGATGCTTGGGTGACCAAGGGTTGGGTTGAAATGTTAGAAATAGATGTGCTACCTATAAGATGGGATGGCATACCATAGGATGGATCAATATATGGAACCAAAGCAAGGGTACAGTGAGATATGGTGTTAAGGTGGTGTTGGAGGGTTATGGGGTTGTTATCCAAAAAGGTGGTAAAAATTATATCTCCTTGAATAATGGTCTAAGGTATAATAGGACTTCTAGAAGGATGGGGAGAACCCTCTATATCTGAGATGTACTCCATGGATGAAGAGGAAGATGGGTGGTTGGGAAGTGGACCCTCATTTGCTTGGTTTCTTAATTGTTGTCTAGTGATAACCAAACAAAGAAGGGGAAAAGGAAGATAATAGTGATCTCACAACTCAAAAGAGAAGCAATCAAAATAAAAATATCTTAAAGAAAAACAAAAAGACACTAAAGTATGTTAAAATCCAAGAATATATTTTATCTCTCTTTAGGCTTATGCCTCAATTTTAAAGAAGTTATGAAGACCACATTGGGCTTGTAAATCAGGTACTAGAAGAAGATATATAAGGATGTTTTTAGGTAGTTAAAGTCTCTCAAGATATGTACTATAACTTGGTATGTGGCCTAATATTGGGGCCTATCCCCTCACTTCACACACCATAGTGATAAGGGTGTCAGGTTCTTAGCCAGAATATACCATATCGCTAGAGATTATACTCAGTCAACGTACTAAGTTAGTTCTCCCTTTGGTGGTGAAATATAAGTAAGATAGTTGAGGAAAGGTGATCACTAGGTGATGAAATCCCATTCAGGATTTATGTCAATGTTTTTATGTTTAATTAAGTATGTGGTTTGGTCTTATGTGTGTAATAAGAAGTGAGACTATGATTAATTTACCTGATTAAGTTAAGCTATGTGAGCTAATCAATACGAGTAAACAATGGATGCAAAGTTGATTTGAATCCCAAGGAAAGTTTTGGTGTCTTTTTAAATGAATAAAAAATAACTAAGATGAACCTAGATGAGAGATGATGATGCAAATCTTAAGCCTAGGATGAATACTTTTTTATTTTCAAAAGTGAATTCTAAACAAAACAATTTTTACTTTTTTTAAGAAAACAAAAGAAACTAGAACTTGTGTTTTGGAAGGGAAGAAAGGAAATAAGGAACGTTTAATTTTTATAAAAGAATGCAATGAATGACTCTTCTTTAATGCAACTAAATGTCCTATAACTATGAACCCAAAAAAATCTCAAGGGTCTCGCCGGGCATACTATAATGTTTCATTAAATTTTTGCTTTATTTTATTTAGAAAGAAAATTGTAAAACTTGAAAGAGGGGTAAGGTTAGTAGAACCTGATGTGTTGCACGTACATGAATCTAGATGATTGTGGATACTCCTTGTCTAGAGAGGATGGCCTATAGATAAGAAAACACTAGAAGATAATAGTTGATTAGTGAGATAGTAAGATGGATTGCCTAGTGTGAGCTCGATCCAAGAAGCACAAGCTTCCTTGAAGGTTGTCAATCCAAACTTTTAAAACAATTAAGTTCTAATATACCGAAAATAGGTGCTTCCATGAAATAAAAAAAGGTACTAAAATCAAATACAATAAATGATAGAAAAGAAATAAGTGATTTTGATTAAAAATAGTGATAAATGATTCAATATTAATGCTAAATTACTCAAACTTGATTCATAAAATAAGTTGAAGTTCTGTGATAAAATAAAAACTTATAAAGTGGAATTTGCGTATGGGTAGATGGGATAAAATATCTTGTCATTTTAAAATTAACACATATTAATTGTCAATGATTAGATATGACCGTCGGTGGTTAGGTAACCATCAACAGTTATTAACCATTGGTGGTTAAGGAAGTCCATTGGTAGTTAGGTAAGATCATCGATAGTTACTATGAGATCTAGTTTGCGAAAAGAAATCTGTTGAGGAGAGTTACAGAGAGGTCTTAGGTGTGGTTTTTGGGTTGAATGTTGGTCACAACATAGGAAATGATAGTGAGAGGTATCTGGTTCATGGATTGGGTGTTCAAGTAAGTGAGAATGGTTTGTGGGTGGTTTTGGGTAGGAGGTAAAATGTCTGAATTTGTAGTATTTCAACACAAAAAAGTGAGGTGAAAGAGAAATAAAGGGGAAAGACACAAGCAATGAAATAAATATAGCTAATTACTGAATCTTGATTAAAAAAACACAAATGCTTAGCTGTTAGACTTGCCTGGGAGTCAGAACCTCTTGCACCTACTTGATTGATCTGGATGATGATTTAAGCCTTCTCTTCATCTCTTAATATAAAGGAAAGAGAGGTTCAAATCAAAGAGTTTAATAAATGGTTTATCAAATAGTCTAGTCATGCATTGATCATGAGAATAGTAGACTAAAAGTAGACAGCTGGTAATCAATGAGTGTGTTGTAGTTGAATTATAGTTGATTCTTTTTATCATGTAAGAATTCAAGTAACCATCAATGGTTAGTGTCAACCATCGACAGTAGAGGGTCGATCATCGATGGTTAAAGAGACATCATCAAAATGGCTAAGATTAGTCATTTCTACTTATGTTTAGCAGTTGAGAAGTTAGGAAATGGTCCAAGGTAATAAAAAGGGGTCATGGGGTGCTTTTGATGACTTAGAAATGCATTGCATGATTTTCAAGTTTCTACAGTTAGGACTTCATAAAGTGTCCTTAGGTGAGAGGAAGGGTCTCAATTACCTTTTGAAGCCTAGAAGTGGTCTAAACCTTATTTGACAAAGTTAAGGTATTTTCAAAAAAATTAAGGTTTCTTGTCCTCATTGCATTTATGCTTTTTTGATGCACTTCTTGTTGGAGGGACTTTTTTATAATGATGTAGGAGGTGTCCAAGTCATTTTTCAATCTTGACATGAGGTCTAATGATGTATTTAAGGTTGTATGCTATAGCTTATTGGTCAAGCATATTTTTAAGCTCCAATTAGCCTATAAAGCTATCAAATGCCTCTCAGACATGCCATGTATGTTAACCTTCATATTATAAATCTTTAAGGAAGGTATGTTTTGTATGTCACCTTGAACTAGGAGTCTTCAAAGATCTCAAGGTCATCTCAAGTCAAGATAAGGTGGTCTTATACGTAAAAAGGGTCTAAAATCCTTGATTCATCATTAAATGTCTCCGCACATTGGAAAAATGACTCTTAAGCTTCCCTCCATCTGTAATATTTGATTTAAAAATGTATTTTACCCCTTATTTCCATCTTTTTGCTCCCTAATGTCTTCTTGAGATCTAAAACATGAAAAAATACATAAAAAGTACATTTGTAGGTGGTCCATATAGGTTTTCCAAAGTAAGATCATGTTCAGGATCATGCATGGCTTCCATTATTCCTCTTAGGTCCAAATCCATGTCTATGAGAGAGTTTCAAACTCAAATAGTGCAAAAACCCACCTCATTCTTCCATTTCCCTTCTTGGTAGCCCTAGGAAGCACGTCAATTTTCATTCAATGTAGAAAGGAAAGAGAGTGTACAATCCAATGATATTAGGGGGAAGAAGTAGTATACATCCAATTCCAATCCATGACAATAGTTCATTCATTGAGGCCCTATGCTTTATGAATCATTGTTAAAAATCTAGGTTGCTCCTAAACCCTCCTAAAACCTTGTAGGGTCAGTTTTGCTCTGGGAGTTACACGTGTGAACTTGGTAATGATATCAAAACATTTTAAAAGTAATGAGGGGGTATTTTTATATCATCTTCAGAGGTTTTCATAGAGATTCCAAGATTAAATTCTCATGCAGGGTCCATGTGCCAAGGAATAGTTTACAATCATAAAGAACAGGTTTATCACTTTTGAGGGTCAAGAGATTAATTATTTGTCCTTCCCAATAGGATATGAGATTCAATAAGTTTTCATCAACCCCTATAAATCCTTTTATTCATCATTGGAATCCATTCAACATCTTCAAGGTGAAATATACCATCAAATGGCAATAGTGTTAAGAGAAACTACCATGTTATAGGTTTGTAGGCATGTTGCAGATCTGAGTTTGAAGACCTAAGCATTTGATATACCCTTAAATGGATTTCATGATGATCATTACAATGCTAAATACTCCAATTCTCTTCATTATTATCATGAATATGCTCATGAAGAAAGAATGTGAATATACGTATATGGTCTCAAAATGGACTCTAAAAGTGATCAAATGGGGTTAAAGGTAGCCAGCCCTGTAGGTTTTTATTTAAGGCCTAAAGTTATGACTAAAGAGACTTATGGTCATGGTGTCATTAAAAGGTGATACATTATCCAAATGTCCTTCAATATATTATTAGGCAACTAGATGCATTGGAAACTAAGACCCAGACTCAAACTCGTAATCAAGATTCATAATGTAGTCTATAAGCCTACACCATGAAATGAAGAAAAGTGCATCCTTATGTATAGAAGGTAATCTTATCAAAAGTGATAGGGAAGCATAATTTTTTTGTAAAGGTGATTAATATCGTAATGGAGCATCTCATGAAAAGTTGGACCTTAAATGATGAAGACAGATCTTAAGCAGGATCATTTAGATCAAACGTGGGAAAAAAAAGATACAATGCATAACAATTAGTTTGGGTTTTAGAATAATGAATTGTCTATTATGGTTTTTACCTACTTGGAACACCCAATTTCAATGGTGAATGATAAAGACTTCAACCAAAACAAGGTATAGTCACAACAGACCTAAGATTTCTCCTACAGGCCTACCATTTTGAGATGAGAGATCATGTGTCAAGTGTGTTGGACAGGTCAATGTGGCATGGAAAGTGTCTATAAGTGTGAAGGTATATGTCACACATCATTAACAACCTCATTTATTGGCAAAGTAAAGAAATGCAAGCCTAGAAACAAAAAAGGACATCTGTAGGCCTGAAGTTCTCAATGGGTTAGTTGCAGGTAGATCAACCAAACCTTGAGGACACAAAGATTTAAAATATAAATGAAGGCACCTTAAATCATGAGTAGAAGTGTTTTAAGGGTAAGAATTAGATTAAGTGTAAAAATATGCAGGCTCTTGTAAAGAAACCTATGTACATGCACATACACCTATAGACCGATCAAGGCAAAGTAGAGGGAGGTCATAATTGTGACATTTTAGTAAGATTTCAAGCATGGAGGAGATTTTAAATATAATATTTAAGGCATATATGTCCACTAAAATCACCAGGAGGACTAGAATTAATGAAAAGATGCTCAGGCCAAGCTAACATAGTCAAGAATGCACGAACTACCACTTACAAGTAGGGTCATGAGGAGTGAAAGAGTGTTTTAAACTATGCATGAAAGAGGTGAAAAAGGTGTGAAGGAGACCCATATAATTATAATTCAAAAGTTATCAATGTCTCTATTGAATTTATTTGGTTTTTTAAGGCAATGAGAACCTTAATATGCTAGTTAGGTCCAATAAGCCTAAATAGATAATTATAGACTTAGACATGACCCTGAAGATAACTGCACTTTTGGGAACATGTTGATGTTTTTAAGCCTTGGGGTATTTTAATGATGATGTTAAAATATGTGCATGAGGTTGAACTCGGAAAATTGAAGAGGAGATACCCAAAACTAGACCCTAGGGTCAAACTAGTTCAATAGCTTGCAAACCCTAGTACTATGAATGAGAGATTTGCAGGTAGTTTGGAGAGTTGGAAAAGAAGGTAAACCATGGGAACATGTTGAGAGGTATGTATTAGACCTATTTAAGGTTATTTCAACACAAAAAAAATGTTTTCTTTATGTTCATGTAAATGTTACTCTCTCGACCTCACAGAATGTAGGTTTCCTAGCCTGAGAGGCATCTTTTGCAAATGTAAACATCTCTAAGAAGATGAATGGAGTTTATATCTACTAATGGAAGTTGAGGGAGGTTGTATTCTCAAATTTTTTGGCATTGGTTATGAATTTAAGTCCTTCAGGGCCATGAACAATCATTAAGAAGTTGTGCATGTTTAAACTTGCCTAAACCATTCCTAGTGACTCGATGGAAGAGAAGGAGAGATAAATGACTCTAAATGGACCTGTTTGATTTGGAAATGACTTTGGTGATCCAAAAAGGTATCATGGGAATCTAGGAATGGTTTTTTATCACATGTGAAGTATATATTTTATGGGAAAGGGGTAAAAAAAGACTATTACAACCTGTTTTTGAACATGAAGTTGCTAAGAGAGCATGGGATACTACGTGGTAAAGACTTGATGGAACATGATGATGCATGGAGGCAAAATTGAGGTCAAAATGTCAAATGAATATATTTATAACTACCTCTTCAAGAGGTGGCATTATAACTCTTTGATTCAATGACTAGGCCACCTTGTCATTAAGGCCACTATACCTCCAAGGCAACATATGAGAGGAGTCATGGGATTGTTTCTACCCCTTATTCATATTTGTAACTTATTGATTGATTAATTATGGTAATTAAGGTCTTTCCATGCTACTTATACTCCACATTATTCCTCTCTTTCCCTCTCATGTTCTATAAATTGAGGCTCAAAGGCTATTGTAAGAATCCCTGAGCTAGCTATGAAGAAACTATACCCAATTATACCTTGTAACCTTTGAATTAATGTAAGGACTGATTTAGATTCTCTATGTTAGTGTAGTGTGTTTTGTACTTATTTATATACACAAGTGGTTGAGTCTTATCTCCCTTTTTAGGTCCCTGTTTCTCACCTAGTTGCTAGGAGATTATTCTAAACAGTTCACATGGTGTGTAAACGTGTTAGTGATTATGCTTGGAGTGGAATTGATTGGTAGTGTCTTGAATTATACCTCACATTCATCACCCTCAATTTTTAGTCATCTATCATAGACTCTATGTGAAGCACTGATGCTTAGGAGTCCATTGGAGAGAGTGGTTTAGTCATTAGTCCTTAACTTATTCATAAGTGTTGTTGAAGGGTCGAATAAAGGGGATAAAACATATTGGTGCATTGCCGCCTATAATACAGGGTTTATTTTTAGTTTGATGCATCTTTATATCCCTTTTCATTGACAAACAAGTAGGTTTAGGAACTAAGTTTAAATGATGCATTGGGGGAACTAGCCCCCAAACTAGAGATTCACCTCGCCCAATAGGCTACCCACACCTAGAAGTGATTCCATTGTATTAGCTAGATGAGGCAAGTCTCAAACATCTTTGCCTCAAGGGTGTAATCCTGATTAATAACAATTTATCACATGCTTGGTGGGACTAGAATTCAAATAAGTTACAACACTTACTCTCAACATTCAGTGACCTCAAGGAGACTCAACATTCTGGTGCTATATTAGCATCAAAATCTCATACATAAGGGCATCATAAAGTCTTCATCTAGGGGTAAAAACAACTTATGTTGATAGTCCACCATGTTATTTGTTTTCCTCATGATTCTCAATGGCTAGATATGAAGGAAACATTTATTCTACACCTCTCTATTAGTAGCATTATGACATATACCAGCCCCACCATGAGCCTTATCAATCCTATATTAACCCATATCAGCTACCCAGTGAACCACATTAGTCTTACATTGATCCACATCAAACTTATGATGAGTCCTATCCTCTACATGACTTCAATTATTCACAAGATCGACCTTACTATCAGCCTCTTTGTTAGCCTTGTTATCAGGATTACTATTCCTCTTTCCCCCAATCACACTTTCAAGCTACACCTAATTCCTCCAATGAGTATAATGAGATAAAAAAGAATGAATCAAATTATTGAGAATGAGTTATTGGCCTTGAATGAGTATCAAGCTCAATGTAACCAATCCTATAAGCCTCTCACTATCATGTGTCAATATCCTTGGGCCACTCCTCCCATGTCAAGTCAAAACCAAGAAGAGAGAGAGAGAGACGTTGCGAGCATCAAGCCTAACAGGTTCCCAAGTTTTCAAAGTTATGTTCCTTTTCCTCAAAATCCCTTAGATGAGCCCACTAATTCCAGGTTGGAAGAGTACCCCTTCAACCCCTAAACTCACTCAAGAACAACCCATATATCCTTATTTTCATACTCCACTAGTTAGACATTCTTTCCCTCCCACCATCTCCCTGTTTGAAAGAGGACGTATGGTTTGGAAAATAGATGAGGAGTAGCTAAATGTAGAGGAATAATTATCAGGAAAGGGTGATGAAGGCATGGACACATGGAAGCCTTCTTGGACCAAGTGTCCTAGTTATAAAATGCTTGCTCTTTGTGCCATTCAGGTGGGAGAACTAGACTAGTAAGAAGAGAGACTTGATGAGATACCAGTTCATGTCAAGCAAGGTCTAGGAGTAGCTTAAAATATTCCTCAAGAGTTCTAAAATGAATATGTTCAAGTGATAGGTATAATAAACATATATTTGGATATCCCTCAAGATGTTTTTTGTAACCAAGATGAGGTAAGCACCCTAAAGGAACTCCCTTGTTTGATTGTGAGTGATAATCAAAATGAAGAAATTCAACCTCATAACCATAGTCTTGAAGAAGAGGGGCCTACACAAATAAACCAATATTTTATTGAGGAAGTCCATATGGTTTCTGACCTTATAGAGCTCCCATGTTTCATAGAGAAAGAGATGGACCAACTTGTAGCACATGAGCCTGAAGAAGTCCAAGAAGAACTTGTAGTAGTGATTGAGGTGGAAGTTATTGATGAGAAAGAGAGGCTTGATAGTGCTTGGAAACAATTGTATCATGTGTTCATGGAATATATTGAGGATCTAGGTATGGAAACTTTAAAACAAGAAGAGTCTACTATCTTTGATGAACTAGTAGAAAAAAACAAGCCTAAAGACACTAGTGGGCAGATTGGGAATGTTTTTCAGACTATTATTCTTCTTAAGGAGTAATGTGTGAATATTTAAGGAATATGGAGGAGAGATACTTGATCATCTTACAATGGATAGTCATATAATTTAAGGCATTCAAGAGATCGAGATGTTAGGTTTAGAACTTGAAGAAAGCCTTCTTGAGCCTAAAAGGAAACCTAAGAATGAGGTTGCAATTGGCCTTGATGTTTAAGGCTCTATAAACAAACAAATGGATGTTGTGAGTGGTGTTGACATAGTTCAAAATGAGCAAAAGGATGAACTTAGAGAAGCTATCTTGAAATCACATCAGGACTGCATAGCAGGTTTTGAAACTCTTGACAACCCTATAGCCCTTGAGGAGAAAGGTGAATCTGCTTTTCTAGCTGGTCTTACTCTCATTGATCAAAAATAAGAGCACAAAGATTATTGGTAATAATATATTAAGATCATTCAATATATTGAAGGTCTTTAAAAAGGTACATTTCCTTTTAGAGAGCATGATTATGAAAAGGTTAGTTAAGACACACTCATTGAGGATAATGATGCAACTTGGAGTGAGTATACAAATCTCCTTGAAGATCTTGATAAGCTTATAGCAGCTGATAAGCATTATAAGATCACTCAAGATGTCATAAAGGTCAAATAATCATGCTTAAATAAAGTAGTATATGTTGAGGTTTCAACTAAGGAGCATCATGAGGTGGGTCTTGAAGTACAAGAGGAATATATCTTCACAGGAGATTGGTTTGTAGATGTCATCTCACTTGAGAGCATGATAAGAAGAGTGGCATTCAAAGAGACGATGGAAAAAATGAGACCAAGGTCCAAGAGGCAACTTGCCTCATTCCATTCTTCACCTCATGGAGTAAAGGACCCAAGAAACTTCCCCTTTGCCCAAGGAGGGAGAAAACATGTTCGAGTTAGTTGTTTGTAGTAGGATGTTTTGTCTTCTTTCCAAAAAGTGTTTGTCAAAACAAGTGTGGTATGTTTGTTTCTTCTTTTGTTTAGTGTGTTGTCTTTTGTTCTCCTTGCATGAGTGTGAAGTTATTGCAATACTAGAAGCTTATAAAGTGCTAAGTTTGTTTGGCAATCCAAGCAGAGTGGTCATCTCAAGTCATGATAACAATGTGTGGATCCCTTACCAAAAGGATGAGATAGTTGGTTCTCTTGACCAACAGGTAGGTCAACACCTATAATTCAAAACTTTCTCATGAGAGCCATCTAAGCTTGTACATGGTGGTCTAGAGCTTCCTTGAAGGCTCCTCATGTGGCAGCATGTTTGAGTCATTAGATGATGTGTTAAGCCTTCATAAGTTGTCCTTAGGTGAGAGGAAGGGTCTCAAGTACCTTTTAAAGTCTAGAAGTTGTCTAAACCTTGTTTGACAAAGTTAAGGTATTTTAACAAAAATTAAGGTATTTGGAGAAATTAAGGTTTCTTGTCGTTATTGAATTTTTGCTCTTTTGAGCCACTTATTGTGAGAGGACTTTATTATCATGATGTAGGGGGTGTCCAAGTCATTTTTTAGTCTTGAAATGAGGTCTAATGATGTATTCAAGGTTGTCTATTGTAGCTTATTGGTCAAGCATATTTTCCTATAAAGCTATCAAATGCCTTTCATACATGTTATGTACGTTAACTTTCATATTATAAATCTTCAAGGAAAATATGTTTTATATGCCACCTTGAACTAGGAGTCTTTAAAGATCTCAAGGTCGTCTCAAGTCAAGACAAGGTGGTCTTATATGTAAAAAGGGTCTAACATCCTTCATCATTAAAGGTCCCCACATGTTGTAAAAATGATTCTTCAACTTATCTCCATCTGTACTATTTGATTTAAAAATGTATTTTACCCCTTATTTCCCTCCTTTCGCTCCCTAATGTCTTCTCAAGATATACAACATGAAAAAAATAGAAAAAGGGAGGTTTGCAGGTGGTCTATACATGATTTCCAAATCAAAATCATGTTTAGGCTGATGCACAGCGTCCTTCATATTTCTCAGGTCCAAATCCATGCCTGGGAGGGAGTTTCAAACTTAAAACATGCAAAAACCCACCTCATTCTTCCATTGCCATTCTTGGCAGCCTTGGGAAGCACATCAATTTTCATTCAGTGTAGGAAGGAGAGAAACTGTACGGTCAAATGCTCTTAGGGGGAAGAATTAGTCTCTATCTAATTATAATCCATGACAATAGTTCTTTCATTGAGGCCCCATGTTTTATGAATCATTGTTAAGAAGCTAGACTGCTCCTAAACCTTCCTAAAACCCTACAGGGTCATTTTAATCTAGAAGTTACAGGTGTGAACTTGGTAGTGATACCAAAACATTTTGAAAGTATTGAGGGGGTATTTTTATATCATATTCAAAGGTTTTCATGGAGGCTCCAGGATCAAACTCTCTCATGCAGGGTCTATGTGCCAAGGAACATTTTACAATCATAAAGGGTAGGTTTGTCACTTTTGAGGATCAAGAGATCAATTATTTGTCCTTCCCAAGAGGATATGAGCTTCAATAAGTTTTCACCAACCCTTATAAAACCTTTACTTCATCGTTGGAATCCATTCAATATCTTCAAGGTGAAAGAAGCCATCAAATGGCAACATTTTTAAGAAAGATTGTTGTGTTATAGGTTTGTAGGCATGTTACAGATCTGAGTTTGAAGACCTAAACATTTGATCCAACCTTAAAGGGCTTTCATGATGATCATTCCAATGTTAAATCTTCCAATGTTCTTCATTCTTATCATAACTATGCTCATCAAGAAATAATGTGAATAGACCTATACGATCTCATAATGGACTCAAAAAGTGATCAAATAGGGTTAAAGGTAAGCCCATAGGTTTGTATTTAAGGCCTAAAGTTATGAGTGAAGAGATTGATGGACATGGTGTCATTAGGAGGTGACACATTATCTAAATGGCCTTCAATATATCAGTAGGCAACTATATGTATTAGAAATGAAGACCCAACCTCAAACTCGTAGTCAAGATTCATAATGCAGTCTACAGGCCTACACCTTGAAATGGAGAAAAGTGCATCCTTGTGTAGAGAAATTAAGCTTGTAAAAAGTGATAGGGAAGCATAAAGGTGTTGGAAAGGTGATTACTATCACAATGGATCATCTCATGAAAATTTGGACTCCTTAAATGATGAAGACATACCTCAAACAAGATCATTTGGATCAGGCGTGAGAAAGAGAAGATACAATGCATAATAATGAGTTTGGAGTTTAGAAGAATGAATTGGAAATAAGGGTTGTGACCTACTTGGAACACCCAATTACAATGGTAAATGATAAATACTTTAACCAAGACAAGGTATAGTCATAGCAGACCTAAGATTTCTCCTATAGGTCTGCCATAATTAAGATGAGAGAACATGTGTCAGGTGTGTTAGATAGGTCAATATGGCATGGAAAGTTCCTAGAAGTGTGCAACCAGATGTCAAACATTATAAAGAACCTCATAGATGGGCAAAGTGAATAAATCTAGGCCTAGAAACAAAAAAGGACATCTATAGGCTTGAAGTTTTCAATGGGGTAGTTGCAGGTAAATAGGCCAAAATTGAAGCACATGAAGATTTAAAACATGAAGGCACCTTCAAGCATGATTAGAAGTGTTTCAAGGGTCACAATACAAGAATAGGTAGGTTCTTGTCAATAAACCTAAGTACATGCACATACACCTATAAACCAGTCAAGGCAAAGTAGAGGGAGGTCATAATTGTGACATATTAGTAAGTGTTAGAGGGTGGTGGAGCACTGAGAAATAATATTTAAGGTATTTATGTCCATTGAAAGCACTAAGAAGATCAAATTCAATAAAAATAAGCTCAGGCCAAGCTATGTAACATCTCAAATCAGAATATTATACATTAATTTGGATTTCTCAAAATTCCTTTTTAAAGTTTGAAATAATAATATTCAACGAATGTAAAATTATGTTATTATTAACAAGATAATTAATTTATATAACAAATAATGTTGTATAATGATCAAATGTGCAACATGAAATTATGTTTATAAATATTCTAATAGAGAACTCCCAAAGTGTTTCATCCTTGAGGGGTTGAGATCAAGGGGTTTCATCCTCGATTATAAAAGAAGAGGCTATTGCCTAAACTTCAGCTAAGGGAATGAATGTCAAATATCAATATATTTTTTTTTCCTTCACCAATATCTTCTTATAAATAACCTTCATATATTGCATCAAATGATGTGTCTCCTTTCCAAAGTGATGTGTCTTTTCATCAAATGGGATGAATTGCATTAATATAATTTATATTCCTTGCATTAAATGTGGCACTCCTCATATGAATAATTTATTTACTATAGTTATTGTTGTAGTTAATTTAACTGTTGTTGGTTTAGACAATTCCATTGGTGATTTATTTACATTAATGCAGTTCATGTTTATGGTCTCCTTCGTATTTGGGGATTGATTTAACAGTTTTGAGAATATTCAAGTTATATTCCTAATTTATTTAAGGGTAATAAATCAGTAAATAATATTGCAATAATTTAACCACTGATTTATGTAATTTATTTGACTTTCGTAGCTTTCTAAAAATAGTAATGAAAGAGGAGAAATGTAACTTAGATGAAAATTAGACTAAGACGACTAAGATAGAGGTTGAAACTGACTGTGCAGGACTAAGACAGTGTCATGAATTTGGATCTAGCTTTCATTTTGCAAAATGATAAAAGCGTAAAAAACATGACACTTCAGAGTCTAGTGATATAGTCCAAGTCCTATTGTTGTTGTCCAAACTAGTCACAAAGATCTGAGTTTTTTGGGTTTTATCTGTTGTCTCTATGTGAGCTTGCTTATGAAATTTTGAGTCTTGAATGTCAAAGGAACTCCTTGTAGAGTTGATTTAAACTCCAACCCTATACCTTCATTTTGCTTGAATAAAACTTTGAGAAAGAGGGGGGGGGGAGGGGGCGGGGCGGTTAGTGTGTGTAAATGCACTGAACGTGTATCCATACCCCTTGTGTGGGCATGTTGCCTACATACCAATACTTTGAAGAGGGATCAATCCATATTTAGTTCTTCCACTTGATATTATTTGTGCAATAGTGTTATGCGGATGCAAAAATGCCAAATTAAGAGTGCTTGAGGTGGTCAGGGATTAATGTGAGGGTTTGAATATGCTTGTAGCTATATTGGATGGTTGTATGCAGAGAATAGGGAAATTTGTCTCAATGGTTTTGCTTGAATTCTTGCTTGATTTTATAATTCTTGCCAACCCTTTATAAATAAACTTTTAATGGGCTTTTATAGAGATCTATTGGTCATGGGTAAATGTATTCATTTTAGGTCAACATAATGAAGAATAGGAATCGAGAGGAAATGGTCGTTTAGGCTCAAAACATGATTAGATAGGAGCATCAAAAATGGGACACCCTAGGGTTTGGTGCTATATTCCAACACCAATGCTCCTATCCTATAGACTTGAGACCTTGGGAGATGGAATTAACACAGAAAATGCAACATGACTAAGCTAAAATCAGAACTCATAAGTCTACAAATGATAGATTATAAGAAAAAAGGTGTTTGAAAGGGTTATGAAATCATGCAAGAGGGTCTTATGGATTGGGTGTCATAAACAACACTCAAGCTACTAATTTGGATATTTTATATAACTATATTTTCCCTCCTTTTATTCTAGCGATGCAGTAAAGTGAAATACCAAGATAAAGGAAAGTAGAAAGCATACATGACCTTACCTACAAGGGTGAATCCCATGAAGCTATGTGATTTTGAGTGTGCATAGAGAGAGCACATTACGAAATGTAAATCTATGAGAGAAAAACAAAGAGTAGATCAATTCTTAATAGATATGTTATATCTAAAATAAGAACATACAAAGTTGGGTAAGAGAGAGAGGAATAAAAAGGAATGAATACACCTCATCAGGTATACAAACGATTATAAAACCTATTGTGATGTTGAGTGATGTTGGATGTGTTATACTAGGAGTAATATCATGAATAGAGCTAAGTGCTTAATTCCTTGAGAGTGGCTTAAGAATGCAAAGGCTAGCCCTTTGGCTCCATCATCACCCACGAAGTGAAGCTAGGTGGTCATGTGTATGTTGATCAATATTTGGATTGTGTATCCAATCCCTCTGAGTAGATGGCTCAAGAATACAAAGGCTAGTTACTCCTTTGGCTCCATCATTTCCCACTACGTAAAGCTATAAACTGATACTGGTATGAAAGTCTGTCGTATGAGATGGATATTGAAGCCTGTGAATTATTTGAAATCTAAAAATATGGCATAGATAACTGAATGTGTACTAAAAACTAAGCTAATCTTGGTGAATTTGAAAGGAGGAGATTAGGCTTATATAAAAGCCACTCTAAAACTTAAAACTAGGCTTATGTGAAGCCCATTCAGGAATGTGGAAGTCAGGTTTGCATGAAAGCCACTCTGAAATGATGCCAACTACCTGTAGATGGAATAAGGTACGTAAATACTGAGAATGCTTGGGTAATTTATTGAACTTGAAAAGAAAAGAAGACCAATGTGTAATGCACATTGCCCCTAATCACTAGTGTCTGTAACATGGATTTTGATCTATAAGTTATACTAATTGCCCAATCTAAAACTGGAAGTGAGAGCCACCATGTCGTGCATGATGCCCCTATATTTGGATTCTCTAAAAAAAACTATATTGAAACTACGAAATCTAGACTGATTTATATCTGATAAAACTATAGGTAAGCTTACCTTTCTACCTGTTTCTTGAAAGTCTAGTTTTTTTACTGTTTAGACAAGAGCACAAAAAATAGGACACCCTACTATCTGACACTATTGTCCATGTCTAGCGTTATTGCCCTTTACTAAAATTAATGACTATTTTATAATCATCACTATTTTTCTAATCTGTTATGCCTGGGTTGACCTCTGATTACTATTTTAAGTGTTCTAAAAACTAATTTTTTGATCAGTGGGAGCTCTGATCTTTGTGACAAACCCCCTATTTGTTACCCCCTCTTTTGAGGGTAGGAATGAAAACTTTATAATGACTACCCTCGGATGAAATAGCCCTAAAAATGTGTTATACTATGAAACACATGATATAGCAATGATAATCAAAAATATGTCTCGAGATATAGCATAGTTTGTATTGGAGATTGTTAGATCAATAGGGGTGTGCCTAAATAGATATAACAATGCAATAGCATGTGCAATGTAATGAACTAGAACTGAAAGTGTTAGTTGTTAGTTTTTATGGAGGGATGGAGCATGATGTCCATCATGGCATCCAAAAAAACAAAATAACTCATGACATGGATCATATCATTGCAAACAATTGAGAAGTAATCAAGCAACAAGTATACAAGGTAAGAAGTAGGAAGCATACAAGAGCGGCCAAGGGGCCAAGAAAACAATGGACATGGGCACATGTCAATCAAGATGGAAAGCAAGCATAAAAATCATGTTCAAATGTCACATACACATACAATTGAAAACAAATAAGGTTGGCACGATGGCCACAATCACATAGAAGAGTACAAGTAAAGGACATTGACAAATGTCCTAAGGCATACGCAAGAGTAGAAGCAACAAGAAATAGGAAATGCAATCACATTTAGATACACAAATTAAGGAAGGAAAACATGTAATACATTGAAAATACAATTGCATCTAACTAATCAAAGTAAGAAGTGAAAATATGCAAGACATAGAGTAAAAGACTAAGTATATGCTAAGAAATACACAACTGTTATATCCTAGTGAGTGTCGATAGAGTAGTCTATATAAGATAGTAAATAATGTATATCAACATGATAATTAGAGTATGTAGTCTAAGAATAACATAACATGGATGGTGTAGTTATGTATAAGATGCCCTCGATCGGTAGCTATATCAATGTATGTCTCAAATGTAGAAGTAGGATGCCCCCTCAATGGGTACAGTGAAGTAATCAAAGATCTGGATGTCACTGCACACACTAAAATAAGATCAAGTAAAACATGGTAATGTAGATAAATTGAAAAACAATAGCATAGAATAGCAAAATGTAAGTCTAGCATGGTAGTAGAAATGTAAAGCATGGATAATGCATACAATTGAAATATTTTTGGTAATTTGAGTTAGTTGAATATTTTTGTATTTTAAAATTTTGTATTATTTTTGGTATTTTTGGGATTTTGAGATATGTACAATAAATCATAAGGAGACTATGTACAAGAAATTGGAAAGAAGCTATATACAAGTAATTTTGAAAAATTATGTAAAAGTAAGCTGAAAGGAAACTATGTACAAGAAATACAGAGAAGAAATGATACTAACTGATAAGCCTCATGGGAGACTCCCTATCATGGTGTCCTATATGGAATAAAGGAATCATTTATGATTGTGAGTCATGACGGAATGGATAAAAATATGATTTTGAATATTTGGATTCATTGTTAGTATCTTGGAAATCATAATAACCTGTATTGTTCCACTCATCATTATCATCTTGATTTTTAACTAATGGAATATGAGTGTTGACTTTTATTGTATCCAAATCTTTTTCTTTGATAAATTATGTATGTGAATGATTAACCTTAAGATGTTCAATAAATCCCAAACCTTGGTGATAAACATTATCAAATGCTAGAATAGGAGTAGTGATGCCTTGAGCATGCTTGCCCAACCCTTGACCTTGAAAATCAAACTATTGTAGATATTTTTGACCAAAGCCATACTAGTATGGAAGTTGAGCCTCATTTTGGAGAGGTAGATTTGCATATTTTTCATTATTTACTTGTGCTTGTGGTATTATTTTTTGCTTTGATTGTGCTTTTTGATCCTTTTATTGTTTTGAGTTATGCTTTGGTAACCACTTTTATATTGTTTCTGAATTTAACCCTTTGTGAATGTGTTCCTGTATCACTATGGATTGATTGATTGATTTACCTTGTATAGGGTCCCCCTTAATAATTATCTGTTGTATATGTTTTTTTAATTCAAAACATGAATTTGTGTGATGCCCATGCATTCTATGATATGCACAATAATATCTGGATCTTCTTACTAGATGTATAGGAGGTAGTTTGATCAACTGAGATTTAATCATTTCCCTTAGTACCTCACTTGAACTCTTGTTTAATCTTTGAATGCTTTTTGAATCACTAGTTTTAGAGTTAATTTTTTGTGATTTATTGTTTTGATATGTAACATTATTGACAACCAATTGACTAGGTGAAGGTGCATATACATGATTGACACTAGGCTGCCTTTGAGGCTTTTGTATTATAATCTAATTTTCCAATGTTGTGATCTTTTTATGTAATATATGATTATGCATTTATAAATCTGAAATTAACTTTCTCATATTGGTTATTTGATCTCTTAGAGTCTCATAAGTGCAAACCCTAGTTGCTTCTTGTTGAACATGTAAGCACATATGTTGAAGAGGATTTGAAGAAGATATAGGTTGAATGTATGCATTAGAAACAATTATATAAGTTGCCTCAAATTTTGGAGAGGTGGCCGCATGGACCTGGTTAGAGGGAAAGTAACTATCACCCTCTTGGGGGAGAGGAGGAGAAAGAAATTCTTTCCTAATATGCAATAAATTGTCATGTGAATTTGGAATACTATGTGCATTTATGTTATCCTTAAATGGAGTGCATGCATTATTTTCATTTGAAATATGAGAAGTAAGAATAAAAGAGTTATAATTTAGACATTCTTTTGTCATTGTTTGAGATGACAAAGTAGAGTTAAAAACATGAGATTGATCATTTGAACTATACATTGAAAATTTGATTCTATTTCATTTATATTGTTGTAATTTAAACATAGAAGTAACAAAAGAGTTATATGCATCTAGGTATAAATCATGTATGTGGTATGAAATGCATGTAATTGGAGTTATAATTTGTATAATAATATATTGAAAAAGAGCATTCCACACGAGGGATAGTAAGCAAGGGATAAAGAGCATGGAATCGTGCACTAATGCATAAAAAACTTTGACTTGTGATATGACATTTCTAATATGTTTAGCAAGATAGACTTGAAAATTATTCCATGTGAGAGATAACAAACAAGGGATAGAGAGCATGGAACTTTTTACTAATTCATAATTTTTTTTTATTTGTAACATAAAATTTCTAATATGTTTAGCAATATAAACTTGAATTTTATTCGACATGAGAGATAACAAACAAGGGATAGAAAGCATATAAATTTTCACTAACACATACATTTTTTGACTTGTAACACAATATGTATAATATGTTTAGCAAGATAAACTTGAATTTTATTCCACATGAGAGATAAAAAACAAGGGATAGAGAGCATGAAACTTTGTACTAATGCATAAATGTTTTTGACTTGTAACACAACATGCCTAATATGTTTAGCAAGATATACTTGAATTTTATTCCACATGAGAGAGAGAAAGTATGTAACGAAAGCTTGTATTAGAGAAAAGCAAACATTACTTTTTTTTAAAAAAAAAAAGGGGTAAAAATAATATTAATAAGAAAAGAGCATTACAAGAAGAACGGGGGGCAGAAACCCCCAGAAGAAAACAGCAAAAATAGAAAAACTAGGCAATCGCCCAACTAGACAATATTATGAACCTCCCTATCAGCCTCCAAAATTCTGTCCAAATCAGAATGCAATGACAGGGGGAGAGACGCCCAATCCTTAATGTTTCCACCATCCAAATGGTCAGACGCCCATTTAGCCAAAAAAATTTGCTACCCTATTCCATTCACACAAAATATGAGCAAAAGTAACGCTATCCATAAGCGAGCAAATTCACAAAATTTGTTGCACAATCAGAGAAATTTGCCAATTGACATCCACCACTTTCCTCTTGATGAACAGGTTAATCAAGACTTGAGAGTCTGATTCACAGATAATCCTATGCCAACCTAACTCCTGGGCCTTCTCAAGGGCATAAAGAATGGCCTGGCCTTCCATCATATTAATGGTTTGTATCCCCTCAGGAACCGCAAAAAGAAAAATCATCGTACCTTCAAAATCCATTCCTATCCCTCCAATACCTGCGGGTCCTAGATTACCTCTGGAGGAACCATCCGTATTGATCTTAAGAATCCCACTAGGGGGCGCTGCCACTGACCAGTCCTGAGAATCTGTTCCTTGACCTGCTTGCTCCTCTTGACACATGCAGACCTACCAGATAACTGTTGGAATCCAAGTCGCACCACCACTTGAGCGTCCTATTTGGTCAAAGGAAGGTAGATCATGCACTTAGCTTGGATGGTTTCCTAGATCATCCCCATCACTTTTTGCCATACTTGCTGCACCATGACTCTCACCCCCTGAAAAATATGCCTATTTCGCTCAAGTCAGATCTGCCAGAACAGAAAAATGGGGCCGCCCAACCATATGTCCTATAGGAAGGGTGTCTTTGAGGGGGGTTCTCCCAAGCCATTCTAGAAATCGACCACAGATTGAGCATGAAGACATGGGCGCTGCCAAACATCCCACCAATAATGTTAGAGTTGCAATGCAAAGGGGCATCACAAAAAAGGTGTGCAGAATCCTCCTCAACCGCTCTACACATAACACATATAGAAAGGCCTTGGAAACCTCTCTTTCAAAGATTGTCCCAGGTCAAGCACCTGTTCCAGTCTAGCATCCAAGCAAAATAGTTGCATTTAGGCCATGTAAAGTTATTCCAGACCTGTCTCCACCACTGCACTTCCCCCCTGCCCAATCTTTGGAAAAGTAAACCTTGATAACCAGAAGAAACTGTGTATGCTCCCTTGGATTGGGAGACCAAGCTAGCTCATCCTCCTCCTAAAGAGGACAACAACGGTGCCTGGAAAGGATGCACAACAGCTCCTCATTCTCTTCCTGTGTCCCATTAATAGGCCAAGTTTCGAGAGCTTTCTAGTGAGCAACCTCTACCTGTCCTTGAGTAATATAAGTTTTGAAGTCACTCACCCCAGACCAGCCAGCATCAAGGAATCTCTGACAAAGGTTCAACAAATTTGGAAACTGAGAAATGATGGGAGGATAACCATCCCAAGAGTCAGACCAAAAGAGAGCCTTGGATCCCTGTTTACAAATCCAGAATAAGCTGTTCTTGATGAGAGCAACCCCTTTTTTGAGAGTACCTCATATTGCCAAACCTTTCCCAATAAGCAGATAGCGAGGAATGTCCCTCTGAATGGTTTCAAAATAGTATTTCTATGAGAGAATTCTAGCCCAAGCTTTGTCTTGTTCGATGCACCATCGCCAATAAAGTTTGGCTGCCAAAGCAATACCATTTAAGTCCATCTGCCTCAGACTGAGCCCACCATATTTTTTGGGGCTGCAGACAATATCCCATCTAATAAGGCTCCATTTAGTGGAGTTCAGACTACCAACCCATAAGAATTGTCTGGTAATTGAATCAAACTCCTTATGAATCCCATCGGAGCAACCTATAGCATACACCTATAAATGGGTAAAGCCTGCACCATAGATTGGATAAGTTGAACCCAACCCACAAAGAATAATCACTTGTGTATCCAATGATTCACTTTCACCCAAAATTTCTCCAAAATAGTCTGCCAAGATTCTTTGGAAGTACAGCCAGCTGAGATAGGGATACCCAAGTAAGTCAAGGGGGGGTCCCAATCTGAAAATGAAGAGACCTCGCGATCCACTGTTGAATAGGGCCCGAAGTATTGAAGAAGTAAATAGATGACTTATCTTCATTTATCTTTTGTCTTGAGGCAATAAGATAAACATCTAACACCCTACGTAAATTAGCAGCTTTGGTCATTGTGGCCAAGCCCATAAGGGCAGTGTCATCAACAAATTATAGGTGATATTGAGCTGGCAAATCCCCTCCCTAATGCCATCCTTGGAGATGTCCTTCTTCTCTGTTCATGCTAATCAACCACCCCAAACCTTCAGCAAGGAGAAGAAAAAGGTATGAGACTAAGGATCACCTTGTCGCAGCCCTCTAGTAGCACCAAAAAGCTTCATGTGTTCTCCATTGATAAGCACCGAGAAGGAAGTCGAGGAAATGTAGCTCATGACCCATTGAGTCCATTCATCTGCAAAGCTAAAAGCATGAAGAACCTTTCGCAGGAAAGACCATTTGACCCTATCAAAGGCTTTGGCCATGTCCAATTTAATGAACATCACCTTATCTTTTGAGCTAGCCATGGAGTGAATGGACTCAACAGCAATAACAATACCATCCAGGATTTGCATACCTTCCAAAAAACCACTTTGCTCTTTTGAGATCACAGCACTCAGCCTTCTTTTTAACCTATCTGCAATGATTTTAGAAATAATTTTGTAAACCACATTGCAGAGGGAAATAGGGCAGAATTGGGTTAGCCTATCAGCACCTTCGCATTTGGGTATGAGAGCAAGATAAGTCGCATTTGTAGCCTTAAGCATTTGCTTATTCCACTGAGATTTTTGGACAACAACTAAAAGGTCGAGTTTGATGATATCCCAAAACTCTTGATAGAATTCAACTGGTAAGTCGTCAGGTCCAGCCGCTTTCCCTTTTTTCATCTGAACAATGGTTTCCTCAAGCTCTCCAAGTGTGATTAGTTTCATTAAATTTTCATTCATTTCACGCGTCACCAATGATGGAATGTAGAAGAGAACCTAAGCTTCTTCCAGAGAATCTGCATTAGCATCTTCCCTGAAGAGAGTAGAGAAGTACTGCACTACCTCCTTTGAAATTGCCAGAAAGGAGTTAAGCCGCTCACCTCTTTCATTAACCAAGGCCGAAATGGAATTGCCATGTCTCCTGGCTTTGGACGAATTGAAGAAAAAGGATGTATTTTTGTCCCCCTCCTGGAGCCATTCGATCCAAGCTTTATGCTTTCAAAAAATTTCCTCCTGTAGCTCACATTCCTCCAGGTCTTTCACAGCCTGTGTTTCTTCTTGTAATAAGTCTTCAGTCAGTCCTTCTTCTCTTATTATTCTCGTGATACCATCAAGCTTGGTTTGCATAACAACCTTAGCATGAAAAATGTTCCCAAAACTTTAGTGATTCCATCGCTTGAGCTTGTACTTCACATATTGCAATGTTTTGGCAAAAATGTACATCATCGTACCATGGGCCGGCCTACCCCAATGCCACCAATTGGCAACACACTCATGTAGAGATTGATCCCACAACCACATGAGTTGAAATCTGAAGGAAGGAGAGCATGGGTGCTACTATGAGACACTATTAAGATTGATGGGCCAATGGTTTGATTCTCTCCAGTCTAAAATTTTAGACCTCGTAGACCACATACCTCCAACCCAAAAAGCTGAAACCAGAAAATGGTCAAGTCTCTTAGCAATGCAATATTTCCCACTCCTGCGATTGTTCCAGGTGAACTGTCCATTATTAGGTCTGACGTCAACTAAATTCAAGGTTTTAATGAAGTTGCGCATTAGCAAAGCAGATGGGTCTAGCCTTGTTATGCCACCACTCTTTTTAGTCAAATCAAGAATAGCGTTAAAGTCACTTGCCATTATCCAAGGGTGGAATGGGGCCAGGCTACGGACAAAACTTATGTGGTCCCATAAGGAGCTTTTACCACGCCAATCATTGGGAACATAGATGTTGGAGAAGAGAATGACTTCCCCCATCTCAAAGCTGAAAGCAATCATAGTCATAGAGTACTTAGAAGTCAACCAACCTATGAGGCCAAACTTACGTGGGTTCCAAAGACAAACTAGTCCTCCTGAGTATCCGGTAGCACCAATGCATTGGCATTCTCCTTGCCACCACAACTTGGGTGCAAGTCTGAACATGTCTTCAATTGAAAGCTTAGTCTCCTGCAAGAAAAGGACATTTGGCTTATGGCATTTAATTAGGTTGTGAACAACATTTTGTCTGGGGCTGTTGTTTAAACCCCTTACATTCCAAGATATTATAATCATTTCAGAGAGCTCAAAAAGTGTGCATCCAGAGTCTTTATTGACCCCGACTCCACCAAAGTCTCTCCCATTAGCTTGATCTTTTCCTGGTCCTTTTTTATGCCAGGATTACCAGATTTCTCTCGCCCTCCTTTCTTAAGGTATTTTGTTGAAGTCCAAGATGAGGAAAAGATTTGTTGCTTCTTGCTGCCCGTGGATCCCCAGTTTTCCCAGTAAGGGGCATATTTATGTCTTCGTTGGGGGGAGCAACTGAGGAAGTCATTCTTTCTGAAATTATCAGCTGCTGGTCCATATCCATATGACAATCTCTAGCATCATGTGTTTCAGTTAAATCCCTTGAAGCATTGGTCTCCAAAGCTGGTCCCACAATCCCCTGGTCAAAAATCGTCAACTCGGGATTCACCTCCTACTGGTTAAGGTCATCCAATATTTCAAATCTATTGAGCGAGTCATCAAATTGTCTTTCCTTCGAGGGCCATTTTTGGCCTCTATTTTTATATCAGCCTTTAACCGGCACAAAATTGTCAGTATCAGATTTCTCACCTAGAATCAGACCCTTTCCTTGTCAATACCAGAAGGAATGTGAATATAATGAGTTGGCTGAGGTGCAGTAGATTTTGAGGTTGGGCACCATCGCTGCAAATGCCCATAAGCATGACATAAATGACAGCAGAAAGGAAGGGTTTCATAATCCTGCTATTGTACCAATGTGAAAGGGCTCGCACTCATTTCAATAACATCTGGTAATGGCTTACTAAGATCTATTTCCACACAAATACGGGCATAAGTCATTACCTTTTTCCCCAGGAGTGACATTGAGGATCCTACTGGCCTTCCTAGCAAGGATGCAAGCAAATGGATGGTGTCTTCTAGGCAGCATTCCATTGTAAAGTGAGGCAGACGCACCCACACCGGGACACAATTTGGTAGTTCCTCTGAAGGTATGAAACTGGCATGCCAGGGCTTGATAAACAAACCCACTTGATTATGGAAGTAAGGGCCTCCAGCAAAAACTCATTGACAATCTGTTCTATAGGTAAAAGTGACCATGAAATAGTTGTTGGCTAGCAATGTAATATCCATGTCTCCTTCTGGTGCCCACGTCCTCTGAGCCCATGCTTCAAGGAATAACAACGACATCATAAGCCCCAAAAACTTGCAGTACAAAGAGTGATTGGAATAGTATTCAATGTCTTCAACAATCATTTCCATAGGTATGGCCAGCTTGGGCCTCTTCTTGCATCTTTCCAAACAGCTGTTGACTTTAGGAATACACATACTTGGTTGCTCGAGAGTAGCAAAAGAGCTTAAACCTTGTAAAAGTGGAGCCTTCCCACTGTTGCTCGCTCCCTGGGACGTCTGCTGTAGTCCAAGCGCTTCCTGGTAGCTGCGCCCTACTTTCTGACCTTTCGTGCCCTGCCTTGTCGCACCCTCCTGCTCGCCTTCATCCATTGCACCTTCATGTCAAAAAGCAAACATTGCTTTGAAGGAAAGGGATTTTAAGAGTTTTGGCAATGAATTTCTTAACATTGTCCCATATTATGAAAAGTGAGCATGAAAGGGAAAGAATGAAGCTTTGTACTAACATATGATAAACTTCATCATTCATGTACTTGATAGGACCAAGTATGGTCTCTGTATACGCCCTAAATTGGTCAAGCAACCACACATATCATGTCTTTTTCACAGTCCTTTCACAAGAGACCCTGACTAGAGAATATGAGCTTTGTTCACATTTAGCCATGTCTTTCATTTTTCTCATCTTGGTCTTGTTTCATGCTTGAATCACTTTTTTGCCTATTTTTAGTCATCCTAAGCCTTTCGAACGGTCATTCCACCTCATCTATGTCAAATTTCCCATGCATATTCAATCCCCTCGGGTAGTTGGCCTATAGGGCAGGAGCACTGGGATTGGACTACAATACTAGACCCTAGGGTGTCCCATTTTTAGCGCTCCTATCCAAGGTCATTTTGAGATATAACCATTAGTTTCCTTTGTTTAATGAGTCTCATCCCCTTTCTCAGCTTTGTCCTTAAGTTTTCTAATGTCGACCAAAAGTGAATAAAGCTCCCAAATTTGAAATAAAGAGTCTCCTATATAAAGGACTACACAAGGCATTTTATATATAGCACTTACTAATTTGGCACATTACATAATTAAAAATTAGTCAATATTATAGCTCAACATTCTACATCACACATAGACTTTCATGCTTAATCAAAGAAGGGCCTAGGAAAAAGTTGATTCTTACATCTACTGTGCACGTTGATTATGCACGTTCCCTAAGGGATAACTACATTTGATCTGAGACCCTAGCTTGAGGGTTAATATAGGCAACGATCAAGATAGTAGGGGTTCTAAATCAGGCGATCATTCTTCCCCTAACCAAGTTTTTCTCCCTTTTGATTGTAATGTATTTGTTGCTTCATGTGTGTAGATAGACTCAGGGTTTGAATATTGAATTAGATTTATCAGGAGTTCCATTAATAGTCAAGATCTAAAATTCCATAGGCAGACCAATATAAGGATAACAAATAAAACCCATAAAGGTTAGACCTTTGTGACTAGTTTGGATAACAATGGTAGGAACTGGAATATAGCACCAAAAACTAGGGTGTCTTATTTTTGGTGCTCCTATCTTTTCACCAAACAAAAGTCAGATTCAGGTTTCAGACATCTTCTTAGCCCTGGACCCTAGTTTTTAACTTTTCCAATAGTCATATCAATGTATTTTTTAGATAAATTATTTCCTTCACCTATGTAATTAATTCTACAAAATTTATATTTTATCATATTAAATCAGACTTTCTTACTTATTCTAGACCCTTTATTATTTGGGAACTAAATACTAGTTTCTCAAAAATAATAAAACATTTGGTGAACCTAACTTACTTCAAACAAATCAAAAACCCTAGGTACCCTTAGGGTTTTTCTTTCATATTTTGTGCAAAAATTCAACTTCAAATTTCTAATTTTTTGTATAATTTTTTTTGCATTAATTTTATTCAAATATTGTTTTATAATTTAAATTATTGCAATAATTTTTAAAAATTCTAAAACCCTAACCCAAAACCCTATATTTCCAAATTAGGTCCTCCAACCCTAAGCCTCCCTCCCTTACAATTTTTAGAAAAATATTTTGGAATTTTTACAAATTGTTTGGAGTGTCAAAAATATTTTTAAAATCTCAATATTAGTAGTTATTTTGTGCAAAATTTTAATTTCAAAATTTTGATTTTTTTATAATTTTTTATGTATTTATCTTATTCAAAACTATTTTTAGAATTTAAATTACTGCAATATTTTTCAAAAATTCTAAAACCCTGGCTCAAAAGCCTATATTTCCAAACTAGGTCCTCAAACCCCAAGTTTTTCTCCCTTACAATTTTTAGAAAAATATTTTGGAATTGTTGTAAATTGTTTGGAGTGTTAAAAATATTTTCAAAATCTCTATGTTAATAGTTATTTTTGCGTTTATTTGCTTGATAGTACTTTTCAATATTCTCTTTGGTGAAATAAATAAAATGACCACTAAGGCACTTCTTCCCTCTCATCCCCTAAATCAATTTCTAAAATTTTCTCATAATTATGACAATGAATGGACAAATTTGCAAAATTACACATTAGCTAAAAATGTGGAAAATGATTTCATTTACAATGAAGATAATTACTATTATTGTAATGAGGAATATGATGATATACGTGATAGTGATAGTGAAGTGCAAGTAGATGCATCTTATTCTCTCAAACCTATCTCTTTTATTCCCTCTTCAAAAGAAAATAATTTTGATAAATGGGATCAATACTTCTCACTTCATTCTCCTATGCACAATGTACCAAATGAACAACTTAGTCATGCACTTCCAAGTGAACCTCTAATTAGTGATAATTTGCTTCCATGTGAACCTAATCTCTCTCTCTCTCTTTCTACTTCAATGTTCAAAGTACAACAATGTAAATGCAATAAAATCAAATAGCCAATGCATAGTTTAATTCATATATCTCATGTTCTTAACTCTACTTTGTTAAAAGAAGGACTAAATGATAACTCTTTTTCTCTTAATTCTCATGAAAATAATGCATGTATTCCACCCACAAATAGCGTATATGCACATGATATTCCAATTTCAAATGATAATCTATTGCACATTCGAAATGAATTAAATTTTTCTCTTACACTTCTCCCTAGCAATGATGGAAGTGATAATGAGTATGATAGTGAACATGACAATGAATATGAAAATGAGAGTGATTATGAACAATATTTAAATTATGATAATGCATGGAATAATGATGATTATCATGCACATAGTGAATAATAAAATGTATCTCATGTTTCTAACTTTTCTCTCACTCCTCCTCTCAAACCTAATGCACTTTGAAATGTTGTTTCTACTTCTATGCCTGATTATTTTTCAAAATAATGCACATGTACATGCTACTGTCACATCTTCCACTCAATTAGAATGTGACTCACTAAAACATATTGATACTAATGAATCTCTCACGCCTCTCCTCACTACAATAGAACCCAATTCTCACTCTTCACCTAAAGAGAATGGTAGCCCACATCCCTCTAGTAAGGTCTAAGTTACCATTACTCCCAAGGTTCAAGTGAGCACACCCCCTCTTTACGATACAATTGCTAACTATAGCATTCCCATGGCTAAAATTAATAATTAACTTCAATGATTAAATGAACCACTTCAAGATGATAATGTACCATCCTAGGAGATTATCTCTTTAATGCATGCAGTTGGTGAATTATAACACCAAGTACATCTCCTTACCTTGGAAAATAAGGCTTATAAGTCTTTGATGGATGCTAATGGTTTACATGGTAACCCTCTTTCAAAGACATTCATAAAAGCTTCATTTACTAAGCATTTCTAGATACCATCATTACCTCACTTTGATGGTGCTGGAGATCCATTTCTACACCTTCAAGCCTTTCTGAAGGCTTTGCCATCTCATACGAGTCATTTGATTCCACTAAAGTTGTTCCAACAGACATTAGTGGAGGAAGCACATAATTGGTTCTTTCATCTACTCCCTGTGGGCTCCTCGCACGTATATGATGACTTAGAAGAGGCATTTCTCAGATATTATATAACAAACATGGGCCCTCATGTTACATATGAGAAACTTACCACATTACATCAAAAGTCTTCAGAGCTAGTTAGTGAGTATATCTTAGGATTTAAGACTCACATGTTAAGACTGATATGCAAACTAGTAGATTTAGAGATTCAACATATCTTTATTAAGGAGTTTCACCAACCTCTCCTTGAGCATCTATTATATCAGATAAAGTCTTCTTTTAGACACTTGTGTTATACAATTTTAGCTTTGGAAAAGAAATTAGGATTGATTGAGGTAGATTCAGTTGATCAAATTACTCTAGATTTCACAACAATATGTACATCTATAACTCCTAACAGACAGCATCCACCATGTCCTAAACAAGATAGGAGACCACAACTAAAAAAACAACTAGTTAAGAATAGATAGTCAGTCTCTAGAGTACAACCTATAATATGCACTATAAATAACAACATCAAGGCACCATTATAGTTTGATTCAGAATAGGATAACCCATCTATCATATTATCAACACTACTAGATAGGAGGTAAATTACATTAATTTCCACTCATCGACGAGATCCACATCTCTTACATAGATAACCACATCAACCCTTTTGTAACTATCATCATATATGTGGACATAGAGATAATTATTCTTATGGACTCAGAGGTTACATTACTAGATGTGTTGATAATGGTAGCATAACATTCGCAGGGGGCACTGAGATCTCCTCCATCATGGAACCATAGACCTCATTCATCCACGACTGAGTCATCCTAGGACATTCCTTTACAGGAATCTTTAGTCACTTATTGTGAGAGAAATGTGGGTTCTAGGATAGAGCCTCACAGGAGATCTCCTATTCTACCTACTTGAAAGGTTTGTAAACCCATACAGTGAGAACAACCTACATATAACACTATAGTTTGAGGAGTACATAACGCAATTTCATATGCATATCTAATAGAGTCACATGCACTACAATAGAGTATATGTATTCACTATGGTTATATTTCACTATAGTTAGATTTTCATGGTCCTATCTCATGTAGCAATATGTTATGGTTAAGATTAAATGAACCCACATCACAAAGTATTGCTCCTGAGAGATATTCACTGTAGTCAGATTTTTAAGGACCTATTTCACGTAGCAACCTGCTACATTTAAGATTAGATGAGCCCCCATCATAGGTTTCAACTCTATCTTGATCTATCACTCAATCATATGCATCACAACAATGGCCATAGGGTATATGATTACAGATAGACGAGCATTCTTCATAGCACACATTTTCAGTTGCATGACTAATAAAGTTACATTTTACAAAATCTCTTTATACAACTATAATTAATACACAACAGACAATATTAGATAGATAGAACATTCTTACACAACATGAGCAATATGGGTACTTATTCAATTGACCATTAGGGTTCAGATAGTGATACAACACACATTCATACTGGTATTAGTTCATAGCTTCACTTAGCAGGGTAACAATGGAGCCAAATGACCAGCCTTTGTATTCTTGAGCCACTTTTGGGGAATTAATACACACAATGTGCTATCTTACATCCCCATAATACTAACAACTAACATTCATAATTCCTAATAACTATCCATAGCCAAAACCAACTTATCACAATCTATATCTTACCAAATCCTATTTTATCAACATTAAACCAACTCAGTTTATCTAAACAATTTACCAATTACAAAAACCAACAAATTTTTGCTTACATATGACTACAAATCAATTCTAAAATCACACTTGAACTTATCAACAAAAGTCAAATCACATATTCCAAGTACCATTTTACCAAATGTATACAAAAACCACAATATCAATACCAGATCAACTACTCATAAATCAACAAATTATACGAAATATACCAATCCATTCCAAAATCCATAACACAATACACATGAATCCAAAATCAAACCAACATCCATATATATAACCAAGTTTTCAAATACATATACATTATATCAAATACAATCAATCATGAATGGGCATCATGCCCTCACTCTTAGTCTCGCTCTCTCCTCCAGTACTAGTCCCATAGTCCACTATAGTGCTCGATGGCCCCACACCTCCTCGAGCTCTTGAATGCCTCTTACGATGACTCTCTCACTCCAATAATTAACCATGCTCCTCACATAAGTCTACATATCATTACTAAAGATCAGTGATCCTCATGCTAACAGAACCATAATCAGGTGGAGGCATCTTATGCCTATCTAGCTCAACCCTCAACTCATCTCTCTTTCTTGATACCCTAACATATGCAGTTATAGCTATCACATCTCTATCAAACAAATGAGCATAAACACCAATTATAACTATCGCACACTCTATCAAACCCTCTTCCACAACATCATCAAAAACATGTGTAAGCTCTCAGAGTGTTGACTCAATGATGGTCTCCCAATACTCATCATCTCCACTCCCTGCACCAACTTGTGCTTCATCTTGGGCACCTCCCACTCTACCTGCATACAAAATACAACACTACATTATATATATACTTTCAAGTTAAACTAAAATAAGCATAAACTTGAACACAATTCAAATATAATTACTACTTACCTCCCATCATCTAGATTGATGCAAGATACTCATACTCAAAAACATTCACTCTATCAATAGGATACAATGGAGCCCATAAATGCCTTGCCCACCATGCAGTATATGCCTCTATGCATCCAACATCATCTACATCATTAATATCTAAAGTTTCATCTCATGCATCCAAGGATAATGGTGCTAACTCAGCCTCAGTAGGCCTCTAATGAGCTCCTACCCTTGCTGGTGCCCATGCACTTCTCAACCACACTCATGCTACCAAGGGCACATCTTGTGGTACCCCAAACTGTTTAGTCACGTGCTATACTAAAAGTGCTCATACACTCTAGCCCAATGGTCATGTAACCAACAACTGACCTTCATATACCATAACTGCACTCCATCCTTGGGCCACCTAAGAAATCCTCTACAAGGTCTCCATATGATATCCTGAGCCATTAATCTATCTAAAAATTATCTATAGTGATCTATCTTAGGAGACTAGATCTCCAATAATCTCGTCCACCACTCCCCATATGGTTGTGGAGGTGCCCACCTCTCCCTCGGTAATCCTATCAACCACACAACCATTATATGCTCATAAGCCCAATAATGCAATAAAGTCACTGCACTCACACCACCACTGAATGCCTCCTAAGTAAATTAGTAAATATCCATGTATAAGTGGGAAAGCATAGTCCTAACACATGAGAACATAGTGCCATACACCTTTAAACCATGCATGATCCTATACATCATGTATGCAATCGACACCCCTCTCCCATTCATAGGTAATAAATGAAGTCAACAACATGGCCAACCACTTATATAGATGTGAAACACTTGACTACATAATAACTAATAATAATACATCGCTACCACTACCTCTCTGATGTATGCTTGAAGGCACACTAGCAAAATACAAGGACACATGATCAATAGCATCAGCACCCATGTAATCTTGTAAAGTCACATGCCATCCACTAATCGACAAATGTAAAATAAGATAATCATCCTCCAGAGTAATAGAAATCTCCCCTATAGGAAGCCAACAAGAACAAGTGTATGAATTCCACCTCTCACGTAAGGTGGTAATCAAATATCTATCCCACTACATAGTGCCTAGGTCACATGTAGGACCCAATTCTGCCCTATCCATCACAACTCTCTCATTAGCTGACAAAGGTAACAATCTTAGTGTCTCCATCACCTAGCCTATATATAATTCCCTCATCCGTACCTCACCCTATGAAACACCAATAAACAACATATATATCAGTCAACCATGCCAAATCAACAGCCAAGCTATACAACAAATAGGTTACAAATAAAAAACTCATAAAATTGGCCCTAGTGGGCAATAACACAATAAAAAGGATAACAACATTGGACAAGAGTGTTGGAACCTAGACAACAGCACTGAACATTGGATAGGAGCACTGACTCCTGGACAAGAGTGTTAGAACTAGTGGAAAATATCCTAAACTACTCAAAAGGCCTAAAAACATCAAAAATAGGCTTTTAAATAGGTAAAAATCACTCATTCTAGCTACTTACCAAGGTAATATCCACACTAGCTTCAACCTAGGTTACCAACTACTCAAATTGGGTCATGGCAGGTGCTCATCTCCTAAGCATATCTCCTACTCCAGAGCTCTAAATCTCAAACTAGTTAATGCGTAAATACATCAAGAATCAATCCAATTTTCCTATATCAAACAACTCTTTCATCCAAAGCAAAATACCATTTTGCGTATAACTTTAACCCCATAACTCTACTTTGATAACCATTTTATTCCATGGGATCATAACAACGATACCTTCAACATCACACAAGCCTTTCTCTCTTACTATGTCAATTGCCTACTATGGCATGTACATATCTACATTTCCATCACACCTAGATATATACCTTGATAATCACCAATCAAAAACTTGTTCTAATTTCAAATAACTCTATCTAATTAATTAAATAATTTCTCAATTAATTCAAATAAATGTGAACCTCACATCTATTCCTATGCCACTAATCATCACATTTGGCTCAAACTCCTCTATCACGATATCTCATCCCTATCCCCAAAAGGGGGCATCATTCAAAACTATTCCTATTCTTACACTTACCCAACATTCCCATCCACTCTCATAAGTGGATACACCATGGTTCTTACACCTCTAGTATTCAAATTATCAAATTTAGCTCAGATCAGTCAAGTATATAGTGATCCAAACTACATGGGTCACTCAACATGGTTCTTACACCTCCAATATTTAGATTATCAAATTCAGCTCAGATGGGTCAAAATATATAATGATTTAGATTACATGGGTCACTGAACATTACTTAGGACATTCAGAGGGATATACCTTTAGTTTATAAATACATAGATTAGTTAGATACAATGGTTTAGATTATATGGATTCACAATAACTTTGATATAGATTTAGACTTAGATACCAGATTTGGGGGCATGTACATACTACATGTCTCACACATACAACTTCATACATCATGACACAATTATAGGACCAGATAACATATTATAGACATAGTGCAGAGCACAATGTTTTGATCTCCAATTTTACATATGGGTCATGGCACAATAGGTCATATCACATGTGGTTATACGGATTACTAGATTATACATACGCATCACTAACATACCAAATTTGGGGGCATGACACAGATGTTCATGTTCTTTACCATTCAGTATTATATAGCTTAGAATGGCAAGACATGTTATTATCTTCTTGCAAATTTTCTAGAGTTTCATATTACACCCAATTATACCCAAGTTATCACTAGGTTGGACCGTATAATCATCTATAGCAGTTGGTCCATAGCATTACCTAGACCCAAGCTACATGAGTTTGTGTGGGACAAAGGGTGGACATTGGTTTTGGCCTCTAAACACTTCTTAGTTCCAATTTAGATTATTCAGAGTGGGGGCATGACAAATTTTTCTCTTTATAGTATATATATTCTTTACATCCAATCAATATTACATGAGTTTATGTGGGATAAAGGGCAAACATTGGTTTCGAGCCTCTGAGCATTCCTCATTCCAGTCAGATTTAGCATAGGGGGCAAGCATTGCCCTCCTTCTCCATGATTACATGGATTCTAATTTTAGGTCCAGTACAAGGGGCATCTATTTTAGGGATTCCTTCTTTCTTCAAGTACTATTTGACTCTCCATCCACTTCCCTGACCAGGAAGTGAGTTGCACCCTTTTGTAACACATTCATCTCCACGCAGGTAGGTTTAGGTATGCATTTTATTTTCTTTCTTTTACTCTAGTACTTCATTTCATTGCATAACTAGATTAAAAGGGGGCAAATGTATACACCTTAAATTGGTCAAGCAACCACACATACCATGTCTTTTTCATAGTCCTTTCATAAGAAACCCCGACTAGAGAATATGAGCTTTGTTCACATTTAGCCATGTCTTTCATTTTTCTCATCTTGGTCTTGTTTCATATTCGAGTCACCTTTTATCTATTCCCAATCATCTAAGCCTTTAAAATGATCATTCCACTTCAACCAGGTTAGATTACCCATGCTTATTCCATCCCCCCATGTCGCTAGCCTATAGGAAGGAGCGTTAGGATTGCACTACAACGCTGGACCCTAGGGTGTCTCATTTTTAGCTCTCCTATTCAAGATCATTTTAAGCTCTAAAGGTCAGTTTCCTTCACTTAATGAATCCCAATCCCTTTCTTAGCTTCATCTTTAATTTTTTTAATGTCGACCAAATGCAAATAAATGCTCCTAAATTCAAAATAAAGAGTCTCCTATATAAAGAACTACACAAGGCATTTTATATCTAGCACTTACTACTTTGAACATCACATAATTAAAAATCAATCAATAGTATATCTCAACATTTTGCATCACACATAGACTTGCATGCTTGATCAAAGAAGGACCTACGCAAAAGTTCATTCTTGCATCTATTGTACACATTGATTATGTAGTTCCCTAAGGGAGAACTACATCTGATCTAAGACCCTAACTTGAGGCTTAATGTAAGTAGTGATTAGGATAGCTGGGGTTCTAGATTGTGCGATCATTCTTCTCCTAACCTAGTTTTTCCTCCTTTTGCTTTTAATGTATTTGTTGCTTCATGTGTGTAGATAAACTCAGGATTTGAAGATTGAATCAACTCTACCAAGAGATCCATTGATAGTCAAGATCTAAAATTTCATAAGTAGACCAATACAGGAACAATGAACAAAACCCAGAAAGCTCAGACCTCTGTGACTAGTTTAGATAATAGCGGTAGGAACTGAACTATAACATTGGACACCAGGGTGTCCTATTTTTGGTGCTCATATCCTTTCACCAAACAAAAGTTAGATTCAAGTTTCAGACATCTTCCTAGCCTTGCACCTTAGTTTTTAGCTTTTGTAATAGTTGTATCAGCCTATTTTTCTAGATAAGTTATTTCCTTCTCCTATGTAATCAATTCTACAAAATTTGTATTTTATCATATTCAATCAGACTTTTATACTTATTCCAGACCCTTTATTATTTAGGCACTAAATAGTAGTTTCTTTAAAAAAATAAAACAACCTCCTTATTATTTGTAAGAAATGTAAGAAATATGTGTAAATAAGTGAGATCCATTTTTGTTTTTATGTGAAATCTAATTTTAGATGTAAGGTGATACCTCAAAAACAATGGGACCTAGTATATGCAACTAGGTTTTTGAAAGATGATATATGTAAAATTACCAAGGAGTTTTAAAAATTAGTGTGAATTTTTGATTGAAATATGCAAGTAAAAAATCAAAAAAAAAATTGACTTAAAGGGACCTAGTATATACAACTAGGGTTTAGAAGAAAATGATTTTTAAAAATTACTATAGAATTTTAAAAATTAATGTGAATTTTTTATTTAAATATGCAGGTAAAAAATCAAAAAAAAATTGAAAAAATTAGGAAGAAATTTTTCCTAGGATTTTTAGAATTTTTATGTGCAAATGAAGTAAGTCGGGTTCACCAAATGATTTAACAATTTTGGAAATATTAGAGTTATATTCCTAATTTAGTTAAAGATCTAGATTAAATAAATCAATAAATAATATTTCAATAAATTAATCACTTATTTGTATAATTTATTTGACTTTCATATCTTTATAAAAATAGTAATGAAAGAGGAAAAATGTAACTTAGCTTAAAACTGGACTAAGATGGTTGAGATGGAGGTTAAAATTGACTATGTAGGACTAGGACAGTGTCATAAATCTAGATTTGGCTTTCATTCAGGGAAAGGACAGGAGCACTGAAAACAAAACACTTTGAGGTTCAGTGCTATAGTCCAGGTCTTGCCGTTGTTATCCAAATTGGTCACAGAGATATGGGTTTTCTGAGTTTTATCCACCCTTGTGTGAGCCTGCTTGTGAAATTTTGAGCCTTGAATATCGATGGAGCTCCTTGTAGAGATGATATAATCTCCAACCCTAGACCTTCATTGTGCTTGAATAAAACTTTGAGAAAGAGGGGGGTTAGTGTGTGTAAGATGCACTGAACGTGTATCCACACCCCTTGTGTGGGCACGCTGCCTACATACCAATACTCTGAAGAGGGATCAAGTCATATGTAGTTCTCCCACTTGATGTACTTTGTGTAATAGTGTTATGTGGATGTAAAAATTCCAAATTGAGAGTGTTTGAGGTGGTTAAGGACCAGTGTGAGGGTTTGAATATGTTTGTAGTTGTATTAGATGGATATATGCAAAGAATAAGGAAATTTGCCTCAATGATTTTTCTTGTATTCTTGCTTACTTTTGTAAATTTTTCCAACCCCTTCTAAATAAACTTTGAATGGGCTTTTATAAAGATATATTGGTCATAGGTTAAATGTATTCACACTAGGCCAACATAATGAAGAATAGGAATTAGGAGGAAATGATCATTTGGGCTCAAAATGTGATTGGATAAGAGCACTAGAAATGGGACACCCTAGGGTCCAATGATATAGTCCAACCCCAACATTCATATCCTATAAGCTCAGGACCTAGGGGATGGAATTAGCATGTGAAATACAACATGATTGAGCTATGGATGGTTGGTTATAAGCAAAAAAGTGTCTGGAAGGGTTATGAGAGCATGAAAGAGCTTCCTATGGATTGGGTGTCACAAGCCACACTCAAGCTACCAATTTGGACATTTTATATGACTATAAGGATATTATAAGCTAACATAGTCAATAATGCATGAACTGCCACTTACAAGCAGGGTCATGAGGAGTAAAAGAGTGTTTTGGACTATGCATAAAAGAGGTGAAAAAGGTGTGAAGGAGACCCATATACTTAGAATCTAGAATATATCAATGTCTCCATTCAATGGTTTTGGTTTTGTGAGTCAATGAGAACCTTGATAGGTTAGTTAGGTCTAGTAAGCCTAAATAGACAGTTACAGGCTTAGACATGAGCTTGAAGACAATTGCACTTTTGGGAACATGTTAAGGATTGGAATCCTCAAGGGAGTTGAATGATGATGTTTAGTGATGGCCATGAGGTTGACCTCAAAAAATTGAAGAGGAGATACCTGGAACCAGACCTTAGGGTCAAATTAGTTTAATAACTTGTAAACCCTAGTACTATGAATGAGAGGTCTGTAGGTAGTTTGGAGAGTTGGTAAAGAAGGATAACCATGGGAACGTGATGAGAGGGATGTCTCATACCTCTTTGAGGTGTTTTTAATGAAAAATAATTATTTTCTTTCTATTCATGTAAATGTTACTCTCTCAACCTCACAAAATGTAGGTTTTCTAGCCCAAGAGGCATATTTTACACATGCGAACATCTCTAAGAAGATGCATGGAGTTCCTAACTAGTAGCGGAAGTTGAGGGAGGTTATCTTCTCAAAATTGTTGGCATTGGTTTTGCAGTTCAAGCCCTTAGGGCTATGAACAATCGTTAAGAAGCTATGTATGTTTAAACCTACCTAAACCATTTTAAGTGACTCGATGGAAAAGAAAGAGAGCTAAATGACTCCAAGTGGACTTGTTTGACTAGGAAATGACTTTGGTGATCCCCAAAGGTCTCATGGGAATGGTTTTGGTGGCACATGTGAAGTACATATTGTATGGAAAAGGGGTCAAAAAGGACTATTGTAGCCTATTTTAGAACATAAAGTTACCAAGAAAGCATGGGTTGTTACATGGTAAAGACCTAATGGATCACAATAATGCATGAAGCTAGTATAGAGGTTAAAATATCAATAGAATCTATTTTTAAATGCCTCTTCAAGAGGTGGCATTGCAACTCCTTGATTCAATGAGTAGACCACCTTGTCATGAAGGCCATTATACCTCCAAGGCAATGCATGGGAGGAATTGTGGGGTTGTGTCTACCCCTCAATCATGTTTATAACTGCTTGATTGACGAATGATGGTATTCATGGAATCTATATGCCACTTCTATGCCATATTATTCCTCTCTTTCTCTTTCATGTTCTATAAATTGAGGCTCAAAGTATATTATAAGAATCCTTCGACTGGGTATGAAGAAACTTTGCCCAATTATACCTTATAACCTTTGAATTAATATAAAGACTAGTTCAGCTTCACTATGTTAGTTTGGTGTGTTTTATACTCATTGATTTACACATGTGGTTGAGTCTTATCTCCCTTTGCAAGTCCTTGTTTCTCACCTGGTTGCTAAGAGATTATTTTATATAGGTCACATGGTGTGTAAAAGTATTAGTGATTGTGCTTGGAGTGGAATCTGATTGACAGTGTCTTGAATCAGACATCCCATGCATCACCCTCGACTTATAGTCATCTAGCATAGCCTCCATGTGAAGCATTGATGCTTAGGATTCTTTTGGAAATAGTGGTTTAGTCACTAGTCCTTCTTTTTCATAAGTGTTATTGAAGGGTCAAATAAGGAGACACAACATATTAGTGCATCACCTCCTATAGTATAGGGTTTAATTTCATACATCCTTATATCCTTTTTCATTGACAAACAAGTAGTTCTAGGAATTGAGTTTAGATGATGCATCAAGGGAGCTAGCCCCAGAACAAGAGATTCACCTCACCCAATAGGCTACCCAAACCTAGAGGTAATTCCATTGTATCAACTAGCTGAGGCAAGTCTGAACATCTTTGCCTCAAGGTTGCAATCCAAACTAATAACAATAGGGCTACAAAGAATAGGGGCTATAAATAATAGGCATTCCTAGAGAGAAAATATGAGAATGATGAATGAAATTACAGAATGAAGGTGGAAAATGATTGGATAGGGGCCTTCAACGGATGTTCAATGTAAGTCAATTAGTTAGCTTCCAAAAATATGATTTGTCACTTCATATTGACTCCTATTGGGTAGTTTCAAGGAAGATGGACAACTCACCAAGGTAATGATGATCTCCTACGCCACCTTGATGAAGAAAAGAATCATTCTAAGACGACACACGTGGAGGAGAGTTTTAGGACTGTCCTTTGACAATTTTATTGATTGTAACACTTCTTCACGAGATGACACTTATCATAGAACACACCTATGCCCATATTATCTCTCCTTCTCATTCTCTTCTATATGTTTGCCCTGATTTGGCATGTAAAAGGGTCCTTTCACCTAGAGTATGGTGTAGACGTGCTCTTTTGTATGCTTGTTGATTAATAAGATGACTGGTTTTACCTCCTCTCATGGTTGTACGTAGTGTATACCTTGAATGGTTGATTTGATCAAGAATAGATTAAGTTTATCTTGGTTATTATCTCATTCTCTTTGCCTTTATGCAAATTGACTCATTGTTAGAGGTTGTGAAGAGTGTCATTAGGGCTTTGATGGAGTTAGAAGTGACAAACATATTCCCTTCTAGTCTCACTTGACCTTACCTCTTTGAAAATCATTGATGTGATAATGTCTCTTCAAGAGAAGTGTACTTTTCTTGCAATCTTATAGATATTAGTGCACATGCAAATCAATGGTAGAAGTCACAAAGTTTGGTGCATCACCTCCCTTTTAAGTAGTATATTAGTTTATAGTTCTTAAGTGATGCATCAAGGGAGCTAGCCCTATCTAGAGGTTCAATCCATTCTTTAGGTCACTCATAACCTTGGATTGTTCTCATGCTATCACTGAAGCGAGGAGGCTTGAACATCCTCCTCAAGGGTGTAACTTTTGATGATAACAGGTAGAAGAGGATAGTATGGTGATAATGATTGAAAAATTGGTTGGTAAGGATATACCAACAATAGAAGATTGTCTTCATGTCAACATGGAGACAAGAGAGAGTGGGAAAGTGATGGTAGAATAATGTTTTTAAGAGGACATACATGATGAATTTAGTTTTCAACAACTAAGGGGGTGAGATAAGACCCTCACAGGATCAAGTGAAAGATATTGGCAAGAATAAGAAGACCTTCTCAATAGGACATTAATGGATAGATAAGGATATGCATCAAAACTAGATATTGAGAGATGGATAAAGGGTATAATGGCTGAAGCCAAAGTTCAAAACTTGGAAATATATATTGGTCCAACGATCATTTGAACAAGGGGAAATGAAGAATGTCATTCATGTGGCATAGAAGCAAGCAAAGAGATTGAGATGGTAGACTTGTTTGCACCAAGATGACTAATGAATAATGAAGGTGGAATTGCAAATGTGGGAGCAACCAAGATAGATATTTGAGAAAAGACTCATATGAGTCAACATATGCATTCTTCTCATATGAACAAGGAGAGTGTAAGGTTCTTTGCACATGACATGGTTATGGTGAAGGAGGGAGATAACAATCAACCTATAGCTACTATGAAGAGGATGAGAATGAAATAAGATGAGGATGAGATGGAACAACTAAGTTTGTTATCAACCCAATCATGTGGAGAAGAAGATGACATTGCAGCAGAGGTGGAGGAGTTACTTGACATATCAATGAGGACTGTCAGGAGATCTAGCTCTACCAATTAGAGCACATATGATTACTTCTCGTATTAGCAATTAAACACGAAATTATACTAGAATGATAAAGTAACTAGAAACTTGAGACAGCAAAGAATTTGAGAGACAATACACACTCTTGTATTCAATATTACTAGAAGAAAATACAATAAGGAAGATGCAACTTCTTCCTCCACCTCAAAGGCTTGCCACACCTCAAGACCTTCTTCCCTCTCTCTCTTGCTCAACACAACAATTCTAAAGCCTGAGTTATTATCCCTCCTTGAATGCTTCAGCTTGTCTCCTTGACCTTGCTAGCTTCAATGCTTTTACTTGCCTTCTTGATTATTACAATACATGCCTTATGGGTCTTTAAATAGGATCCCATGCTTACAAAACTAGAACTCTAGTTACAATAATTAGACACGTAGCTCGTGACTATAATTAGTTGTTTGACATGCAAACACTCGCTTCACTTAACTGACTGTTCGTCAACAGCAGTTCTGGAAATACACAGGCGACTGACGTCGGTCCCTGCTTGTCTAGTGCTGTCGATGTCCGCTGATATCTGTCGTCGCCGGTCTCCTTCTCCACTGCATCTGACCGACGTCGGTCATACTGCCGATGCCGGTGGCTCTGGTTCTTCAGCATCCTTTTCTTGTGTCTACAAACAGTTGAAGCTTTTAGCTCCACATCTTAACAATCTCCCACTTGGAGATAAACAGTTGCAACTTGTACCTGTACCTGTACACCATCTATTTTGTTCTTTAGGCTCTGTATCCCTCTTCAACATCACTCTTGAAGACCAACCACCACGCAAACCTGTGATGCAATACCTGTATCTTATGCCACAAGAATTTTGCTGCTCCAAATTCTCCATGACATACTTCTGAACCAACTCTACCCTTAGCTCAAAAAACTCCCTGTATATGAAACCCTGCAACAAGTAACACAATACAGTAACAGGATAATGTAGCTAATATTATCCAACCTGGTAAAGATAAAATACAATGGTCAAACCTCCATTGTTCTGCAGCTTAATCAAGACCATATACCATAGCCTTCTGTCTCATGTGTCCATCCACTCTCTTTTCTAAAATGGGAATCCATCCCTCTGTCCAGTGCTTCCTTTCAGCTGACAACACTACCAACAATTACCTGTTTGGTTCTCTAAGGACTCACACTCCTCATCCATGCCAAGTTCCCACTATTTTTGGATTCTACCTGCATTGCTTCTTCCATCTTCCTAGTTCATGACTATCAGTAAGCAATATAAAGAATGTGAACAATGAATATGAGGTTCACATACCTTTCCTGACATCCACATGGGTGTTTGAGACTTAAAGATTCACCCAACATCCGTTCCAGTGACCGATATCGGCCATCTCCCAGTCTGCTCCCGACTGATGTCAGTTCCTTGCACTGACCCTGACTGCCGACGTCATTTCCCTGGCCGACGCTGGCGTCCCTCCTACCGACGTCGGTCCTTATGACCGACGTCGGACTTCTCCTGCCCGACCTACCGACCCTGCTAGTCTGCACATGATCGATGTCGGTATCTGGATGACTGACGTCGGTGCCAAGCGACCGACATCGGTGTCTGTGTGTTCCTGTAAGTGATGAAATTTTCATCCGCGAGCTCTTCTTGGATCAAACCTCTATCCATGCTGCCCTGCTCAGATTTATTCAGCCCCTGTGACTGATCTATGTCCTTCATCTCCTCCATAAACACCAAGGCTTCTTTGTTCCTGTCAAAAGCATCAAATTTCCTCTTTCTGCAATGAACTGTATCTATGCTTTCCAAATTTGAACACATACCTTTTGAATCAAGAACTTCCATTCCCTTCCTATTCATGTGACCAAGCCTATTAGGCCACATCTTCGAATCTACACCAGAAGTAGAATTAGTAATACAAGTAGACAGATAAAGAGTATCTACTTTCTTACCTCTTGCTAGAACAAGTGCTCCCTTGGTAACCTTCCAAGAATCCGCTGTGAGGGTTATTGTGCATCCCTCATCTCCCAACCTTCCTACAGAAATCAGACTCTGCTTCATAATTGAAACATGCATGACCTCTTTCAACACCCATGTGTTGTCAATCTACAATCTCAGCTGCACTTTCCCTTTGCCAACTATCTGACAAGGCGTACCATCCCCTAAATAGAGAACTCCAAAGTCTCCCTGTTCATACTCATAGAACAAATCTCTGTTTGGGGATGCATGAAAAGATGAACCAGAATCTAAAATCCATGATCCTACCTGACTATCTGAAGAAAGTATGAGAGCATCCTGCATCACAATATTTGCATCATTTGCTTCTTCCATACCTGCATGTTGATTCTCTTTATCTCTCAACCAACACTCCTTCTTCGTATGTCCTTTATTTCCACAAAACCAGCAGGTAATACCTTTGGACTCGGATCTCCTTCCCGACCTTGATTTCCCTTACTCAACCTTCTCCCTTTGCCTTCCCCTGCTTCCTGCACTTAGAGCATTCCCTGATGATTCACCTGTGCTTCTCCTGCGTATTTCTTCATTCAAGATCACACTCACAACATCATCAACTTTTAAGATTCTAGAAGCAGATGCAGAATTACTTACTGCCATAACCATACCGTCCCAACTTTCAGGCAAAGAACATAAAATCAAGAGAGCCTTTACCTCATCATCAAAAACAATATTGACTAAAGCTAATTGGTTTACCAAACCATGGAAATCACTGAGATGAGTATGTACCGATCCACCTTCCTGCATTTGCAAAGTAAATAGATGCTTCATAAGATATACCTTATTAGACGCCGAGGGCTTTTCGTATAAATTTGCCAAGGACTTTATCAACTCTTTTGTTGTCTTGCACTATGATAAGCTGGAAATCACAAACGATGCAAGGCTCAACCTTATGGAATCGAGAGCCTTCCGATCAAGAACATTCCATTCTTCATCCTTCATATTTGTGGGCTTGCATGCAACCCCACCCAATGGTAAGTACAAATCCTTCTGATATAGATAGTCCTCAATCTGCATCCTCCAATGTTGATAATTCTTGCCGTTAAACTTCTCCATTTGTAGCCTACTTTCTTCTGCCATTGTTGAACTCCCACTCAATCAGAAAACCCTGTGAATGACCTGTAATCAAAAAACAATACCCTGCTTCCTGCAAACCGTAGCTCTGATACCACTTGTTAGGGGATCTAGCTCTACCAATTAGAGCACATATGATTACTTCTCGTATTAGCAATTAAACACGGAATTATACCAGAATGATAAAGTAACTAGAAACTTGAGACAACAAAGAATTTGAGAGACAATACACACTCTTGTATTCAATATTACTAGAAGAAAATACAATAAGGAAGATGCCACTTCTTCCTCCACCTCAAAGGCTTGCCACACCTCAAGACCTTCTTCCCTCTCTCTCTTGCTCAACACAACAACTCTACAGCCTAAGTTATTATCCCTCCTTGAATGCTTCAACTTGTCTCCTTGACCTTGCTAGCTTCAATGCTTTTACTTGCCTTCTTGATTATTACAATACATGCCTTATGGGTCTTTAAATAGGATCCCATGCTTACAAAAATAGAACTCTAGTTACAATAATTAGACACGCAGGTCATGACTATAATTAGTCGTTTGACATGCAAACACTCGCTTCACTTAACTGACTGTTTGTCAACAGTAGTTCTAGAAATACACAGGCGACCGACGCCGGTCCCTGCTTGTCTAGTGCTGCCGACGTCGGCTGACTATCTGCCATCCCCTGTCTCCTTCTCCACTACATCTAACCGACGTCGGTCATACTGCCGACGCCGGTGGCTCTGGTTCTTCAGCATCCTTTTCTTGTGTCTGCAAATAGTTGAAGCTTTTAGCTCCACATCTTAACAAAGACAATGAAATATGAGGAGTGAAGACTATTTTAGAGGTAGTATTAGAGTCTATGGGTGATCATTTGAATGCCCACATGTATGATAACTCTACTAAGGTAATATTGGAGATGAGAGAAGAGTTGAGCCTAAATGGATGTGATTGGTTCAAAGCGAATGAAGGTTGGAGAAATGATGATGGTGAAGCCATTTGGTGGTGGTGGTCAGATGAAGGTGGGTTTCATTTGAAAATTAAATGGAGAGAGAACAATATAATAATTTTGTGGAGGTGGTCAGCCTATGGTGGGTCTAATCCCATAAAAGAGAAAAGGAAGAGGAAAGGTAAAAAGAGAAGAAAGGATTTGAAGTTAGTAAGGAGATGGAAGTGGAAGAAGAAACATGATAATCAACTAAAGTACTTAGTGTGCTGGAAGGGATCACCATGGTCATTAACCTTCATGGCCAAAATAATGGTTTTACCACTTGTTCCATCCATGTGAGTAGGGGCTCCCATTTTTAAAAACCTCGAGCGTCTGATGTAGGAGCATCCAAAGGTTCATGCAATCTTATATCAACCAAAAATCGAGTGGTGTGTGTTCGTGTTGTCTTGTTTAGGTGTTTGTAAATTTTTGCATGGTAAAGATGATCCAAATGAACATCAATACTGCTACACTTTATTAGTATCAAACACATCAAATAAGGATTAGTTTTAGACAACTATATGGTTCCAAACAAGTTGGTTGAGTCTCTTAACCACCGATACAATTTGACATGTCATTGCATGCATTAAAGGGAAAAATGGATAGGTTATGGGGAAAAGGTTAAAAGAGCATTAATATATTCCTTAAACCCAAATCTAATTGCATGTTTGGATTCCTCTCAAAGGCTAGTGCAATTTTCAAAAAACATAATCTCAATCCGAGTTTGCATGCTCAAGTTATGGCCTTCAAAAGTTTGTGATTTTTCACAATAACATAATTGTCAATTTGCACGTGATGAATATTTTTTAACTAGTGATGGTTTTGCCCTGAAAATAGGGGTGGTTTTATTATGAATGAAGTTAAAACAAAAATAATGGCCCAAAAAGATAGATGGATCTGGACCATTTCTAAGGGGATAAGGAAGGCGAAAAGACATAGGAAAAGGGAGCTGAATGTCAGGAAAGATTAATTAGGCAGACGAGTGAGTTACATCACTCAAGAGAGTTTGAAGTGAGAAAAAGGGAATTCCAAGAAAGAAAATAGGGAGTTGAAGGTGAACCAATGCATGAGAAACTATGTATGGAAGTTTTTATTCATATTTATGTTTCAATAAGCATGTAGAAACCTGAATGTGTGTGTGTGAGTATGAGAATGAGTGAGTGTACATTTAATTATAATGTTTTTGAGATGAATTCAATAAAGTTATTTTTCTATGTCAAGTTTAGTAGTGTGCTCAAGTGCATCTATGGGTGAGTGTTTTAACCATGCATCACATAGGTAAAGTTAATCCTTGAGTGGACCCCCTCTCTTGTGTTTGCATCACATGTACTTATTATTTTCTAATGAATGGATGATCATGTCTGTTGTGAAGCAGCACGGGGGATGGCACTTGGTCTAAAAGGTTCATCTCCTCATGAGGTCTCTTGTGATTGGGGTTTTGAAGTAGGGTGTTGCTTTTATTATCTTATATGTAGTCCTCATATCTACCCTATCCTCCTCCCTCATAATTGCATTAACTAATATTTCCCCTCCGAATATAATTTCTCCCTTCTCCCTCTTTTGTGTCTCTCTGATATTAATACTAAGATTCGTTTCTAATTCATTCTCTTCCCTAAGGTTGGTATCTCTCCCAACATCTAAGTGTTCTTTTATGCTATCTCTATGTATTGTTTCTTTTTGGTTATCTCCTCTTATACTCCCTTATTTGATTGTTAAAATCTTTTCTTTTGGTTTCACCTTATAACTATATTCTCATATTTTTATTGTATATTATATTTTATTTTCTCCATTTCTTTCCTTACCACTTATTATGCCTCATCTACTATGGGATGAACTTATTACCACTATCTGGTCTTTCATACGTAGGGTTTTGAATAGTTTGGGGGCTCCCATTAGTGTGACTAACCCTAATGTCCCTTTCACATATAATTCGTGAATTTTTGTGGTGCATGGTACAATATCTCTTTTATCCTATTTATTTCATTGGCTTTTTTTATGTCTTCTAGTTGTACTAATGTTAACTCATATGTTTTTGTTAGACAAACAACACCTTGATTTTCAATATGGGGATCTTCACTGGTAGAGGCTAGATAGGTGTCTTTCATTGTCATAGTTCTCCTCAGTATCCTATCTTTTATTTATTACTTTTGTATTTCCATTCTAATATCCAATCTAATTTTCTCTTCCTCAATCTATTTTATTGTCTTCTTATTCACCATGTTTCTCTTTTACAACTTCTTTGATCTATTATCTTACTAATCTCCTTCTCTTTTTGTCTTAACTACTCTATATCTAAGTTGATACTTATGATTATAGCCCCTGAATCTTATTTAATTTATACCATTTTAGACCAAGTATTCTAATAAGTCACATCTTTTGAGGATACCCCTTCTTTCCACACACTCAGGTGCTTAGCCCCTAAAGGAACTATTTTCGTTCCTTTACCAACCCTTTATCCACAAAGAGATTGTGAATTAAGAGGGGTACCCTATTTTTTAAAAAATATCTTGCCCCTTCTACTAATTTAGCTTTATTGGCATCGAAGCTTGTCCAATGCTTTTGAGGACCTCAAGCTTCTCCACAATCTATTTAATCAGTTTATTAATTTAAGTTATTGATCCTTCTGTAAGTTTAGCTTGTCTTAAAATCTAAGGCTGCAATATCTCCACAAAGGTGACCCATGATTATTCCTCATGTGATCTGAAGAACATTACCTTTACTTCACGCAATTACTCACTAATTCTTTAGTTTTAGAGTGGAATTTATTTTTGAGTATTTGTTCCCGCCACTCTTTGAGTTTTATCAATGCTAGCTTCCAAAAGTCCAATGGATACCTCTCATTAGACAATAGATAATGAAAGTCTGTGCGATGTCACTAAGTGTTGACATAAAATATACAACTTTCGTTACAAATAATATGTGGTTCAAGTTAATTCTAGTTAGAGTTAATGCAACACATATGTTAGTATTATGTGGAGATAGTCATAATATGCATTCATAAATTAAAAAGGAGTAGGTGTGCTCATTCAAAGTACAAAATACACATATATCTCCCATTCTAACTCTCTTTATTTCTATAAATATAAGCATAACAACCTTTACAATTTTGTATATAACTTTACTCTACACCTCTCCACTCTTTACTTTATTATTACTCTTCTTTGAGTTATTACAAGTATTTTTTACTATGTAACCTATTATCTCACTCTACTTAACCCTATTCAGTTCTCTTAGTTCTATATCATCTATCAGTGTGATATTTGACATTACAACATTGTTGTATAAATCCTAACTAGATACCTCTTACAACTCAATGGTTATGTCTTTGTAAGACATACCTTTTATTCATACATATTGTATTATGTTATCGTAGGTGACCAAACCATACCACATTGCCTAGGTTGATAGAAGCTTTTGTCCCATCACCTTGGAGATGTACTCTGTTGCTATGATAGAGATAAAATCTTTACAATGATTTTGTGTTTAACCTAAGTGATGTTGAAGTAACATGCCAACAATAATGATCGTATTACCTATGTTATCCATTTATCGAGTTATTTCTTGCCATATTTATTAAAAAAATCATTGTTTAATACAATTTCATCATGCGAAATCTTTGGTATCATTTCCAGTGTACTTTACACCCAAAGATCAATTACTAGTAATTATACCATAATAAAATGATAACAACCATTACACTATATATATATATATATATGTATATGTATATATGTATATATATGTATATGTATATATATGTATATGTATATATATATATATACATACATACATATATATGTGTGTGTGTGTGTGTGTGTGTGTGTGTGTGTGTGTGTGTGTGTGTGTATGTATGTATATGTATATATACATACACACACACACACACACACACACACACACACACACATATATCTGTGTGTATGTGTGTGTGGGTACGCTTTTTTTAATGAATAGAGCTTATAATTTTATTATAAATAAAACATATTAAGACTATTAAAAAAAGGCAGCAAGGGACACACTAATAACATCACACAAGGCCAAGCCTAGGAATAAAAAAGGCCCAAGACCACAACAACAATGAACAAACTAGGCCAAATTTAGAGAAAGCTCTAATACATCAAAAAAGGGTAACTTAAGCAACAATAGCAAATATATCAGCTGAGGGTGGGTCATTGTTAGGAGGACCCCACCTAGAGTCAGGAAGGTATTTTCTAACATCCACAGGGTCCCATCCAGCATCAATATCCTCCTGTTCAATATTATCTTTTTCTTTAGTAGCATGTGGGGGTGAAATGGCTAAATTAAGTCATGGAATTTTTTTATCAAATGGCTAGAAAGAGCCATCCTAGGAGATTCCAGATTAGAAATTCCCTCGACACCAGGGAACTAGAGGCAGAGAGCCCCACCCTTGAATGTGCAGAGGTGGCTAAGGTAAAGAGACCCAACCAAAATGATGATCTATGGGGGGAGATCCCCAACCACCCTACTAATCTAGAGGCAGATAGTTACAGTGTTACAAAGAACCAAAAGCCTAAGAATGATGACAAGGCTAGTTATGGCATGAGCCACCCCTAAGAGGGTCACCCTAACCTCAAATCAGGGTATCTCTGGGTGGGGAAGATGGAACACAAGAAATGGTGCAAGGTGCATCACCCCAATAATGGAGGAACCATTGCAAGTAGTCAAGCTCCATAACCACTTTGTTTATTTGCACTTGTATTTGTAGAATCACATTAGAAACAATGGTAGCTTTGTCATAAGTAGCAAACATAGAGTCAACAAAATTATTAGAAAATAATGATGAATTACACTCTTTTCATAACCAAAATAAAATTTCCATTTTGAAAACATGCCAAATTTGGGTGAACTAAGGAGGCAGATTAAGATTATATCCAAAAAGAATATAGCACCAATTGAAGGGAATTGAGTGGAAGGGCTGGAAAAAGTCTTGGATCCAAGTCCATGCATGTTGGGTCTTCAAGCAATACCCAAAAATGTGCATTTTGGTTTCAAGGTGGACACATAAAAGACATTTGGGTAGAGAAATCCCCAATTGGATAAGCCTTCTGCCAATCAGCAGGCCTTGATAAAGCAGACACCAAGTGAAATGCGTAATTTTGGGTTCAGTACAAGTCGACTAGATAGTTTGAAAGTGCTTCCCCTATATAGAAGGGGTGGAATGGATCTTCCACCTCTAGTTGAGTTTATCCACCATAGGCAAGTGTGGAGAGATCTAATCATAACCTTTTATGGCCTTATAATTTTGAAAATGAGTCTCTTTGTACCATTTATAGTCTTTCCACCAAGGAGGGCAGAGTTGATGGAGATCTTGTGTAGAAACTCCATAGGCACTGCTGTCATAATCTCATCATAAAACTCTTTGTTAGTAAGAGAAAGTTTGAATTTGGCTTGGAAATCATTATAGGGGATCCAAAATCAAGACTCTTTATAAAAAAGGTCTTGTATGGTGCAAATTCCTCTATGTAGAACCTAAGTGCATCAATCCAAAGCACTTCTGTAAGAGGCATCTCATGCATGTTGATGACATGCAACCACCATAGAGATTATTGGTTGATGAAAAGACCATATTTGAACCTTGAACTGTTTCATAATAGCCAAGGTTTGATTTTTTCCCAGGCTTTCTAGATACTCTCAATGACAAAGGGGCCCACCACTTTGATCGGGGTGACAAGGGTTAGGAGACTGAGAAAACTAAGAACTTTCTAAGTCACATAGCCATAGGGGGACCCTTAAGTGATGCAATCTCAAACAAGAATCTTTCAAACTTTTTTTCTCTCCCTCACATGAATAATCCATTTAGTGCATAGGGTAGAGGGTTGTCAAGAGATATCAATGAGGCCCATACCTCCAGCCTTATGAGGTAGACAACAATAATCCCATGCTACTCTATGAAGCTCTTATCGATAGAGGGATTGGCCCAAATGAAATCCTAAAATAACTTTTTGAGCTTGTGAACAATGTGTTTGGTGGGCACCCAACAAGAAGAGGAGTACACTTGGGTGGCAACAAGAACTTTGGAGCATATTTAGAATTTCCTAGCCAAGGAGAGTGACTTGGTGATCTAATACAAGAGTTTTTTCTCAACACAGTCTACCATATAGTGCCCCAATCGAGAGGGAGATGCATGAAAGGCAAAGGAAATTCCCAAAAATTTAAAAAACTCATTGTGTTGTAACTAGTGCCAATTATATTGTGCCATCTAAACAAATTGAGGAAGTAAGGATTGCTTGTAACACTACATTTTATGCCATCAAATAATGGAACCAAAGGCAAGACAAAAGACCTCCAAGTAGTGCATAGCATTGGCCACAACTTCCTCTTCCTTGATGATTGTAAGGAATGAGTCATTAGTGAAGTACCCATTAAGAAGTTGATGGGGTTCTTTTGAAGGAAGAGATATATCATGCGCAAGGCCTTACGATTGAGCATTGGCTAGAAGATAACCAAAGCCTTATGTGGTGAGAACATACAAGGTCAGGGCCAAGGGGTAGCCTTTTCTGATGGATTTGAAGAGGCTGCTAGGTTCTGATTGGATTCCTTTTATGGAGAGAAAAGCTGAGGCATCAAATAACATCATGCAGATAGATTGAATGAGAGTAGGACCAAAACCCAAAGCTTGTAACATAGCCAAGATGAATGGCTAGTCAATATGATCACGAGCTTTTTCAAAATCAATTTTAATGAACAAAGCCTTTTGATGCAACTGACAGGCCCATTCCATGCCTTCCCACATTGCAATAACATTATCCAAAACATAGCAGCCTTAAATGAAGCCATTTGCTTAGGCTAGATGATCGAAGACAGCATGTGTCTAAGGCAGAATGCCAAAGCCTTGGTGATGATTTTGTAAGAGACGTTGACCAAAGTGATAGGACACCAATTACAAACGAGATTGGTGTTTCTAGACTTTAGGATGAATTTTATATGCCGTTTGTTGATGGATGAGCCCAAGGTTTGTGAGTGGAAGGCTTTGAGGTAGATCTGGTAAAGGTCAAGCCCAATAGTATCCCACATTTTCTTGTAAAACTTGTAAGGGAGACCATCACATCTCGAGGCTTTATCATTAGCCATTTGCATCATAACTTCAAATAGATCCTCCATAGAAAGGAATCTGTCACAAGCAACCCTCTGGGTGGCTATGATTTTAGTGGGAACCACTGAGAGGCTCTAATTTCAAGGCCTATTGGTTTTCCATGGACGGAAGTTGAGATGAAAACACTTACTCATAATGTTTGGTAAAAGCTTTCACAATCTTAGGCATCTCTATGTATCTCTATCCATTATCTTGAATGGCTTGCATCTGTTGGGAGGTGGATTTGGCCTTTGAATATGTGGAAAAATTCCTTAGAGACCCGATCGCCAACTTTGAGCTAATGCATATGAGCTTGAAGTTGAGTAATGTAGGCATTGTATTGATTAGTAATTTGGATTTTATGGCATAATCTAGCCACCCACATCGAGAGAGCTTTACTAAATGGGTGTTGCTCTAGGGAGGCTACATCCTGGCTCAACTCTAAAGTGGTGGCAGAGTGGGATCTTCGTCAAATCTTGGCTAATTGGCACCCATAGATACATAAAAATCTAGTCATCTGATTAAGAGCATCTGCCCACCACTAGGTCTACCCTGGCTATTGAGTTGGCCTAGGAACCAAATTCCAAACCTACTTGTTGTGTGCCATGGCAGGCCCATGATCTAGGAGAGCCATATTAAGATAGAATTGCATCTTATGGAGTTTAGGATTTTTGAATTGCTAATTAATATAGTATCTGATCGAAAAGTGGTCAGAGAGAGCAAAATCTATCAAGGCTTCCACCAACGAAGTAAACATGTCATCAAAGGAGAAGTACATTTTAGTAGAATCATAGCATGATCAAGTTGTTTAAGCAGCTGGTCGAACCCACCTTGAAGATTGGTCTAAGTGTACCAAACTTTTGGTGTGGGGGCTGCCCTAAATTAGGGTCATGAAAGCCAAATTTATTTTACACATATAACCACACCTCCCTTTCACCAGTGGCCCAACGCATTGGTAGAGTCCTAATCTTGTCAATTGATTGTTCTACCATATTAAAATTCCCACATATAGCCCAATGGGCATCAGGGAGAGAATCAACAATCCATCGCCATAAAGTCGATCACTCATGAGCATCACGCGAGGCATAAACATTAGTGATGCCAAATGAATGATTCTCAATATTGAAAAGGGCACATATAACATGGTGGATGGGGTCCTTGTCGGATGCCACAAAATGAGGCCACTATTTAGGTGTAATAAATGTCATAACGCCACCACGCCTTGCCTCGTAATTGCTTGGAAACAATACATTGTCAGGGCAAATGACTCTAGTAACAATCGAGAGAAGGAAACTCACCACCTTCACTTCTTGAAGGTAGAGAATGCCCATTTTTGCAAACTTACTTCTAAAATCTTGAACATACTTGTGGATTGAGTCTATCAGGCCCCAAACATTCCATAATTTTTTTTCATAGATTACAGGCATCGAGAGACATATCCTCTGAATCTAGCCCTTCAAGGGATTCAAATATATTCTTCAAGAAATGCTTAGAGTTGGAGAGAAGAAACTCTGGCTACTGAGCAAATTCTATCACAAACTTTGAATCCTCGAACAAACCCCAATAAACAAGGTTTTGAGAATGATCTGGAGTGTTATGAGAGGGGCTGCATAAGCACTTGCCAATGTCAGTTTGTGTGATATGTGACAAGAAATCCAAATTGTATAGAGAGACGTCTATTGATACTTGAGAATTAGAAAACACATTTGCCATAGGGGCGTGCTTTGAAAACAAGGTTGAGACAATGCTACCTCCGTAGGTGCTGGTACCTTAATAGGGAATATGTTATAAGGCATTTCTTTATTTGGTAGAGTCGAAGGCTTAGGCACCTAAGGAATTGAGCTAGAGGAAGGATTGTTGATAATCTCATGACGAGTCTAAGCAGACCTCTTGTTGCGATTGTTCCTCTCCCCCCAATGGTTTGCCATCCATTATATTAGGTATTCTTAGGAGTAGCAGCCACCACCTTGGTGGGGGTCATGTCGTCGGGAGATATAAAGGATAATCCTTAATCTTGTGGTCGGTGGCTTGGCAATAGAAATAAGTACTAGGTAAGTTGATATACAAAATTCTTTTTGAATACTGGAAATCATCGACTTGAATTTTGTTAGTTTCCTTGAGGTCGTTAGAAAGATCAACTTCCACATAGACCCTCATTTACAGTCAGGCCGAGTAGAATCTCTAGGACTCATGAGTAACAATCCAGGCTATAGAGCTAGCTATTTGGTCCAAGAAGGGCCAACATGGCAGGGGTAAACTTGGGAACTCAACCCAGATAGGGACTTTCAGAGTAGCCTACTCTGAGACTACAAAGTCTCTAGTCCAAGGGGATAACACTATGAGGGAGTTTCAGACATACCAGGTGGCCAACTTGTTTAATATAACACCTCCATGGGTGGGGTCAAAAAATTTTAATAGAAAAAACCTTTGGTCATGTTTTGGACACTCTCAAGCTTAATGCCATGAGCCGCCCAGGCGGTTTGAATGCAAGATTTGAGCATACTTATAGAAGGAATGCGACCAACGAAGTAACCTATTAGGTAAAACTGCCCTAGCCATTAACAATTAGAATCAAAAATAGGCTGAGTAAGATCAACATTATAAGGATAATTCTTATCTCGTGATATACTTTCGGGACAATTTTTCTTGGTTGTTTGTTCGATGGCGCCATTGCAAAGCACTGTTCCATCCATCAGGACTTCAATCGCCAAAGGGGAAGGTGGGGAGGCCATTAAATAACTCGCCTAAAGGACAAAGCTATTAAATCTCAATAAATACTAATATCTTGTGGAGACACGGTATATCAGAGAGGGCTAACAATGAAAAGACTACATCTCTTAATGCAAAGTATAAACAAATTCTATTTTTTATACTAATTAAGAAGATGGCCTCTCACATATTAGTTAGGTCAAACCATATTATCAATAAAATGATTGTTTAGTTTCTCGTTTCATTATATTTGATTGAGTTAGCTCTTGATCTTTTAAATTGCATTTTACTTTTTATTTCTTAAACCCATTTTTATAACAAAATAAGTTTAGAGAAGAGTCCCATACTGGGGGGCTACGGCTTCTATAATTTTGGGTATTGCGGTCTTATGCATTATGAAAATTAAAAAAACTACTTATAAAATCTTTGCACCTTAAAATAAGGAGCAACTACAGTTTAAAAAGAAGTTTTGGAGGGGTGGGAAGCAACAGGGGCTGAAAATTGACATGGTAGCTCCTATTTTTTCAGTTGCCAACTATGATATCCAATCAATTTATTTATTTTTATTTTCTTTTAAATTTTTTTCAATAAGATACTCCTAAATTTTCTAAATACTATATATTGCATAAATTTTATTTTAAATGCATGGGTAAAACTCCCATATAATTTCTCAACAGCGCCCCCTTAAACAATTAGCTATCCCGCAGCATGGGAGCATGCTCTTAGACTCCAGGGCGGGCGCTACGTTAAAGAAAAAAGTGTAACATTTTTGAGAAAATAATTTACCTAGCTCTATTTCATAAAAATTATGAAGCATCCTCAACATAGGAAGCCGTAGGAGATATTCATTGTATATATGGCTAGCATATGTATATAGCGAGAAACAATAATTTGCCTAAGATCCAAGAGGAAGACGAAGGCTTACATTTTAACCAGGCTCCCCGATCATTCCTTCTCCGTTCGCGGTGGATTGCTAAAAAAGAAAGATAAATATTTCGTCAAGAGGAAGATCGGATCCGAAGATTTGCAACAGAGTTTTTGTAAGTAGCCATATCTCTGAATAACTTTTTTTTTCCCCTTTCAATTAATAAAACGAGCTTACTCTATTATACCTCCTGCAAGAGTTGGTTCTTTTCGTTTTCCAATCCTATTTACTTTAAATAAATATTAATCATTTTACCCCCGAACTTTCCCAAGGGTTTGTGTCACTGCCATTGTGTTTGACATTTGTAAAATTTCTTGATGTGCACCTATCTTTTTAGGCCCCATGAGAATTGAAATTGTGCAAGCAATAACTCAATCGAAGTATGTTGCAGAAAATTCAGTATGGCAGATCAATCTAATTTTTTTGCTTGGTAAATCTTGGGTACGGTTATGGGCGGACAGCCTTTGACACCGTGTAGGCTATGTTTGGATCCATTCTTAGGATTTGTACACATGGATCACGCAGGAATGTACTTAATAAGTGACGCAACAAATATTTTTAAACATGAATTATGATCAAATGTACTCCATAATCGTTAGCCCAAAGAGTTGTAGCAGAATGTGCTATGTAATTGTTACACCAAAACCTAGCAACATGTCCGCATGAGTTATGGGTTGCCTTATTGTAGTGGGAGAATTTATAGGATTGTTACACCAAGTGCCAAAACCTTGCAACATGTCTGCTGGAGTATTGAGCCACCTTATTGTGGTGGAGGATTTGTAGAATCACGGGAATGTACTTTACAGCACTCCACTGGAGTTGTGGGCTGCCTTATTGTGGTGGGAGCTTTAGTGTACTCTATAATCATTACACCGAAATGTTACAACATGTTCAGAGTTATGAGCCACCTTATTGTGGAGGACGGGGGATTTGCACTTGGGTATTACCATCACACCACAGCCCCTGGAATATAACAGTTCATAATTATGAATAGATCACTGTTTGTTGGGTTTTTTTTGACTAATCATAATGTTCACCAAGGATTATATTGCAACTTGTTAAGGGCTGCTTTATCAAATGTTTTACAGAGGATTATCGAGAGTTCTCAGAATGATAGTTGGGGAGAATAATTGCCTAGAGTTGTATCAAATATTGTCGGGGTTTAATGGCTTTCGGTTTTGATTTTTGGAATAATTGCAATGTCCACCAAGGATCATGGTATAACTCGCCAAGGGTTGCTTTATCAAATGTTTTACAGAGGATTACTGAGAGTTCTCAGAATGATAATTTGGGGAGGACAATTGCCGAGAGTTTTATCAAAGATAGTTGGGGTTTAATGGCTCTTGGTTTTACCTTCTTGAGTGATGGTTTTTTCAACTTAAGTTTTTTTTTACCCTAGTACTTACGTATAGTAACAGGATGCACTTTTGAGTTGCATTGACTGACTTGGTCATTTATGGACATTGATATGATTTTTTAATTCCTTTCTTTCTTACTAAGAGAAATGTACAATGGGGGATGGGGGATGGGGAATGGGGGATTGGAGGAGGTGATAAATGGACACGATGTAAGGCAGACAAGAAGCTAAGATAGACAGACAGGCAAGCAAGGAAACAAATTAAAAAAAAAAAATGACACCAGCATGAAAACATTGGGATTGGCGCCTTTCACAGTATGCTAGACCCAGGTTTATGTTGGGGGTTCAATTCACACTCTGGCAGAACCGGAATGTGTGAAGGGCCGGTGGTTCTGTAGCAGAGCTCTCAGGAGTGTCAATAGGATGTCCGAGCTTCTTCCATTAGCTGGTCCATGTCAAACGGCAGTTTAGTGGGTCTGAGCTAGTATTAGGGTATGGAAGGTGGCTTTTTTCTTCTGATTGAGGTGTTGTGCATGTTGAACCATATTTGGAAGCAATAAATCCCTTGATGCAGTTATATGTGGCATTGGAGTAGCCTCTTTTTTACAATTATTAAAAATAACAAAAGCATAAAAAGGTGAATGGGGAGGGGAAACCTGGAAGTTATGAATTTACAAGGTTGGGCTAACACCATTAAATTTATTATTTGAAAATTATAGATCTGTTTTTGAATCTTGACTAGTGTTCATATTTAATGGCCGCTGTAAATTAACAATATTTTTTGTTTGAATTGCCTTGATGTGTCCCAGAACTATTTAAAAAAAAGATTTTTGCTGTTTCCCAACATTTCCTGTTGAGTCTATCCCCACTTTCTCCTATGTTTTGTGCCCTTTCTGTTCTTGTTTCTGGATTATCATTTCCCACGGTTCCTGTTTCTCGATACCTATTTCCTGTTGCTTTCGGTTCCAGAATCCTGTAGGTATAGGCTTTTTAATAAAAATGCGGAAAAATCTGTGTGGTGCCAAAATTATAATCCATCTGAAAATTTGTGAGTAATTGAATGTTTTGATGTCATTGGTAAATACTTCTGATTTACACCCATAATGAGGCCTGGCCTATTTAGCTAAACTTTGCCTAAACATGCATGGATCTCTATGAAGTTTTGAAATGGCAATCGAAACTATGAAACCTATGGCGGATGTTGCTAGACACATAACTTTGATATCACAAAATGTATTGCACTGATGGTCTTTTGAAATCTCCTCTAAATACAGCAAACTAAAAAATGGAGTAGAAGCCTTTTTCTCATTTATTTCTCTCTCTTCTTTGTCTATTCTTCCTACCTGGCCACTTTTGGAAGATATGATTGAGCACACCATCTTTGTCACACATGCGATATTGTTTCAAATATTTAACTTTGCCAAAAGTAGCAACAGACAGATTGTTGGATGTTGAACCTTGGGTGCCAACTTCTAAGTTTCTCTGTAACTTTTGAAAGTGTGGAAATAAGTCATTTTCTGGTCAGTTCCATTTTTAGTGCATTCCCCTTATAATATGATACTTGGTCATTAGTCTCTGTATAGGATGCAGACAAACATTTGGGAATGGAGGTCCATTCAAATGCTTAGTTCTTCCACCAAAGAAGTATCTTTTTGCTAAGTTCTCTTGAAAATCCCATTTTTATCAAGATCCTGATCAGTTACAGTGAAAGGATAGTTGAAGTATGTAAGTTAGTCCTATCTCATAAGGAGTCACGGCCCAACAGATAGTGGCTTTTAACAATCGCCTAAATCAAAACGGAAGACCATCTCATGTTTGTTCAAGTATAGATTTTAAATAGGTCGTTTAGTTACGGATACCTTTTTGTTGTGTTGAGATGCTGCCACGAGAAGGTATTCTTAGTTACAAAACGTTTCTCTGAATTTGTGGCTTGCAGAAAGTTTGAAAAGCTAAAGAGCCTTAATCTTGATCTGACGTGTAACTAGTGCATTTGCAAAGGATGTCTTTTTTCTCTCTGCATTTTTCTTAGGACTCTTTATTATACCCACTGGAAAATAGGTGCTTTTATCTGTATTTTGCATAGAGTGGTGTTTTTCACATTAGAAATTCATTGCTTCTTATCCTCACTTTCTTTGGAATTTAGGATGCATCTATATGTCTGAATTTTGAAGCAAGCAGTGGGATCCACATTAGCATTTTCTTCCTTGCTCATTCCTCATGAAAAGCTTATTCGTAACTACAAACAGGGTTCAGAGAACACCAAATGGGAAAATTCATGAAAGTTATCATTCATGGATATGCTGGAATGGAAAGTAGATATGAAATATTGCCTGTTGTTAGTGGGTCCATAGGATGCAACAGTTGCATTTTGGATAGAGCCTAACACGAATTCAAAATTAAAAAAAAACCATGTTCTTAGAGGCCCACCCCAGTGGTTTTAGATTTGAGCCCCATTGTCAACTTTGATACTGCATGGAACATCCTTGAGCACAAAACAGTTCAGAACATATTAGTATCAATAAATGAAATCACATAATAACTGTAGTTTTTTAAGTAAATACCGCAACTTTTGCAAAGGGATGGTAACATATACCCTTATTACTGAAATGGTTATAGATTATTGATATTTGTGAGTATTTTCCCCTTTTTCGAATTGTTTCATCTATATCAAATGGTAAAAACTTTAAAATTCAATTATATAGGATTTCACTGCTTTTTTCTAATATGGGCACTTGTATTTTTATACAATTTTTCACAACGAGATTCCAACTATTTTCCGTTCTTTCTTTGATTCCATAAAGGTTAGATAGTTGGTAGATGATGCAGGGGCATTTAAGTTCATGTGTAATTCTACATCAATACACTTACTAAAAAACAAACTTTATTTTATTTTACACAAGTTTCTTTTGTGTCATTTTGCGCCACCTTTGTGTACGCCCGTCTTTGGTAAAGTTTTGTGCAGCTTTTATGTGTGTGCATTTTTTGTTTGTTGTTTTGCACTGCTTTTGTGCATGTGCATGTTTTTATTGTTTTGTGCAAGTGAATTGTGACGCGCAAGGTTGGATCCAGTTGTTATTTACTTGCGAAGCTTTGCATGGGTATGTTTTGATGGGTCTTTATTTAGTTCAGCACGGATTTGGAATTGAAGTCCTGAGCAAGCTTTCAAAATGTTGATGCGCAGCAGTGCACATATGAGGATCACTACACCAGGACTCTTTGGTGCATCTGTTGGTTGCTCAATGTTGTAACTTAGACTCGCGAGATTGCAACTTCCGTGCGATTTGTTTTGTGCGCAACTTGGTCTAGGCGCATATGTTCTTGTGATGTTATGGGGAAAGCGCTGTTGCTAACCATTTCCATTTAATTCCTTGAATCATGGAAGTTTGCTATGGATTCATCTAATATCACCTATGATGTAGTATGCCATGATGTGTTAAGCAATAATGTGCTATGATGCCTTGGAGTTGTAATAAACAGTTAATGTTTGCAGCACATTGAGATGTCTTTCCAATATTTGATGTTTTTAGTGGGTAGCTGAGCATGATGGTAAGTAGGTGGGTCTTGTGCCTATATAAACATTCCCTATGCTTGAGCTGTCTAGTCGACGAGCTTAAGGATAGTTCATAGTGATTATTTTGAGAGGAAGCTATACTTGCAAAGACTGCGAGTTAGTAAGTAGAGATTTGTGGATATGATATTGTAAATGCATCTCATTTGAGACTACGTAATGTTGTGTTGTATGTTCAAGCTGTAATTTCCCGCTGTTGAAATCTAATAAAAATATAAGTTTTGTTGCATTTGTTTGCATATTCCGCTGTGTATTTTGAGAGTGACATGGTATAAGACATCTCTTAATTGAGACCCCTAACTGCGACTACATCATTTGGTATCACAACGAGGTTTTAGTCCTTTCAGATTAGTGTTGCTTTTTGCATTTGCAAATGTGGGTAGAAAGTAGTTGCAAACATCTTCCAACAAGATTGTTGAGTAGAAGGTGTAGAGAAGATAATCACAGATCTTTAGAGGAGTTTAATTTCCAAGGAAATGGCATAGAGGGGAGGTTTAGGTGGTTGAATGTAAGAAGGCCATGAATGGCTGGAGTGCCAAGACTTGCTAATTTAGCGGGATTGATGAGAGACATGTAAGCTCATTGCAACCCATACCAAATTGATAGGATTCTTCAAGGTATGTAAATGGGTTGCACATTGCAATTCAAGTTGAGTTTTGTATGATCAGATTGATGTTTGTTGAAGAAGCCTATTAGTGTGTGCTAAAGGTGGAATAAAAGTTCTCGCAATCGTACAAACAACGAGCGGTGTAAGGAAAAGTGGATGTGGAAAGAAGGTGGAAGCGACAAAGGTTGTTTTGTGTGAGAAGGCAAGGCAAGTACTTCGCAACACAATGATGCTAATGTTTAAATAGGTAGAGGAAATTTTAAAGGTAAAGGATCCCATGGATGAGATAGAGGTTGTGGATTTATGGGTATGTATTTTAGATGTGGTGAAACTGGACATAGAGCATTTGAGTGTCCACATGCACATAATGAAGTAGGAGAACTAATGCAAATGTGCATATTGTGCAAGGTGATTAAGAAAATATTGCGTCTATCCATAACGTAGATGAACCACAAACTGGGAAGCTCTCATGATGAAGCGGGTGTATTTGAAGCTTACACAAGAAAAATAGTCTTGTGCAGAGAGAATTTGTTCTAAACCGTTTGTAAGTTTGGAGGTAAGTGCTGCAAATTGATTGTGGATAGTGACAATATAGATAATATTATTTCGCAAGCGATGGTAGATAAGCTTGGTCTGAAGAGGATTGTGCATTTGAATCCCTACAAGGTTTTGTGGTTGTTGAAGGGACATCATATTTTGGTGAATTAACAATGTGTAGTAAGTTTCCAGATTGGTACATATAAAGATGAACTTTTGTGTGATATAATGCCTATGGATGTTTGCCATGTGTTACTAGGAAGGCCTTGGCAGTTTGATCACAAGGCATAGTATGATGGTGGTGTGAATACCTATACATTAGTCAAAGATGGAGTGACACACACTTTAAATCCTTTGAAGGATAAGTGTGAAGAAGTGGACAAAAGTCCAAAGGTTTTGATGATTTCGGGCAAGGAATTCTTGAAATAAGTGAAGAGGGGGAACGCATGTTATGCATTAATCTTGAAGCTTGTGCAAGAAGCAAGCGCAAATGCAACGGAAGAAATAATTTTGCGCAAAGTGAAGGAGATATTGAGCGAGTTTGCAGAGATTGTTTCTGATGATCTACCAGATGGGTTGCCACCCATGAGGGGTATAAGTCATCAAATGCATTTGATTCCAGGATCCAGTTTACTGAACAAAATGGCACATAGGTTGACACCGAAGGAGAATGCAGAGGTCCAAAGTCAAGTACAAGAGTTGTTGGATAAAGAATTGATCATAGAAAGTTTGAGCTGGTGCACAGTTCCAAAAATGTTAGTGCTTGAGAAAAATGGAGAGTGGAGAATGTGCATTGATTCCAGAGCCATTAACAAGATGCACATGGATGATCTGATGGATTGCTTAAGTGGAGCAAGATGCTTCATGAAGAGAGACTTAAAGAGTGGTTATCACTAGATTCGCGTAAGGGAAGGTGATGAGTGGAAGATTGCACTCAAAACTAGGAAAGATTGTATGAGTGGGTTGGTTATGCCATTTGGGCTAACCACTACATCGAGTACATTCATGAGATGAATGATGTTCTTAAGCCATTTTTGGGTTAGTTTGTCATTGTGTATCTTGATGACATACTGATTTTTAGTAGAACAGAGAAAGAACACTTGTAACATTTGCGCAAATTGCTAGAGAATTTGCGAGAAAATTTTGAAGAAATGTGGTTTTATGTAGAAGGATTGTTATACTTGGGTTTTGTAATTTTCAAAGAAGGTTTGAAAATGGATCCATAAAAGATGTGAGTTGTATTTGAGTGGTCTTCACCTAGGAGCACGTTTGAAGTGCAAAGCTTTCATGGCATTGTGAGTTTTTGCAGGAAGTTCATCAAGAATTTTAGTGCAATGCGCGCAAGGATCACTAATGTGATGCATATAGGAAAAAAATTGTATGGAGTGTAGACTCGGAATATAGTTTTTTAGTAATTGAAAAATAAAGTGACTGAATAACTAGCGTTGGCATTGTCAGATTTCAGTAAAGTATTTCTTGTAGATTGTGATGCAAGTGGCACATCAATAGGAGCAGTGACGAGTTAAGAGGGTAGGCCTATAGCTTTCTTCAATGAGAAATTGAATGATGCGAAGAAGAAATATTTAGTGTATGATCAGGGGTTCTATGCCATAGTGCAAGCACTCAAGACATGGAGACATTATTTGTTGTCTAAAGAGTTTGTGTGTATACAAACCATCAAGCACTTCAATTTGTATATAGTCAGGGAAAATTGAATTAGAGACATAAGAAGTGGGTTGAAAATCTATAAAGCTATTCATTTTGTTGAAACACAAAAGTGGCAAGTCAAGTAAAGTTGCGGATGCACTTATTAGAAGAGTTATTTTGTTGAATGAGATGCAAGTGGAAGTCATAGGATTTAGTTCTATGAAAGAGGTGTATGAAGAAGATGAAGATTATATGGATGCATGGAAAGCATGCACAAAAGCAATGAGTGATGATAGAACACTGTGGTTGGATTTTGTCATGCAAGAAGGATTGTTGTTCTGAGGAGCACATTTGTGTATACATAGAGACGCAATGTGCGGGAATTTTATTAAGGAGAAGCATAGTGGAGGTTTAGCATGGCATTTTGGTTATGACAAAACATATGCCCAGTTTGTTGAAAATTACTTTTGGTTGCAAATGAGTTTGGAAGTGTGCAAGTAGGTTTAGTTTTGTAGAGTTTGCCAGTTAGCAAAAGGGAGAAGTCAAAATGTGGGGTTGTATCAATAATCGCCTATTCCGGAGAGACCATGAGAGGATATCAACATGGATTTTGTTTTAGGATTGCCTAGGACATTGAGAGGAAATGATTTCATATTTATGATTGTGGATAGATTTTTAAAGATAACTCATTTTGTGGCCTATAAAAAGACTAGTGATGCGACAAACATTGCTAATTTGTTTTTTTAGGGAGATAATAAGGCTGCATGGTTTGTCGCATAGCATAGTATTAGACAAAGATGTGGAGTTTGTTGGACATTTCTGGAGAATGTTTTGGAAATCATTGAACATCAAGTTGCAGATCAATTCAGTGTATCGGCCTCAAATGGATGGATAGATGGAGGTAGTCAACAAAAGTTTGGGAAACTTGCTGCGATGTTTAATTGAAGTTAAGCTAGGAACATGGGATAATAATTTGATGCAAGCTGAGTTCACATATAACAATTCAATTAGTAGGAGTATAGGAAAGACACCATTTCAGATTGTTTATGGGTTAAGTTCAAGAGGTGTTGCAGAATTGTGCAACATAAGAGATGAGTGAAGGAAAAGTGTTGAAGCAGAGGATTTGTTAAACATATTAACTAACTCGTTAGTTAGTTTGCTAACTAAGGTTGGTTATAAACCACCTCAACTTTTGTAATCGCTTCCAGCATAATAAATACATGCTGCACACACACCTTTGATATTTGTGTCTTGCATGCCTTTCATTCTTGAGCATCTACATTTGCTAATAGCGATATAGTGGTATAAGACAGGGTAAGATAATTGCCCGGGGTATTGGGCAAGGTGGTCTGTATAGACTCGTTGACTCTACCACAATCAACGTAGATGCACGAGTGGAGGGTTAATCCACCATATAGGGTGTGTGGAAGGATAGGCTTGTTGACCCTGATCTAGTCAACTTACATGCACTAGTGGTGGAGGGAATATCCACTATATAGGATGTGCAGTTGGATGCAATTCCTCAATCTCAGTCGTATGCTCTCGTAATTGTGGAGGATGAAATGCCTTGGTCAAATTCACTAGCTCAGAGAACTGAGATTAAGGTTGTTTGTTCAGTAGAGCATGGTCATTTTGCCCTAAAACCTTGGTATGGTACATAAACGGCCAGTTCTATATTCCATTGGATACAAATGGGTGGAGATACGTTTTGTACTTTGCACAAGTACATGGCTCATCTTGTTGCAAAAGGCTTTTCCCAATAGAGGGGAATAGATGAAGATGCTTATAATGTGAAGATGGTCACAAATTAGTTGCTTCTCTCCGGATATTTGGACGAAGAGGTCTATATGGTGCACCTTGATGGTTTTTGGGTTCACCATGGTGATCACTTGTTTTGCAGGATGATTGAGTCCTTGTATGGACTTAGGTAGGCTTCATAAGCCTGGGAGGTTTTATTTGATCAACATCTCTAGGGTTCTGGATTCAGAGTTTTGGAGATTGGGCTGAAATCATCAGTGATCGATGATTCATTACTGGTCAATGAATCACTCATCAAAGACTTCGTGGACAACTTGCTACATCTTATGTCCACATGGCCGGATCTTCGTTTTGCTATTGGCTATCATGTTCGATTGTTGTCTACACCGAAGTTCCCACATTGGATAGCAGCAAAATATCAGAGGACTGCAAATTTCATGTTGATATCTATTGATCAGTCTGTATATGTAATGACTAAACTATTTGGTCCTATTTTGTTTGTAAAATTTTGGGACAAACTTGGTGTTGTTTTCGGTTTAGTCATTAAGAGGGGGTGTTAAACATGTTAACTAACTAATTAGTTAGTTTGCTAACTAAGGTTGGTTATAAACCACCTCAACTTCTGTAACTGCTTCCGGCATGATAAATACACGATGCACACACACCTCTAATATGTGTGTCTTGCATGCCTTTCATTCTTCTCTCTTCATTCTTGAGCATCTACATTTGCTAATAGGATTTTGCTAAGTATATGCATGGATTACATTAGCAAGTGCACGAATAGTTGGAGAGAAGTAGTGTGCAGTACAAACAATGTGTAGATGTCAAGAGAAGAGAAGTGGAATATTAGGGGAGGGACTTAGTCTTAGCACTTGAGAAAAGAAATATTTCCGAAGGGAACTTATGACAAGTTAATGTGGAAAAATATTGTGCAGTGTAGAGTGTTGCTAAAGTTTGCGACAAACGCATATGAGATAAGAGTTACTTGAAGGGATAGACGCATTACCTATTTTTAATGTGGTAGATTTGGATTTGTATCATGAAGGTTAAAGTAGTGAGGAAAGCACAAGTGCAAATTTTGAAGTATATTGGAAAATGCAGATACTTGAGAAAGTGTGCGAGGTGGAGAAGGTGTTTGACATGAGTCAACAATACTATGCACATAAGGGAGTATATAGATTATCTGGTAAAGTGGAAAGGTTGAGGAATTGGAGATGCAACTTGAATGAGCGCCTTAGAAGCTACAAAACAAAGGATACTAATAGCAGAGCTCTTAGAAGGCACATGAGCAGGAGGTCATGTTTCTTTTGTTACTCAAGGTGTATGATGCAGGAGCATTCGGGTTCCTGTGTAATCCTACATCAACCAAAAATATTTAGTCTAACACCTAATAAAAAATAAGTGTTTTTTTAGTTTGCACAAGTTTGTTTTGTGTCGTTTTACGAAACCTTTGTGTATGTGCCTCTCTTTAGTAAAGTTTTGTGCAGTGCTTATGCGTGCGCGTTTGTTGTTTGTTGTTTTGCGTTGCCTTTGTGCACACATATGCTTGTATTGTTCTGTGCAAGTGAGTTGTGACGCGCAGGGTTGGATCCATTGGTATTTGCTTGCAAAGCTTTGCGTGAGTAAGTTTTGAAGGGTCTTTGTTTAGTTCAACATGAATTTTGAATTGAAGTCTTACAAGTTCTAGTGCGCAAGCTTGTAGAATGCTGATGCACAATAATGTGTATATGAGGATCAATGTGCAAGGATTCTCAGGGACATCTCTTGGTTGTGTAGTGTTGCGACTTATCCTTTTGAGGTTGTGACTTCCGTCTGACTTGTTTTGTGCATAGCTTGGGCTGGGTGCATATATTCTTGTGATGTGTTATGGGGAAAGAGCCATTGCTAACCATTTGCATTTAATTCCTTGAACCATGGAAGGCTGTTATGGATTCATTTAGTATCAACTCTGATGTAGTATGTTGTGATGTGTTAAGCAATAATGTGCTCCTTGGAATCGTAATAAACATTTAATGTTTGTGGCACTTTGAGGTGTGTTCCCAATATTTAATGTTTGTGGTGCTAAGCATGATGGGAAGTAGGTGGGTCTTGTGCCCATGTAAACATGCCACTATGCTTGAGCCAGCTAGTTAGCGAGATTAAAGAAAGTTCACAATAATTATTTTGAAAGGTAGAGCTATACTTGCAAAGACCACGAGTTAGCAAGCAGAGATCTGCGTATCTGATATTGTAAACACATCTCATTTGAGACTGCGTAATGCTGTGTTGTTGTTGTATGTGCAAGCTGTAATTTCTTGTCATTGAAATCTAATAAAGATCTGAGTTTTGCTACATTTGTTTGCACATTCTGAGGGCTGCGTGGTATAAGGCAACTCTTAATTGAGACCTGTAACAGCAACTGCATCAGTAGAGAGCAACCACCACTTCCATTTCTATGTAATATCATTAACATTAATCTTGAATAGCAGTTTATAAATTATTAAATACACAGAGCTTGAAGCTTGAGAACTATTAAATTTAGACATTTAAGCACATGATATTTTGACTGCTGTGGTCTCTGTGTGCCTGGTGACATTTTTAAACTCTTATCTTTTTATATTTATGGTACCCGTTATATACACGAGTTCCATTCCTGAATTCTCTCTCTTATACCCTGGTCTGTATAATTCTATTCACCTGTCATCTGTTTAGGTGAAAGTAAGTGCAAATTCTGTCAATGTCTCTGACAAAAATCATGCTTTCCTACTACAAAAAGCTGTATCTTGGGTGAAATATAAATAGCAGTCAAATGCCCTGTGGTTTAGCATGGGTGAAGTTTCTTTATACCTAACATTAAGAAGTTTAGGGAAGCACATTTGCTTTCTATACACCACAAACCAGATAGAAGTCTATCTCTTCTAACATGTAGTTTTTCATGTCTTCTATACATTGACACACCTTAGGGTGGCTTTGATGAATTCTTCCCAAGAAAACATTTTCCCTTGATGTTAGATTTGTATGCTGCTTCAAAAATTCTCTCTGCTGATTTGCAAACTTGTCATGTGATCGATCAGCTAAAACCTGTTTTCCTTATTCAATAGATGAAGGAAATAGAAATTTTGAATTATGCCATTTGTGATGTGTAAATGTGCGAAATTGGAGTATATGATACCTTGTAGTTGATCCTTTGAGATTGCTTTTCAATATACAAGTGTGGCCTTTTGAAATATCTTAAAATACAATAGATCTCTCAGAATGTTTTGCATTTCAGATAACTTTTCTGTGCAGTCTCTGGTTTCAAGCGGTATACAAATCTGGACTTTCTAAGTCCTGATTTATGCCTGAATTGAAGTCATGAAATGATTCTTTTAGTTTTCTTTGGTGTTTTATAAGTTTGTTACCATGTTTTGATTTAATGTTTATCATGCAGTTTCTAAATCTTGAGCGGCAGCATGGCTTTGATCGATGAGCCACTGTATCCAATTGCTATTCTAATAGATGAACTTAAAAATGAAGACATTCAGTTACGACTAAACTCCACACGAAGACTGTCAACAATTGCTCGTGCTCTTGGTGAAGAGAGGACCAGGAAGGAATTAATACCATTTTTGAGTGAAAACAATGATGATGATGATGAAGTATTGCTTATTATGGCTGAAGAATTGGGAATTTTTATTCCTCATGTTGGTGGAGTTGACTATGCCCATGTCTTGCTTCCTCCTTTGGAAAGTCTTTGTACTGTAGAGGAAACATGTGTGAGAGATAAAGCTGTTGAATCACTATGCCGAATTGGTTCCCAAATGAAGGAGAATGACTTGGTAGATTGGTTTATTCCACTTGTCAAGGTAAAATCCTTATATGCAGCTTCATAATTGTACTTTTTATGAAGCCAATGCTTCATAATTGTAGTTTTTATGAAGGCCTTGAATATGTAATTTAGTTTTCCATTTGTGTTGTCGATGTCTTATGCTATTATAGTTTAATTTGGAAAACATGACATGGTCTTATGTGTTATATAGTGTTCCTTATATTCTTCAACAAAAACTATACTAACTGTTAACCTTTTTGGCATTTTATAAAGGAAATTATATTTCTATCCATTCAAAATATTTCCTTAGCTATACTTGACCAGAGAATCTTTGTTGTACCCATGGAAGAACCAGATTTCATGTTTTCCAATGCTCTCCTTATAAGTTGCATGTAAACAGATTTCATGATAAAGATCTTGATGAGGAGATCTTAGATAACGATTCAGATTCTTTCATTTGAAATTATGAAGTTCATGGAATTACATTTACAAAGATCATAACCTAGACTAAAACATTTATCAATTTGGCCCATCATACAACTGAGATAGATTAGTATTGCAAATGAATGCATTGCTATTGAAAACATGACTTCCAAAATTTAAGTTATGCATAGTAATATCAACAGTACAAACAATGTCGAAAGAACCATCTGTCAGAATCACCAAGGCCTTCCCTAACCTGCTATTAAATGATCCAGCATCATTGAAGTTTCTTTAAGAGCCGAAACATCAACTTAACAAGCATGATTAGAAGCAAAATAAGCAGGATTAAGACATGAACGGCCAACCACAACATGAATATTAAAAGCACAGCTGAAGACACTGGTTTTAAAGTTAAAGGCTATAATCAGAATATCCCCTACCAGAAGCAACGACAAACAACAGAGTATTTAAGATAGAAGCTTATACTGCCAACAAACTTCTTTGGAGAGTGTGAAAACCAAAGATATGAGCACATGAGAAACTAATCTGACATGATGATAGTTGTACTTATCCAAGTCATACTCGCAATCACAATAATTCTTATCCAAGTCATACTCGCAATCACAATAATTCTTGTTCATAAAGTAATGATGCTTGTCTTGTCTTCTACTTCTATAATTTTTTTACTAGTGAAATAAAATGTTTACAAAATATGCGCCCAAGCATGATGTCAACCAAAAACCACCTTCCACTGGTTCAAAGCATATACAATCACACGGTTCTGAAAATCATCATCTAACTAGTGAGCCTGTCGAGGTTTGTGTTAACTCTTTCTTTGACCTCCTTGGGTTGTACTCCCCTTCTTTAAATGCACCGAAATTTTTTTACACATGCTCTGGATGCTTTATTACAGCTTTTTGACCAATGAGTTTGATTTCAAATTCCAACTGCTTAAATTGGATATTGTAAAGACTGAGAGTTGTCTCGTCACATTGTTTCTTTAAATTCATAATTTGAGCCCCCTTTATTCTGTCTTTGGCCTTGAGATCACTCACATTCGCCCAGAGTATCGACATATCACTGTTGACATATGGTTAAATGGACTGCTTTGACAGTGTTGTAAACTGCTGAAGCTCAGGACAGAGCTTATCAAACTTCCTCTGTAACTTAGAGACAAGTTTACAGGGCCCCTGCATATCAGAAATGTATTTATGGACCTTCAAATTCAAGTTAGCGCTGAGCAATGTCTAACATGAAGCAGATGTCTGTCAAAGTAATCTACATGCACTTAGTAAATGGAAACTGGATTGTGATGATTAAATTGGAGTTTGTGTTCTTTTAACTTACACTTGCTGTGATCAGCCAAATCAGTCATATAATCTACATCCGCATTAAATCACCATTCAGCTCTAATTACATGACAACAAGTTTAATGCGTTAACTGACTATATTAATCAATATGTTTGAGGGGGAAGCTTCATTGTAGAGAAATTGAACTATAAAGTTCCAATGCAATTTATGTCTTCAATATTTTCTTTCCCCCAAAGTTCTATTACCTTTGTAAGCAGCTCGGGCTTTAGTGATTTCACCTAGGCTTCAGGTCTTGAATTAGACCCTGCCCCAGCTCTTCCATGGTTGCCTTTAGCAATCTCATAAACATTTTAACTGTAATGTGAATGGGCATCTACAAGCTATATTTGTATATCAGATATCAATGCCTTATATTGTTTTGAAGTTGCTTATACTGACTGATCACGAGTTAGCAGGCCTAGGGACGAGGACGGGTATGGGGTTAGCTACACCAGTTTTTAATAAAAAGGTATGGGTACAGGGAACATATGCATTTTATAAAACATATTACATATATTGTCAGTTTAGAAATTTAAAAGTAAACATATTACCAAATTTTTTTTTACTATCGATAAAAAATTAAAAATGTCTAGGGTTTGTTTTGACATGTAGATGCCGGAAGGCTGTTGGTGGGCCCATGCTCTTTTTAGGGGATGTCAGAAAAAAAGTTAAGTTCCCCCAGATGGGAGACTGTTAGAGGTGTTTGGGGTATCTCTTGGAAATGAAATGAAAGATTTTAATGACGTCCACGAGACTGATGAGTCTATGGGACCAGAATGTGAGGCTCTAAGCTGATTTCAGATTCTTTTCCATATCAAATCTCCTGCTGTGAATCTTGAGTACAAAACCTGCAATTTTTTTTAAGTCTTGTTTCTTCGAATAACTCATTTAAGTTATCCACCTTCAAGTTATGTTTGTATTGAATACGAATATCATCGTAGGCTGAGCACTCCATAATGAAGTGCCATTCTGTCTCTACCACGCCTTGATTGCAGAAAAGACAAGTTCTCCTTTCCCACTCTTCCTTGGGTATAATCCATCTGCCGGTTTCACATCTAAGATGATGTGATCCTGTCCGTATCTGAGCTACTAACATCCTTGCTTTACCCTTGATAGCAGCCCCTAAATAAGCTTTTTCATCATGATCCCAAGTGGAGTTAAATTCTTTGATGTATTATGCTTTCTTTCGACCAATCTGTTTTGTCCAGATGGCTGTTCTAAATTTTTCTATTACATAGTTTTTTATTTCCTGGTTGTTATTTGGACATTCTTGAAAGTTTGATGTCCCATTTGTTCATCCATTTGTTGTTTTGCTTCATCTAAGTTTTCTTTCTACGTTCTAGTTTTTCCTCCACAACCATTTTGGGCCAGCGATGATTATCCATGCTTTCAACCTTTTTCAGATAGCTTAGCATCCGAGTTTTTGCTGATGCCTCCATCGGAAAAGTCCCTGTTTCAGCGAACAAGATTTCATAAGGTACTTTTGATTTGACTTTAAGAGTGCTTGTGATTAGATGTTTCTGGATTCTTTCTAGTTGTCTCCATCCATGATTTGACATGCTACTTCCCCAGACCTCACAACCATACATGGCAACCGGGGTGACTAGCAATCCAAAAAGAATTTTCTTAGTTTTCCAGTCCCAAAGTTCAGCTTTCCTACATCTATTTTGAAGTAGGTAAGATGCTTACCAACCCCCTTGTATTTTTTTTGTTCTACATGTCTCCCAACTAAGCTTGTTATGAAAATCAATCCCAAGATATTTGTATTCTGTTACAATTTCTAATGGGCTACCTTCAAAAAGAAAGTTAATTTGTTTTTCTTTTCTTTTTAAATAAAAAATCATAACTTTAGTCTTGTTAATGTTCACTTGCATTCCGACTTCTTGGCAAAAGTGTTCTAAGGCTTTCAAATGATCTCTCAATTCTTGATCTGTTTTTGAAATTAGGATGAGGTCATCGGCATATAAGAGTAGCTTCACCACATAGCCTGTCAACTGTATGCCTCCTTTCACTGGTTTGCTTAGCCATTCTTCCAGCGTGTCAATGTATAAACCAAACAGGGTGGGAGAAAGATGGCAGCCTTGCTTGACACCAATGTCACTACCAAAACATTCAAACACACCCTCTCTAGTTTTGATTTTAGCTCTAACCTACTCATAAAGTCTATGCACCGCTGCTCTAAGCTCGTCTAGAATCCCAAGTTCCTCCATCCTGTTCTAAAGTTTGTCTCTACGTACCGTGTTAAAGGTTTTCTTAAAATCCACAAAACAAAAAACTTCCTCTCCTTGAATGTTCCATACTTTTTCAACCAAGTGTTTAAGAGTGATGCAATGGTCGATGGTTGAATGTTTAGGTCAGAACCTTGCTTGACCTTTTGCCCTTTTATCCTCTCTTTCAGAGCAATTGCTGATTCTACGTTCTATCATGCCTCCAAAGAGTTTACCAAGAAGAGGATTGACCATAATGGTGCAGTAATTAGATGGATTATTGCTATCACCGCTTTTAAATAAAGGAATAACAACACTAATTGTCCACTCCAATGGGAAGCCATTTTGAATGACATCATTGAATACTTCTCTGTTGTGCGGAGTGAGGGCCTCAACACCCCACTTAAAAAATTTAGCCTGCAGCCCATCAATGCCCTGTGCTTTACCACTCGCTAGATTCTTTATGCCCTGTTTGATGTCTTCTGTCGAGAAAAGCTTGGTCGAGGTATTAATTATGGGAGGGATATCCTTCTGTTGAGACCGCTCATAGAGGATCTTTGCATACTCTAGCCAATGCGCATCTGTGATATTATTTTCTCTGTGTTTTTTCTTTTGCTGCAACTCCCTCCAAAAGCCTTTTGGGTTCTGTTTTCCAAGAGAAATTGATTCGTTTTTTCTCCAATTCACATATCTTTCTTTTTTGTATTGTACCAATTTCTCATATTTCTTTTTATTTTCTTTGTCCATCCCACTTTCCTTTAAGGCTCTCTTGGCAGCCTTAAATTCTTCATCATACCACGGATTCGATGGAAAAGTGTTTGTAGCGCCTTTTCTAGGCTTAGTTCTTTTGCAGGCACTTAATGCCTTGTGAATAAAAGATCCAACAAATTACTGCGCACATAGCCACTTGTCCCCTTGATTGCCTTGCCCTCTATGTCTCTAGACATTCAAAATTGCTGTGGGCAGCAACGAAGATTTCCTGATTTTTTTAATTCACAATGATTTTGCCTTGTTGTTGAGTTGTCTGTTGCACATGATGAACTTGTCTTTGGAGCTGATTTGAAAAGGTACCAAGCTTGATAAAAAGAGGTTTATGATCAGATTTTAGCTCGATAAGACAATCCCCTATCTTGAACTCAAGCAACCTAGAAATAGAACTCTGAGAGCAAACTACATAGTCCACCACACTTTGACCGTTGTATGTTTTTCAAGTGATACTACTTGGCCTATGCCAATTCTTCATGCCATTGCAAATAACCATGTTGTATAAACTACATAAGCCTAGAAGTTCAACCCCAAAATGTGTCACCGCTCCATTTCCATCTTGAGATATTCTTTCCCAAAGTTGGTCCTCTTCTTCATTAAGCCATAAAGGATTGTCATCCCCACATTCTTCTCTGCTTAACTGGAGAGATTGATTGCTTGCGGTCCTTGCATTAAAGTCACGAATTAAAATTATATCCCCTGAAGTACTAAACACATAAATGTCTTTTTTTAACGAAGCATATGGATCTTCATTATCTAGATTTCTTCTCCTATAGGTCTTTGAGCTTTTTGGTGCAAAGTATCAAGCAACCAATCTGATTGTTGCCTCATTGTTTGATATTTTCAGCCATATGTATTGCTTGTTTGGATCCTCCTTTAAAACTTTGACGATCTCGAGCCATATTTCCTTTATTAGCACTGTGATCCTCCCATGACCTTTACCTGTTTCGTTCCCTTCGTTCCAAACTGAAATTTTTTTGTACCCCACAAATTCTGGGACTTTGCAGCCCTCATGTTCATGTGTCTTTGTAAGAGTAGTAATATCCTTCCCCTCTGCTATGGGCCCCAATCTGGGTCCTCTTCTCCACGGATACCCCCTGCAATTCCAACTTACTATGTGCATGGATTCCCGTGGGACCCCAAATCCCTATTTCTTGTTTGACAATCGATCGCTGATTTGGGCTTTCCCATTCCTCAACTGTGCCCATTTTCCTGCATTTCTTGCCTCTTTCATTTTCTCCCATTCCTTCTTTCGATCTTCTTGTTGAGCAAATGTCAAGTCCTCGTCCAAATATATATATGTGCCTCTAAGAAGTCCCCTACTGAATATAACCTGTTTGTCTTCTATACTTCTCAGGACAACTCGCACATGACGATCCTTTCCTCTTAATCTCCTCCCAATCTTGTTGGCTTGATGTATATAACCTGTCCACTTCAACTTGTCTCGAAGAAAGTCCCTTACCAAAATGTCAGTTCTTTCCTTTTCACCAAAGTCTTTCAGAGCTTTGATAATAAAATTTACTGCCTTGTTTTGTCTATCCCTTTCTTCTTTTATTTGTGTTTTGATGTGTTTCTCTATGATTTGCTTTTGTTCGATTGATGTTTCACTTGCTACTTGTGACCAACTTTTGGCCTCTTCTATCCAATTCTTTAGCTGGTTTTCTTTTGTTTCCATGTTTTCAATTGCTGATTGAATTTCATTTATTTGTATTGGTTCCTTCTCTTTTACCATTTCAGGGTTTTTCCTTCCAATTGTTTTCAGATGTCCTAGTTATCGTTTTAGAATGACTAACTCCTGTTGTCCTCTTTCCATGATGTTTTGAAGATTTAGAACCTGTTCTTTGAGAACTTTATTTTCATTTTCCAACTTGTGTCTATATTCTACAAATTCTTTACTCTCTTTGTCCTCTTGCTGCCTTGTATTTTCTAAAATTTCAAGTCTCTCTTTCATGTCCATGAGCTCATTCACGTACAATTCTGAAGACCAAAGTAACGGGGTAGAGGTAGGGCTGTAAAGTTGCCCTATTTCCTCTTGTTCACCCTTGTTTGCTGTCATCTTTTTCAGTTTTGATTCGTCTCTACCATCCTTCAGCATTGATTGTTTTCCCTCCATTCGATGTTCTTTGAAAAAGAAATTTCTTTTGTTAGATGTTATTTTCGGTAAAATCAAAGTGAAATTTTTCTTTAAAGTGTCTTAGTTTTTTGGCCTGCCTGCGTCTTAGAATCTCTTTATATTGTTTTGCATTCACGAAGGTCACTGTACTTATTTCCTGTGATTGAGAGTTTCCTGTCACGGCTAAATTTTTTGGTTTGTGTCGATAAATGTGTCTCTGACATGGTAAGCCTTGGTAACTGCAGACTTAGATTGTCTTTAAATCCCTCGTGTTTAACGATGGTTTGCATGTTTTGTGGGGACCAATGTTGACTGATAAATATATGAAAAATAAAAATTGTTGTCGGAGGAAAAGTGATTGAGTCAGGTGGGTCTACTTGTCAATAAGGATCCTTGCCTTTGGTACCTGGGATACGTGTCCTTCTGTCTACCTGCCTGCTTGCAATCCTTGTCTGTCTGCGATGCCTGTCTGTCTACGATGTGATTTAGAATGTCTACCATCAGTGGTTTAGAATGTTTAATATAGCACCCATTTCAAATAGAGATTTCCCCTCACGAGAATTGACTGGCTCATCGATGCCACACTCAATAACTGGTAGAAGAGTTTTTCATTGGTTCCCTCAATAAAATTTTCAGAAGTTCAACTGTGTCCAACCGTCTTGCCTCCAAGATGTGTCCTTTGTCCTCAGGTCATATCCCTAAGGTTGGTGGATGTGTTTCAAGGTTACACTGCCGTTCACAACTGGTATTCATGTACAAATTTGTACCTTCTATTATTCCCAATATCTGTGGTATCAGTTTTTGGTGGAGAAATCTTCTACAAAGTTTGCCATTAGCTTTCATTTAAACATGTTTTGACCATAATGTGAATAGACATCCACAAGTTATATTTATATAATTAATATCAATCCCCTATAATGCCTTGAAGTTTCTTATATTGGCAGTTCATGATTCACATTCATGTATGGGTGGAGACCTTTTATAATTCCCAAAGTCTTTGATGCTCACTTTGTCATGGAGGTCTTGTTTAAGTCTGCACATCTGTAGCTTTGAATGTGTTTAAGTCTAGCAGAGGACATTAGTTTTGCTTTGTCCGTCATCGTGCAGGAGGAGTTCAATAATAAAGCTTTAAAGTTTCCTTCCATTTACAATGTGTTTTGTTATGCTGCTTTTAATGGTTTTCGTAGTTTAAATCTGTTGTTACTATTTTTATGAAAGATGTTCTGTTGAGTCCTTTTTTGCCTTTTCCCAGTCAGAAAAGATAAATGATTTGTGATGTTTATTATGGTGAGCCCAGTTGATGAGTTTAGGATGGGTTACTTTGGATGGCTAGTCAAGGACAAGAAAAGAGATTGTGTCAGAAAAGTTGTTGATTTTGTTACATTAAAAATTGAGCTGAATGAGATGCTTGAACCATAAAGTTCCAACCTGCAATGCAATATTTGAGCATGAGAAAATTGGATAAGACGGTTTGTGGGCAAGCAGAAGGCCCGTGATTTGGCAGCATGAAGAAAAGTTAGAAAAGACCAATGGGTTGTGATGTGGGTTATGGTGAGCCCAGTTGATGAGTGTAGGATGGGTTGCTTAGGATGGTTAGTTGAGGACAAGAAAAGAGATCAATACTGAAAAGAAGTTTGGTTGCGCCAGAAAAGTTGTTGATTTTGTTACATTGAAATTGAGTTGAGCGAGATGCTCGAGTCATAAAATTGTAAAATAAAAATCGTCGAGTTTTTGTGGTGTCTTTTAATCAAAAGGAGCATATTACTACATTATATTTTCTGTTGCAATTCAATGGTTTGCCTTTTGGTGTTAAAAAAATAAAAAATGAAGAATGTGTAATTTTTTGAGTCAAAGAAGTTGAAGGCAATGTTCTTGAGCATCCTGTGAGCTTGGAGAAGTCAGGAGTCAAAGTTGCTTTTATGATTTATCAAAAGTTATATTTCAAAATTTGTTGTTGAGTTGGTATAGGTCAAAATTGTTCATACACCAACTGGACTTCCAATCTTCTTGAGGTGCTTGATTGGATTGCCTATCCAATTAACTATTTTGGAAGGCTACTTCTAGCTTTGCATTTTTCTAGATTTGATTGTGTTAAACATTTTTTGAAGCTAGAGATTCCATGAGGAAGGACCAGATTAAAATAGTGGTGGAGGAACTTGATCAAACAAATCTAAGGGCAATGCATGGAAGGTTTTTGAGGGATTGATTTTCCTGGCGATTTAGCTCCGCATTGTCATCTTTTTCACAGACAATAGTATATATTTCAAAACAATACTGCAAATGGCATCATGTAAATTAAATCAAGCTAGAGAATCCGTTATTTATCGAGAGCCAAATTTTCAGCAAGCAGCCAGTATAACTAATTCCAGAGGGTTCAGGTAGTGGCTTCAATACCAGTTCTATGATCCCTGCCTTGCATCTGGGAAGCATCTGTAGAATATCAAGGCATTGACAATCAACTATTAAGAGCTTTATTGAAACACCTTGCAACACCTTTCTTGGAGTTTCAGAGTGCTATTCATGACCTTATTGAAGATCGAGATGGTCATACCCAGTCATATGAGAGTCTACAATCCAGTCAGCACCTTTTTATTCTAATGACTTATCTTTGAGCCAACAGATCTGTTGTTGCATTGACAGGGTCAAACTTTAAGAACGAAAGCATTATGATTCATTTCTATTTCAATTATGAAGATACTCTCATAATTTTTACTTTTTTAAAGGATGAGCCAGATTAATGCAATACTTGTTTCTATTTTTCGTTTACTTGTCCTTAATTTCTCAATTATGACTTTTCCCTTACAGAAAACAATTTTAATTTCATTTTGCTTTCTACGTTTCGGATGTTGGCAACGGTGCTGAAGAATTCTTATTTTCAATCATGGCATAATCAAGCATGATCGACTCGAACAAATTCTTGATTTCAAATTTTATACATTTGGTGACAACTGAATCCTGTTTTTCTTGTATGTAGAGGCTTGCTGCTGGTGAATGGTTTACGGCACGTGTTTCTGCATGTGGGCTTTTTCATATTGCATACTCTAGTGCACCAGAACTGTTAAAGGCTGAATTACGATCCATATATGGTCAGATTTGCCAGGATGATATGCCAATGGTCAGGCGATCTGCTGCTTCAAACTTGGGAAAATTTGCTGCAAGAGTTGAACCACAATACTTGAAGATAGATATCATGTCATTTTTCAATGATCTTACTCATGATGGTATATGATCTTTCTCATAACTTGAGTTATGGCACATTGTTTGTCTCTATTCAGTGGCATCAGTCAATTCTTAAGCTTCTGAGGATACTTTGAGTGTTCCATATTTCTTAGAAACACGCTTGTTTGCCTGAAGAAAGTTCCAAAGCAGACGGTAGATCCTGTTTTCAGAATGCAATTATCATTTATCATAAATTTGTATGAAAACAGATTTTGCTGACTCGATCCCAATTTTACTGAAAGCCAACCTAAATCATGACTGCACACTGTTAGATTTGTGCTTTTTGTAAGAATTATTAAGTTTATTTATCAATAAAAGGAGTGAAATCCCGAAAGTAAAAAGAAACAGAATTCCAAGGTTGTCATAGAAGACCACCTGAAAAAAAAAATACAACAATTCAACGCATGGCCAGGTCTCAGAGCCATCCTTTTCAGACAAAACAGAACAAAATGCTTCATTAAAGCAGGCTCCACTTGCCCATACTGAGCTATGATTGCACTTGTACCATCCTCCCCTTTCTGCTTCCTTCTCTCCATAGAATTGCATATAGAATTTATTGGGAAAGAAACTGCCAAGGTCCTCCATGCTCCCACTGGTGACTTGCGAAATTTCGTGAACACTTTCCATTATGTAAATTTCTTCCTCAAGGACCTTTTGTGAGTTTGCCACTGTCAATCAGCTTCTTGAGAATTTTGTGAGATGCTGTTTTGAAGATCTTCTCTAGCTCAGTGAGCTCTTGGAGCAATTCTTCAGTTCTATTGGGAAGCTTTGGCTCTTTCCCTTTCTGTTTGATATCAGCCACCTCTTGAGGGGGTTTCTTCTTATTTTCCAGTTTCACTTCTGTGTGTTTACGAGAATTAGGTACCTCCTCCATCTCCACATTCCTCTTCTTTTTTATGACAAAAAATTCTTTACATGGTGGGCTGGATCTTAACCTTTTATTCTCCTGGCTCGGGTACAAGTTTGCCTCTAAGACTTCTTGTCCTAGTCTTCTAAGGCTGCCAACTTGATTCTGATATTCTCATGCTCTTCCTCCATAATACAACTTCCTAAATGTAGGAGCTTTTCTTTTTGCCTCTTTCAAGTTGCACTCCCCAATCTTTTTTCCTGTCAATGGTTCACCCTATTTATTACTCGCCTCTCCTGAAGTGCCTCACATTGTGCAGACCTCTCTTTTCTCTTTCCGGGGCACAACCATCGGAAAATATTCTTGCCTGCTCTGGTTGAGGGCCCTCTTGTTATTTTCTTGAGCTTTCTTCTACTTCCAATTCACTTTCAACTTCCTTCTTCATAGGGTTCATAACACTTACTTACATTTGTGCTTTTAGCATTTCAATTATATCATGTATACATGGCATGCTACTGATTTAAAATACTCTTCCTTTTGTTTTTTCAAGTTGCTCGACTTCCTTGTCTTTGCTTTAGCCCAGTGGTCATTTAATTGGTTCTTTGTCATGGTCCATGAATTGCATCTGGTCTCAATATAAAATCTTGCTTTATAAAGTTTTTATGACATTTCTAGAGAATTAAGATGCTTCAAGTTGAAGACATAGTGACATTTATATAAAGGCCTATGGCAGGACTTGGCAACTAAATGCTTAACCTTTCCACATACGATATTTCTGGATTGTGTTTGAAACGATTATGCTGCCTTGGGGTGTATGTGTAATCATTCTGTAGAAACAAATGGCAATTTAACTTTCGGCCGTATCAATGTAGACACCTATGCAACCATTCCATGGTCACATGAAGTAATTATTAAAGTTATTAATTAGCTATTAGTTAATGTTTAACAAACGGGCTGTTATCAACCTTCCCAGCTGAATGTAACCACTTTCTACTTAATAAAAAGACAGACACACAAGTGTGTGTTCCAATTCTCAATTCTTTCAGCATTCATTTGCTAACATTGATATCAGAGTCACTATTTGAGGAAGCCTTAAGAGAAGGGTACAGACAACAAGATGCAATTGTTTGGGGAAATACAAATGAAAAAGAGAATTAGACGTTCGGGGAAGCCCTAGGAAGGATGCTGGGGTACAAACGACAAGATTTGAAGAGGCAGATCGTGTTTGTTGCAGAGGAAGGGATGAACCAGTGTGTTAGGGCACAGGATGACCAGGAAACATCCCGCAGGAAAGAAGAATGACACGCTTACGGTGACGTCGTGGAAAGACAACAAACAAATGCGTTTGCAGTGACGTAGTTTGAACAATTAGTATCATCCTTGCTATGAAAATTGAGAATAAGCAGAATTCGTGAAGATTCAGACAAGTAAGAAGGAAAACACGAAGGAGCATAGCGGTTCACATAAAGTAGGACGAAACATGTGGAGTAGAGTAGATCAATTCAACGTTCTTTGCTTGCAACATGTCAAGTTCATGGCAGAACAAAAAAATCATGATTTTTTTGAGGAAGAGAAGACCAGTCTGCATGCGAATTTGTTTGGAGTTCGTCCTAGGAGACGGGAAGATCACAAAAGCAAGTGCAGTCAAATAAAACATGACCTGCAAATACATCCTGGACGGTGCATGCAGTCAAATAAAAACGTTTTTTAAGGCACGGAAAAACAATGCATGGGTATGGGACATGATTTACGGAAGTCTACAATTAGTTTTGTTGGTGTGCTAGGGCACAACCAGAAGAAAACAAGTTTTCAGACCCAGACAAACAACACGCAAATTTGCATTTCTAAGTAATTAATTTTTTGAAGTTAAGGTTATAAATAAACTTAGATTATAAACTGTACTTTTTCTATTGCATTAATTTTTGGGTCTGAACTGTACTTTTCCAGCCGTATTCATTTTGAGGTCAGAACTGTACTTTTTCCATTCAAAAGTAAATAATTGTGTATAAATTGGTCAATATTCAAAATTTGGTTCTGCCGAAGAGTAAAAGTCAATCGGCTATAATTATAATGTTTGTAGTCATAATATTTGAACAAATGTGTAATATTGTTATTTTGACAAAATCATTCTTGACACAAAAGCAAAACTTGTTACAAATATTGCTGATTATGAAAAGTGTCAAAAGGAGGCCTTGTTATTGAAGTTACTTGTGTTAGATGACATGATTCTTAAGTTCCAAAATGTGACTATGGCAAGTTTATTGTGGACTAGTTTGAAAAATAAGTATCAAACTTCGGAGAAAAGCGGAGATTTGTACCTGAAGAATTTGCTATTTTCCACAAAGATGTTTTAGGATGAGACTCTTTCAAAACACCTTCTTTGGATGCAAGATCTTCAAGATGAGTTAGGATCCATTAACAACAAGGTTGATGATGGTAACATGGTGGCTCTTGTTTGAAATAGCTTGATGCCTCAATATGAATCTTTCGTGGAGGATTTACACTTGATGGGCGAAAGCCAAAATTTGTCATTTGATTAGGTTAGTTCCTATTTGATGCAAAAGGAATGTAGATAGACACAAAATGAGTCCAGTGTTGGACAAGCAGAGAGTGCATTAGTTGCTTAGTTGAAAGGTAAGTGGAAACGTAGCCTTGCTGATTCATCTTCTAAGTTTTAGGTAAAGTGCTTTTACTATCATAAGGTTGAGCATCTAAAAAAGGATTGTCGGAAGGGACAGTATGCACTTTCCAACAAAGTAGTCAAGCGTCTCATATGGCAACAATTGAAGAACAGGGTTCTGAGGAAGAGTATGCCCATGTGGCATCATACTCGAATGATTGTGCTACTAGTAGCTAGTTCATTGATTCCGACGCATCTAGACATTCATGTGTCGTAAGGACTTGTATGTCACATGTACTGTAAGTACAATTTTTTTTGATTTTGTTCTATTAGCTTATGGGGAGTCACTTGCAGTAGAGGGGATAGGAGATGTTCAAATAATATTGAATAATACGAAGACAATCATAGAAATGAATGTTGAGTATGGTCTTAGCCTAAATGAAAATCTCGTCTTTAATCACTTAACAAAAAATACCAACATTGTTGTAATTTCTCTAAGAAGAAGTGTATTATGTTTGATGTCAAACATGACATAGTAATTGCCCTGGGTATTGGGCAATGTGGCTTGTATAGGCTTGTTGACTTTGCCATAGTCAATGTAAATGCCCGTCTGGAGGGAGACTCCACCATATAGGGTTTGGCGGAGGAGAGATTTCCTTATATGCTTGTTGACCCTGCTCTAGTTAACTTACATGCACTAGTTGTTGAGGAAATATCTACTATAAAGATTGTGCAAGACGATGCAATTCCTCAATCTCAGTCAAATGCACGGGTAGTTGTGTAGGAGGATGATATGCCTAAGTCACAGGGGTTGGCTCAAGGGACCGGAAACAAGGTTGTTACTTTTACAGTGCATGGTCATTTTGCTCTTGCTTCTGACCTGTGTATGGTACATGAACAACTGGTTAAATAACCCATTGGATGCAAATGGGTGGACGAAATTTGCACTTTGGACAAGTACAAGGCTCATCTTGTTGTGAAAGGCTTTTCCCAATAGGAGGGAATAGATGAGGAGATGGTTCTTCTCCTACTGTCGGAGTTGGTTTCTACTGCCACTGCTATAACGAAGATGGGCACATTTTGGTTGCTTCTCTCTAGAGATATGGAAGAGGAGGTCTACATGGCGTTACCTGAAGGTTTTTGGTCACCTGGTCGTGATCATTTGGTTTGTAGGTTGATTGAGTCCTTGTATGGACTTAAGTAGGTTTCACGAATCTGATATACTTTGTTTGATCAACATCTCTAGGATTTAGGATTCAGAACTATGGAGGTTGGGCTGAAGTTATAAGCTAATGATGATTCATGACCGGTCAATGAATCATCCTATAGAGAATTGGTGGATAGCGTGATACACCTTATGACCACACAACTGGATATTTGTTTTGCTTTTGGCTATCCTTTTCGGATTTTGTCTACATGAAAGCTCCTACATTGGACAAAACAAAATGTAAGAGGAATGCATATTTCATGTTGATATCTTTATAACAATCTGTAAATGTAATGACTAAATTTTTTGGTCCCATTGTATTTGTAAAACTTCAAGACAAACTTGGAGTAGTCTCTGGTTAGTCATTAAGGGAGGGTGATAAAATTATTAATTAGCTATTAGTTAATGTTTAACGAATGGGGGGTTATCAACCTTCCCAATTGAATGTAACCACTTTCTACTTAATAAAAAGATTGACATACAAGTGTGTAAGCTAAGTGACAAGATTCACCGAATTTTTAGGTGGAAATTCGAAATTTGGTGATTATTTGTTTTGCCCAAAAAACCGCCCAAAATCATTGCAATTCGGTATGAAATTTTTAATGAGCGGGATTTGAGATGAGCATGAAAAACAATAGCGAAAAATCTATGATATCAAGTTGTTTTGCATTCATACGCTCAAAAATACCCTATTCGATAGACTCATCGATCGAGGGAACCTCGAGACATCGTTGGCTTGAATTCCAGATTGTATCCATCTTCTGACTGAGAACTTAGCATAGTCGAGGAGGAGAGGTATATAGATTCGCTAGAGTTTGGACATGCCTGCTGCCTTTCATATTGTCATCATGGTGTTGCATCTGGGTCGATTTGTTTATGGGGGGATTGAGACCATGTACAGGAAACTCAACTAGTTTAGCGGTGGTTTGTGGCTCATCACGATACGATACTATCGGATGGGAACCCCTGCTCTGCCCATATGTATATTAATTATGATAGTACAATGTATGTTAGGAGTTTTTCTTATGGTTTGTTACTTATTCGGGAAAAAAAAATTATTACTTATTTGAAAAAAAAAAGTGCCGTACCATTTGTTACTTGGTATTCTCTTAAGTTTTTCTTATGGTTTGTTACTTGTTCACTTGCTTACCATACTGTTTTATTTTTTTATTTCACTTTTAATCTTCTTTATTTTTATTTTTTTATTTTATATATAATTTATAGTTTTTATTTTATATTAATTTTATTTTAATATTTAATTTTTAAATTTATTTAAACTTATTTTAATATTTTTTATTTATAATTATTTAATGTTAATATATTTGAATTTTTTTATGGTTTGAATTTAATGCTGATATTTTTTTTCTAATTTTATCCTTTGGCAAACTTGAATCGAATTTTATCCTCGTCGAACTCAAACTCGAACTCATACCTTGTGACTTAGTGTGTAAGCGTGCTGTGTGCCCTCTAGTTTTATCTTCATTCTTTCAGCATTCATTTGCTAACAGTAATGCTAGCAACACTGTTTCTGTTGATAGAAATTTGGGTGTTTTGGAACAACTATGCACAATGCAAGTCGTCACATGCTTAATTGCTCCAGTTAGGGTTTTTTTTTTTTGAAATCTAAAATGAAAGGCACCTTCATCTCTTTTTTGTAAATTCTAGAAGCTTGCTAAAAGCACCATGTCGAGTGTAGTCAATTCTCCTATTCTATTTTGACGATTTCTTCAATTAAACCATAATTGAAACTGCTATGTATCTGTTTCCATATGGGGGCAAACATTCTTGAAAGTTGAAACACATTTTAGTTCTTTCATATCATAAAACCGCTTATCAAAACTCTTTATCCTAATCTTATCATAGAAACGGTGCTAACATCCTCCCATAAGATAGGAGGGCTCTCAGTTTTCGACAATTTACATTATGCAGTTATTGTGATTTTACCTGGCAAAATTGTCCATTTTGTGTGTTTCTTGCTCAACATATCCTGGAATTTGAGTGTTTTCAAATCATGTTTTTCTCATCCTGAATCTTTCCTGATAACAAGTGGGTTGGGAATTGTTGTTATTGTTGAAACTGTCTTTATAGGGATAAACATATTTTAACGATTATAAATGTCCATGCAAGAATACATCAATTACATGCTGAAATCTGTATAAGACAATCCATGAGTTTGTTATTAGTTAATCAACTATGGGTTTTACTCGCTGAATTCTGAAAACTATTTTGAGATAAACCCTTGTGCTGGTAAAATGTGGCCATAGTTGTGGCTATTGGTTTTTCTCAATTGCAGAGGATTTAAGTTAAAAATAATTAAAACATTTGGCAATATTGCTTGATTTTTAATGAGTGTTTCTAGTAAGAAACCATATTAAGTTTCTGGAAGGGTTGAGTTATCAATGAGATTATTTTAGTGATTAGCTGTTTGATATATGCAGTTCCAGTTTGTATTCTTAAGACTGTCACCTCACATTTTAGGCATCTGATCTGTCTTTGCAGATCAGGATTCAGTAAGGCTATTAGCTGTTGAGGGTTGTGCAGCTCTTGGAAAGCTATTGGAACCTCAGGATTGTGCGGATCATATTCTCCCTATCATTCTCTCTTTCTCTCAGGCAAGAAAATATATGTAATTTTTTTGAAGTTGATTTACTCCATGCATGTAATGTGAGAATGCACAAGCATTGTTTTTTTCTTGTTTATTTGAATCTGAAATTTAAATGTCGAAGGAAACGACATTCTGGTAGAACATAGGAGAGTTGCTGTATTTGCATCATATGCTTCCCATTATTTGGTGTTCTGAAGAGGAAAACATTTGTGGAGGTTTTCTGAAGCAATCAGAAGGGAGCAGCTATGAGAGAGCTTAGACATCATGGAAATCATTTCGGAACAAGAAAATGCATTAACTTTCACTATATAAGAATTTTCAGGAAAAAATGTTTCCATCACATATATTTCTATAAGAAATGGTTTGTATGTTTTAACAAAGTTATATAGGTTTCTAGGATCTCTGAGAATGTGAATTTAACATTAGCAAGCTTGCGTTACATTCCGTAAGGGGATTTTTGTCTCAAACTTTGGGCTTCTTTGTACAACCATCAAAACATTTGAGTGCTATGAAGTCAATTTATCTTCAGACTTATAGAGAGAAGGAATGGGCTTACTTAGCTCTGTCAGATTATAGTATTTGGAGTTCTCTGTGTATTTTACAAATTACATGCATGTTAGAGGCAACTTACAATGGAGAACTATAGGCTGGGGAAGATGATGCAGTTTATCCTTCCTCATTATAAAGAGTTTTGATTAAATATGGGCAACTGAAAACAGTGAGATACAACACAGATTTCACAGGTGTCTCTGTCAAAATCCAGTGCAAAGTAGTTGTGTACTGTTCACTGCAATAATGACAATTTTTTTAAAGCTTTTTTAGCATTATTTATTGTATCACTGTGGCGTTGTTTACAAATTGATGTTTTATGTGAGCTACCTCACTCATCATCAGGGAAACTACCTTACTTTTACAAATTGACATGTGATAGAGCTACCTCACTCATCATCAAGTGTTGATGAATCATTGTGTGTGTTAGACATTTACTGGACTGAACTTTATCTTTTCTAGATGTATGCATTTGAACTTATTTTATTGCATATTGCTGTTTATCTTTAAATATGCAGAGTGACCTTCACACAGGTAATGCTATCCAACTATGACTAATATGTTTATGCTACAAACAGGATAAGTCTTGGCGAGTTCGTTACATGGTTGCAAATCAATTATATGAGCTTTGTGAGGCAGTTGGTTCTGAGAGTACCAGGTGTCTCTCTTATCTATGCTGAGGCAGTTCTTTTTGTGTGCGTAACTTTTCAACTATTTATTGACAACATTCTTATGGGAATTTCCTTGTAAGATTAACTCGGAAATTGTGGACATTGTTTGGGCATGATTTGTTCCAACTCATAAGTTTTTTTTTTGTTTTGAATTAATTGGCAAGAAGGATTTATTTGCTACAAACAAATCAACCAGTGTATATTAGCATAACCATAAACAAATTTATTTGGCTAGAGGCTTCGCATATTTCAAGTTTTATATTTCGAAGCATGATAGCACCTCGATTTTGATAGGAGAAGTTATTCAAATATGACTAGGCAATTGAGATGTTAATCCAGAAAATAATATAGTAATGCTGAAACTTGTGTTAAGGATGGATCTTGTGCCTGCATATGTACGGTTGCTGCGTGACAATGAAGCAGAAGTGCGTATTGCGGCTGCAGGAAAGGTGACAAAGTTTTGTAGGATTTTGGATCCTCAGCATGCTATTCAGCACATCCTTCCCTGCGTGAAGGTATTTTTATCTGCACCTGTTATACCATATAATATGCAAAAATAACTGTTGACTTAGGGAAGATATATTGTGGAACTAGCATATTTTATAACTTCCATCCATGAACGTATGGTTCTGCATATTCTGTTGCTATGAATGAAGAGCTTGCTTAGCATAATTGACTAAATTTTTAGCAATTAATTTCATTTCATATTTTAATGGCTATCAAATTCTCTTCTTTATATTGCAGGACCTGTCAACAGATTCTTCTCAGCATGTCCGCTCTGCATTGGCTTCTGTTATCATGGGAATGGCACCTGTCCTAGGAAAGGTAGTCTTGATAACACAAATGATTGCTCATTATTTGAAATGACATTAAATTTTGTTCTTTTATTTAAGCAATTGTTTGCATTTTTTAAGCCATGCTAGCATTTCTACTGTCAATAGTATTCTGCCTAGCCATTTGGGTTTGAATGTTTTTAAATTAATTTATTTCCAAGTGCCTTTGGATTGCATTTATTCCTTCTATTGACATTTTAATTTTGTGAAGACAATGGAAATAAATTAATATAATTGCAAAATCCTGTCAAGAAAAGCATCGAAAATTTTTCTGTAGGAAAATTTGCTTTGATAATAGATTTCTGAATTAGTGAGTTATATCGTGCATATTTCTGATGCTCCATGTGGCTGGTCCCATTTGCTTTTGGCCCAGTTAATAATAGTGTTTCTATAAGTTGTAGAGGTACAATGAAACTATCCTTCTAATTAACACTGGATTTATTATGAAGAATTTACCATGTGATATTTTTCTGTGGTTTTTATACAGGAAGCAACAATTGAACAACTTCTTCCAATTTTCCTCGCTCTTCTGAAAGATGAATTCCCTGATGTTCGGCTGAACATAATAAGCAAGCTTGATCAAGTGAATCAGGTACTTAAATTTGTTCTTTTCATATCTGTTTTGAATTCCCTAACACGTTTATTGTTTGTGAAGTATAGCAGGTAGTGTTCAGAGGCTTCAGAGATGCTGGAATGGTTGTGTATGAGAGGTCGTTATGCATTGCAGTTCATGAATACAGTGCCTGTTAATATACTCCTTTTTAATATAGCAAAGCTAATATAAGAAATTTCAAACAAGAAAGATGCTTATAATGAGTGCATGACTCAAATTCTTGTGCATGCAAGCAACCATGATAATGTACAAGGGGTCAACCCAGTTCTATATTTTCCTCCATGAAATTTTCTTAATTGTTAGCAGTAATCCCTTCTAGAGGCAGAATTTATGTTGGCTTAGCAGTGGTATTGTGTACTTGTGTTTTCGTAGATTGTCCATAATATTATAGGTTTTCATTTTGTTTGTTCATTGAATACACGTCATTAAGATGAATACCACATCATCTTAAACTTCTAGAGACGAGTATGTTAGCCAAAATTGTCATCATTATTTGTTTGGCTATTCTATGACTATACTTCGTATGCCTGTCCTTATCTAAATTTTTCCAATGGCTATACCATATATGTGAAGAATTGGATGCCCACTATAATTGTTTTATTTTTGCTTATGGTACCTGCGGTTAAGGGACCTCAGACCCCCAAAAAATTAAAGTAGGTGAGTAATTTCAACTCAACCCAAACAAACTGTCTCCATTTGCTTGAAGACTAAAACGCTTGTATAGAAAGAATCCATAATTTAAATGAATAATAAAATATTTTGGCCTACATACTGATTTCTTCTAGAGGCATCTTTGAGCATATCCTTCATCATTCACAAGCAGTGCTGAATTGAAGTCAAAGAAACTTCAGAAACCCTGCATCTCTTACTCAATAACATTGCTTTGTGAGCTCCTTTAACAGAGGACAGACTAGAAAGAGCTAAGCTATAGGCTTAAGTTTTAATTTACTTATCATGCATCCAATCACTGCCAAACAAGGGATCTAATGATAAGAAGACAAGAATCAAATAACAAAATTTCCATTCATCTCAACTCTCTCCAAAGTTCTCTTCTTTTGATTTTTAAACAGAGCATTTGGTATTCATTAACACAGATCCTTTCCCTGATTGCATACTCTATGTTTGTTCTGTGTAAAACCTTATGGATGGCGGAGTGCAGGCCATGTTAAGTCGTTGGGATGACGACTTTCACTTTTGTGCACCCATCGGCAGACAAGGGTGTGCCAGTGAGAGCTTCATGGGATGTGAGCAGATTAGTGCCACATGTTGATTTTATCAAGCAAAACAGTGGCATTATCTACACATGTACTTCCTTTACTCAAGTGACCAAAATTATCTAACTGCTTCTTTATCATTGAACATACAACCAATTTCTTTTTTCATTTAGAAAAAGCAAGCAGAAGATAATAAAAAGCAAGTAAACTTCATTCCTTTTTATCACTTATCCAAGTCTGTAGTTGCAAATTTAGAATTTAAATTGGATAATCATCCCAAAGGTATTTACAAAGCCAAAACTGAACTCTAGTCAGAGTTTTTGCTACAGTTCAATTTTCCTCATTTCGTTTTAATCTTCTTCCTGATCATCCAAATTAATTGGATTATTAGATCTATTATTTTGGCAGCATGGGTGGGAAATCTCCTCAGGCATGCTGTAACATGCTCTGCTACCATTCTTCCGCATGCATCTGGATAATCATGATCCTGTCTCTGAATCAGTGAATTGCCTCATGTAATTTTGGGTCTTGCTATGGTTGATTGAATCATTCTGATTGTATACCACAAAGTTGTTGTTTGTGTATGTGCTGCCTGCATTGGCTAATACTGAGGTGGCAGATATAGTTTTGGGCCTTGGCTATATCTTATACATTCCTTCGGCCAACAGTGGTACCTGGTTTTTTTTTTAATTGCCAATCACAGCGTCTAAATCATCATCCTCCATCTTGTCCAGTTTCATCCTATCGTTTATACAGCTCTACAGCCATACTTGGACAATAGACTTCTTGAAGTTACCTTGAATTTTATTCTGAAAGAACCTGCTCCTTTCTGTTGTTATGAATATAATGAAGTCTTTTGGGTCATATTTGTGGCCTCATGATGATCATTTGTGTATGTGCTGTCTGCATTGGCCAATATTGAGGCGGCAGAGATGTTTTTGGCTATATCCTATACATTCATTCAGCCAAAAGTGGTACCTGGGTTTCTGTTAAATTCCAATGACTTCGTCTAAATTATCATCGTCAATCTTTCTCCACTTCCATCCTATCGTTAATACAGCTCTACAGCCATACTTGGATAACAGATTTCTAGAAGTTATCTTGAATTTTATTCAGAAAGAACCTGCTTCTTTCTGCGGTTATGACTATAATGACATCTACTGGGTCATATTTGTGGCTCCATGACAATCATTTGTACATATCTGTGTCTGGTGTTTTTTTAATAAAACAATCCTGGCTTTGCTTTTACTGATTTCTGCCTGGAGATATCTTCTTCCAATCTTCGACCCTAGAGCTATAATTACCATGATATGATTTTCATTTCTGATTTTTAGACCTGTATTGTTCTAAGGCCTGCTGTGACGTTAGATCTCCTCCTATTGTTTAAAAAGTTTGATGAATGACCTGGGATTTTTTAGTTATTCCGTATGCAGGTGCTAGAAGATACATGCTTCAAACCCGCAAATGTGTTGCTAATGTTTTTTTTTTCCTCTATGAAATTAGTAATTTCCTATGTGTTTTAATGTCAGAAAGATACATTATTGGTTTTGCATTTAGTACAGAGTAGTGATTTTCAAATGTCTCTCGTGCACTGCAGGTGATTGGAATTGATCTCTTATCTCAGTCTCTTTTGCCAGCCATTGTCGAGCTTGCAGAAGACAGGCACTGGAGAGTTCGACTTGCAATAATAGAGTATATTCCTTTGCTAGCTAGTCAGTTGGGAATTGGCTTCTTTAATGACAAGCTGGGTTCACTTTGCATGAAGTGGCTCGAAGACCAGGTTTCTACTGATGCTCTGAAAGGTCTTTAGAGGAATAAGCAAAAAATCATGTAACTGTTCACCAATTAAAATTAATGAAAGAATTAGAGACACATATGCAAAGATTACCAAGAATTGAAAATTATCATTAGCTAAAAACAGGTATAAAATGGTATTATTGTATAATGTGTTCACTATGGTTCTATGACATGGCTTTACTTTAGATCTCTTATTGGCTTTGAGTTCACAATGTCAAACTTTAATCTCTGTTTTTTAAATTAAAAGCAAAACTGAGTATAAACTTAATATTCAAGAAATAGAATGCTACTAAACTTGCTATATTAAACTTTTACTATTTTCTACCTATGAATACTTATTCTTACACACATATTATTAGTTTTTGGGGATATGTATTTGAATGTTTGTAATGAAGCTTTTGAATTCTATGTACGCCGGCATGATAAAGGATTCCTTACATTAGAGCTTCTTTCAGGTCTTCTCAATTCGTGATGCAGCTGCAAACAATTTAAGGCGACTTACTGAAGAATTTGGCCATGAATGGGCTATGCAGCATATTGTTCCCCAGGTATTGTTGTATAGTCAAGATTTTTAAAATATGTTTTAAACTGTTATACAAGTACTTTGTCTGGGAAGATTTGTAAAATGTAATAGAAATGGATTTATGTGAGTTACTTATCTGGATCAAATTACAAATTGTTAAGTGGGTTTTAATAGCGTAAATAGCCATGGTTGATTTGATTCTGATTTATCAAAAGAAAACTTTCATTTGTTATATTTTGTACATATGAAGCTGGCTTGTTGCAACTTTTTTGGTTCAAAGGTACTTAGATGTGCTGCATTTCTGTTTCTACTTAGGACCCATTGATTTGAATTTACTGCTATGGTGAATCAAGGTATACATATTTAAGGAGTATATTATCCTTTTGAGCTTGAAGGTTGAATGGTGTAGAAGCATGGGTCCAAGTTACTGCAGCATTGCCTTTTATTTACATACTTATATGGAGAAGGGCAAGATACTTGAAAAGAGTAAGTCTTCCCAAGAACAATGTCAAAGATTTAAATTATAGGCAGAGCAATGATGACTTGAAGAGTGAGGTTAGTGAGCCCCCTGAAGAAACAGCTTAGGGATGCATACTCCGCAGTTGAAATTTTTGGTAGTGATAGTAGCGAAAGTTATAGTTGCACTCAGCTATACTTCCTGTGTAATGAAGTTCTCACCCTGTTCAGTAATCAAGGATTATTGAGCTAGATGGCACATGGCATTTTTAGGCTGTAAAACTTGGATGAAGATCTTGTTTAAAATGTCTACGTTGTTGAATATATCTAAAGTTATAGTGGACCAGAATACCCTGGATTATGTAACCATTGCCCAACCAGGTAATTACATAGCAGTTGAATACGTAACTGCAACTGAAAAAACTCTTGTCTATTTCTGTAATCATAGCTTTGATTTGTTTGATGTAATATTCTGTGACCCTTTTTTGGTATTTTCTTCAGACATTATCTACTTTCACTAAGTCGGAGACGGAGAATGTAGGTGCTCCTTTGGTGTTTTTTTCTCAGTATATATGATCTACAAAATAATTAACTGTTGTGTTCTGAAATTCTTCAGTGAATGGCAGTGTGGAAGTATCCCTTTGGTGAAGAAACCAAAATTTTCACAGTAAATCGAAACTGCTTGGGGAAGACTGTCCTAACCCCACATACATTCCTTTATAAGTTGTTGAGATAGTGCCATCTACTACGCCCTTAAAGTATTGCTTGTATTGGGATATGTGTGGCTGATTTGTGGCTAGCATAACCTTTAATTAAGTCATACAATCATTTCCATAGCTTCATATTGGTAATAGCGTTGGACTATGAAGTCCCCATAGCATAAGGTATATATAAGTAGTAGTTAGTATTTGATTCTCATATTGCAAATTCTATTCTTATTGTAAGGTTGTGGAGGTTGCCCTCTCGAAGTGGTTCATCTTATAGTCAAGTAATCTGTTCTTATTTCAATCATATTGTGATCTATTGTTGTGATTCTACTCTAGTGGTAAAGTAATTTCATTACAAATGGTATCAAGACTTCGATTTGGACAAAAGTGTGGTTGAAACTCTAATTTTAAATAATTGCCTATATCTCATAAATTGTTACAATTTTTTCTATAATTTTTTTTACTGAAGTTGAAGAGTTATTAAAAGATGTAGTCCAATTTTTAGTTTTTTGTGATCTGATCTTAGTGAATTATTACGATTTTAGGGTTTTTTTAATAAATTTGCTCTATAGGTCGCAATTTTTAGAATTATTTTGCTTTCTTTACATTTTTGGAAAACTTGCAAAAATATAGAGGGGGTTTGTTCTCCTTAGTTTGAATTTGAGGCCAATTTAAGTTTGAAACTGTTTGGTCAAAGTCTGGTTAGAGTTCTATCAAATCAAATTCTGCATTGTCAAGCCTTAACATGAAATGGCTGCAAACTAGAAGCTAGGGTAAGAATTCATACACACCAGGGAAAGCTTTTGACAAAGAGGAGACAAAGTTAGAAGTTGGATTACGTGGGACTTATAATATGTTGTTTTCTCAATTGGATGATAGAGTGGGTGATTCAGATGATAATATGCACAACATACACATGCAATTGGCTACTCTCGCGACTTCCATCAATAAGATATTGGTCTCACAACCGAATCAAGGTGGATCTAAGGGACAACCTAGACCTGATCCAAATGTTGCACAACCTCATCACATTAATTCTGGGCCTTAGAACTTGCTACTGAAGGTGGACTTGTGTAAGTTCGATGGAAAGGATCCGCTCAACTAAATCAATCAAATGGAGAACATTTTTGATTTACATCAGATTCCATGTCGGCAAAAGGTTACCATGGCATCCTTATATCTGGAACCTGAACAATTTATTTGGTATTGATGGTTTTATGCTCAAAAGGAGGAGGTTCTCAGTGTCACCTAGTCAATTTTTATGGAAGAGTTGCATACACATTATAGTAGTGTGATAGAGAATTACTATAGCCAATTGGCAAAGCTAAGGCAAACATTGTCAGTAAAAGATTATATTCATCAATTCCAAACCCTGTCCTTGCAAGTGGAGACGATTATAGATGAAAACTTGAACAACTTGTATCTTGACAGACCCAAGGACCATATTCAACATGAGGTACCTAGGTTTAATCCACTTAATGTATTGGATTCTATTATCATGGCACACAACGTACATGAATTTTTTTTGGTTGCCAGTAGACATGCATTCATTAGCGTTAGAGATAATAACGCATTTGCACCTTCATTTCCTCAACTAACACGACTCATGCCCCAACAAATTAAAGAAAAACGAGCCAAAGGGTTATGTTTTAATTATGATGGAAAATATGGTAGGGGACATAAATGTGTCAAAAAGTAGTTGTTCTACATTGAGGGTGCCAAGTGTTTGTTGATAAGCTGGAGGAGGTATGAGATCTTCAACCATTTCTTGCCATGCACTTTCAGGGGTTAGCACCCAACAAACCCTCAAGTTAGTAGGTCTCTTGAAAGAACAAAAGGTGACAATATTGATTGACTCAGGAAATTGTACTTCATCAACCATAAGTTAGCTAACATGCTTGAACTATTTTGTCTACCCAACTATAGAATTTCAGGTCACGGTTGTGGGTGGGAGTACAATTAGTTGTTTAAGTGAATGCGGTTTATTTAGAGGGCAGGGATTTTGAATTGAGAGGGTTGCACACAAAGTCTTCATAAATGGTAAGCTCTCATTAGATGCAAGAGATGCTTAAAAAGGGTGTAGATGGGGTTGTGGTTCAATTGTTTTCATTTGAGGCACACTAATCATAGCCGACCTACACCAAATCGATAGGAAATTGTAGATGGGCACTTAATAGTTTTTGGGGATATGATGGAAGATTGCTTCCTAAAAGAGAGACTTCTTCTAAGATGTCTCCATTTAGGGCATTTTATGGTTGCAAGCCACCATCTATTACCTCATCCTTGAAGGTACAACCATGGTTTCGAGCAGTCAAGGAACACAATCAACACCAATCTAAGCTATCTTAGCAAAAATGCATCCGGTCTTTCACACTTTGTGCTTGAAGTAGGTTATTGGACAAAGAGTTTCAGTCTACACAGAGTTACTAGAGCTTGATGAGGAGGGAAGAATCATTTTGAAAACTGAGGAAATACTTCAAACATGCACTAAGAGGTTGAGTACAAAGGTGATTACAGAGTATATGATTAAGTGGAAGAATATGGCTAGTGAAGATGTGTCATGAGAGGATGAAGCATTTCTGTAGAAGCATCCAATGATCATCAACGTTGGTTTGAAGGGAAGGGCAATGTTGTGCCCTTAAATAGCATGTATTGGGATATGTGTTGTTGACATATGGTTAACATAACCTTTAATTAAGTCTTGTCATCATTTTTATAACTTCATATTGATAGTAGGGTCGGCTTAGGGAGTGTCCATAGCACAAGAAGGGTATATATATAGGAGGTAGTATTTAGTATTTGATCACTATATTGCTAATTCTATTCTTATTGTAAGGTTGTGGATGCTGCCCCCTCGAAGTGGTTCATCATACATTCAAATATGTTGCTCTTATTTTAATCATATTGTTATCTATTGTTGTGATTCTACTCTAGTAGTAAAGTAATTTCATTACACATCCCAGCCGGGCCCAAAAACAATTTTAATGTCTCTTTTATTTATTGTTTTTGTAACACAAAGATCAGATCTTTGGACATATACTATTTGGGTTTTATCATTATTGGTCTTGCCCTTTGGGGTTCTTTTTGTTTTATCCTATTTTTTATAAAACACAATAAAATGTAATGTGTTCTAATGGGTGTAAAACTAAAGAGTATCAGATTGTTAAAAATATACAATATTCAACAGTTCTGATTTTGAGAAATTGGTAAAATATATGAACTTTGGATATAGATTTTTGTTGACTGTTTTGAATGTCTGAAAGTGGAAATCAGTGAAAGAAGTGACTTTGCAGGTTCAGGGACATGATCAAAAACAAAATCTAGACAGATCTGTTGTAAGTAAACAACAGTGTATTTGAGTTTGTTGATTGTGGACTTGTCCTAGATGATTGTATAAATGACTGATAGAAAAAGACAACAATTTTTTGGGAATATGACAGATCAAAGACAAGTAGAGAATATTCTTGGACATGGCCACTATAAGTGGTCAACAACAAAGTGTGCTTGAGTTTGTTGACGACAGATTTGTCCGTGTTGGCTGTGACTGAAAATTGATCGTTGCACCTACACATGCGCTAAATAATCTTAGATAACACACCTTATGTTACGCTGCACATAAATCATTGTTTGTTGTCCCTTGTTTTTAAAATCTTAAGGGCACTTTGATACCTTGAAAACTTGCAAGAAAAGAGGGGAGTGTAATGGGTTGAGTTGAACTCAATCACCTCTTTAATGATTGACCGTTGTCTACATATTCAATACTCCAAGGAGAGAAATCAAGCACATGTAGTTCTCCCACCTAGAGTAAATGTGCAATTGTGCTTCTATGACCATATGTATGTAGCTAGAAGATGGCTTTGATACTTACCAATGATAGCTCTTGACTTAATTTATAAGGCCCTTGACTTGGCTTATGGTTGCTCCTTGTGAATGATCTTGAATGTGGAAAGAATAAGCTAGATTTGCTTAATGTGCATATGTGTAAAAGGTTGAACCAAGTGAATAACAAGTGGAGGTAATGAATGACTTTTGACATTATGTATAGGGGATTTTTTTAACATGTATTTATAGTGAATAACAAGTGTGTGCTAGGATCAAATATGTCGAATATGACTTTTTGTTTGCAAATAGCGCTATATATGGGTGCATTTGTGTTTTATCCCAAATTAGAATATTTTCCAAGAATTTGGATTTTTAGGAATTCCTTTTGAAATAATATTTTATAATAGATTAAAATAATTACAACAATTTATAATTGTTATTTCAGATTTCAAACTTCCAAATATTACAATGATCAACCACAAGGGTTTTCGTCTTTGGGCTCGATTACAAGGGGTTTCGTCCTTGTATCGGTTTTAATCAATTAAGGGTTTCCGTCCTTAATATATTTGCACACTGCTGCTTGCATATGTTAATTAAATTGATTTCATGATTGATTGATGATTCACTTCTCCCAATCAATGAATATAAATACCTTCAAATTTGATCATCAAGAGTTGTGTCTCGTCAAGGGTGGTGACTTTCCATTTAATCAAACTAAGGAATGCTTTTAAATTAATAAATGGATTAACTGAATGTTATTAATTCCAAATGCTACTGCGATTCTTTAATGTTGTTTATTTCAATGTGCAACGATTCCCTCAATGTTGTTACTTTAATATACAACGATTTCATCTAACAATGGTCTCGATAACTGCTGCGATTGCTTCTCACCCAACTGCTGCAAGTTCTATTTTTCCTGCGATTTCATCATTTTGTCTATTATTCTTGTAGCAACTCATAGTTGAGTTGGTAATTGTCTTTATTATAATAATAAATACATATGTTACAACTGGCTGCTGTTGGCAGCGCACATGGAAACCACTGGATTAGTAGAGTATATTACAATCTGAATATGAAAAAGCATTAAGTACTGTAGTGTAATTGTTTTGATCACTGTTTATAGAATCTGTTGCTACATGTGCAACTTGAGAAGGTGTAGGAGGTGGTAAAGCTTGTTGTATAATAGGAAAATGTTTGTTGTGGAACATGCTAAGTTTTCTGAGGTCTTGCATTAGAACATGTTGTATTTGATTTCTTTGAACTTTGAGTAATTCTCTGATATGAAGCTTGTTGGTTTGGAAGGTATACCGTTTTTTTTGAATGGATTGTAAAGAAAGATTTTGTATAGGTGCCACAACTGATTTTGCATTATGCTTTTGAATGGGTGTGCTGACTATTTTTGTACTATGCTTTTGAGTTGGTGCCATCTCTGTTTTTGTATTGTGCTCTTTAATAGGTCCCTTAACCAATTGTGTTGGTGGTGGGGGAGGAGTTATTGTTGACTGTAAAGGGTACTTATATTGAACATTTTGAATTGTGACCACTTGATTGCAATGCATATATTTGAGGCATCTATGCACTGTAGATGGTATCGTGCAAAGCTTTTGTATCTAAGGGCGCCTTAATAACATTTTAAAAACTTGTGTGCTTGGTAAGACTAGAAATGGAGTGGCCACTGTTGTTGAACCAAGTTGGAGAGGTAGCACTATATGCCCTAGAGTGTTTTGTGTATGACCATTGAATGCTTTGACTACTCTTGATGTAGCCTATAAATTTTGCTCTGTGTATCCAAGACTATGAATGAGTGTCATAGTACATGCATTTTGCTTGATCCATTGTCATTCACTACAATGTGGATGGGTTGCTTTTTGATGTATACTCTAAGAAAAAGTGCATGCCTATTGGAATCATTATCATTGATTTCATTGTCATCAAATGTTATTATTGGATGTAGTGCTGATATACGTGTAAATGTACCAATAATTCTGTGTATTGGATGCCCATATGATTTGGGAGGAGGATGCACATTATATGCATGATGTACTTCTAAAATGTTTGTATTCTTTGTTGTACCATGATCTGGAAAGGGATTGCTGAATTTTTTTAACTTTGCATTGTCATATTGTTGTGGTCTTGCTTCTTTTGTGGGTGTATTTAGCTCAATAGTGTTATCTATAAGATCCTATATTTTATGCCTTAACCTGTAACTCTTTTTCTTAGAATGCTCAATACATTTGTGGTTGTCACAATATGCATTACTATCAAAAGCTTAGGTTGAGGCTTGGTCAATTCAAACTCAAATAGAAAAGGTAGAGATATGAGATTGCAATCAATAAATTAATATAACATGTGAGGTGGTTATGATATCCTTGTAAATTGCCTCCTTGGTGACGCTGTGAATTGAAACTTGTTTGATGGTTGCGATACTGCATTAATTATTATTTTTGCCTCATTTTTACTTTAGTTAGATTTGACTTTGTAGTTTGGCTTGCTTTAAAACTTGACATTCGATGTAGATGGAGCGCTTGGTGCATATTTTAGCTTTGTTCAAAGCTATGATCCTGACTTCTTTTTCTTTGACTATATGACATAGCCCACCAAAATATTTGAATTAATCAAACAAGATTGATTCATGGAGTGGGGCCAACAAACTTTGTGTGAAGATATCTTGTAGTTTGTTATCTGCCATAGAGTTGGTCATCTTGGCTAGCATAGTCTTGTACCATAGAACATATTTATTAATTGGCTCGTTTGATGCTTGCTTGAGTTTAACAATTTGTGCAAAGGATAGCTTTTCCCCAATGTTGATTGAGATGTGTGCTAAGAACTGATTTGCCAACTGGTTGAATGCTCTAACTGATTGAAGAGGGAGATCATAGAACAATCGTAAAGCACAATCTTTGAGGCTTTTTGGTAAGAGCTTGGTGAGTAATTTGTCATTGTAGGTATAGTCCAAGCATGTTGCATGGAAGGAACGTAGATGTTGCTTAGGATCACCTTTACTTTCATAGAGTGGTAGCTTGGGAGCTATGAAACCTGTTGGTAATGGGTAAGAGGCTACCTCGGGTGCTAAAGGATTGTGAAGCAGAGGATGAGAGTTCATCGAGTGACCAACTTTAGAGATACCTTGCTTTAATTGCAATATTTTAGCATGTAGGGTTAGAACAATTTACGCAAGAGGGGATGCATTAGGCGAGGTTGGAAGTGGACCTTGTGTAGTAATCAAGGGAGGTGTGTATGATGCCCTTGTAGAAATAGGCATGTTAATCTGTTGTAAACTAAGTGATGCCCCTATACCTATGGATGTTGGTACATATGTAATAGTAGGCATTGCTATAGGAATGGTAACAATAGTGGTAATTGGAGCATCCAAAGTAGACGTGGAAGCTTGTGCTGATTTATTTTGTTGAGATCAAGTTCACCAATTATGTTTTTATTTATTTTTGATAAAACACGACATTACCGGTTCGTCGATTTTCACTTGTGTTGGGCATTTGGGTTCGAACCGGGTTCAGGTTTAGTTCGTTGTCCCAATAGCACCCGAGTGCGGCTTGGGTTCTTCTGGGATGAACCCTGGGCGTTGGGACAGAGAACCAACAGTCAAAAACACATTTTCTCATTTTCTTTTCCGTTTTAAGTGGCTCAGCTATGAACCCTTAAAAGGAAATATCTGAAAGAAGAAATAAAATAACTTAACTTGAAGTGTTAATTGAGGATTTGGAAGACACTGGCCAGGGCCGGTCAACTGATTTTCAGAACAAATGCTAATTTGCAATGGAATACATAATGCAATCCACATCCATCAACGACATTCAATCAGGGAATCATAAGGTAGATGTTGACAACTTTCATTCTCTTGAGTCTTCATGTATAAGATGTGGCATTTCAAAGCTAATCTGTCAACTGAAATTACTTTGATTTAACTGGGCCCGCTCGGGATTACATGTGTATTAGTAATGTATAAACCATGAAGTTCAAATAATTATACATTTACCTAGCCCCTGTACCTTCTAAGGGTTCATAGCTGAGTCACTAAAAATTACGAGTCATTATTAGTGACTTTAAGTTAACATTTAAGTTTTAAGACTCTTAAGTTTGATTTATTTAATTACAACCACAAGATAATATCATAATTATTGATGTTTAATATTTATCATTTATGTTTAATGATTATTATGACATTTGCTTTCGGTTAGTATTTACTATTTTTGGTATCTTGTGATTATTTTCATATTTTGTTTTTCATATCAATATGCATACTATATGGTTAATGACAATGTCACTAATTTCCTATGTAATAGGCTATAATTTCTATATTTTTTAATTTTTTTTATATTTTTTGTACGGACAAAGCCAAAATGAACCCAAGGGAAATATTTTTTTGCTGTACCGGCGAATTCGGTTCTTCAATTCCGAACCCGAACAAAAAATGAACTGGTAACTTAGATTAAACACATTAAATTGTAATCTCTTCCAAGAGGTGTCAAACTAGAGAGTATCAGAATACTAAAGACATACTATATTCAACAGTTTTGATTTTGACAAATTGGGAAATATAGAAAACTGTTATTTTTGGAAAACATTAAGAAGAGATATGCTTAGTTTGCACATAGATTTCTGTTGATTGTTTGAAAGTGGAAATTAGTGAAGGAAGTCACTGTACATGCTTTGGAATAGGCACATGATCAGAAATAAAATCTGGTCAAGTTCCTTGTAAGTAGACGACAATGTAGTGCTTCAAGTCCGTTCACTGTGGACTTGTTCTAGTTGACTGTAATAAATAATTGATAGCAAAAGATAGAGAAAGCAAAATTTTAAGAATGACAAATTAGAGACAAAAGTAGAGAATATTTCAGGACACGAAAGTGATAAGTGGACAACAATACAATGTGCTTGAGTCTGCTGACCGCGGACTTGTCCCAGTTGGTTGTGACAAAAAATTGATTGTTGCATCTTCTGTGCCTGTGTATATTGAATAATCTTAAAATTTCGCAACATGTGTTATGTCACACATAAATCGTTGTTTGTCTTGTCTTGTTTTTAAAACAATATGGGTACTTTGATAGCTTGAAAACCGATAAGAAAAGAGGGAAGTGCAATGGGCTGAGCTAACTTCAATCATTCCCTTGATGATTAATCATTGCCTACGTATCCGATACTCCAAGGAGGAAAATCAAGCCCATGTAGTTCTCACACCTATAGGGAATGTGCAATTGTGTTTCTTTGATTATATGTGTGCAGCCAAAAGATGACTTCGATATTTTAGAATTATAGCTCTTGACTTGCTTTAGAAGGCCCTTGACTTGGCTGATGTTTGCTCCTTGTGAATGATCTTGAATTTGGAAAGAATAGGGAAGATTTGCTTAATGTGCAGAAGTGTAAAAACTTGAACCAAGGGAATAGCAAATGGGGGTAATGAATGACTTTTGACTTGTATTTATAGGCAAATATTTTGATAATTTTTTTCAGCTGACCTTATGAAACGTGCTTAAAGACCGAAAAGAATGTTTTGAATTTTGGAAACTAATTGTTATTTGGTGCATGACGCGGATGATGCAAGTGGATAGGAGTGCTCTATGCTAGAGTGACCCAATTCTCCTAGCATGAACTTGTCCAAAAGGATCAAAGACGCTTGTCCTGAACTGTAAATAGTTTGAGAATGATTTCAAGTGGCTTGAGCATTTGGCATTGAAATTTCTATGTAATAGATAACGGCAAACATAGGGTTGGACCCACATATAGATAAATGGTGAATAAGAGTCGTGTATTGGTGCACAAGTCAGGTGGTTTAGGATGTGTCAAGAATTAGTATTGTCAAGTATGTGTCACCAAATTTATGTGTCTACACTTTCCAACATACGTGACATGTATGTTCATTAAAACTTAGATCTTAAGGGAAAGATGAAATTTGCATTTCAGGTCATCTCAGGGGATGAATTGATAATTGAATGCGTTGATATCAAGAAATAAATACAATCAAGAGATTGAAAAATGCCAAATGTTTATGAAGAGAATGTAAAATGCCAAATGTGTATGAAGAGAATGCAAGAATTAATGACTCTGGAAAAATATGAGAATATTTACAATTCCAAAGCCTTTCATAACTTATGGTTTTCATGGAAATTACCCGACATCCAAGATTAAACAAAAAAAAATGTCTATTAATTTACTGACACGTCTGTTAAAAAACATTTTTTTCCTTTACATATAAAACATTTCCAAAACCTAAGAAAAATTCATCTTAATAATCTTCTTGGTCTTGAGTCACACAATATTGGATTGTGATTAAACTGTTATGTACCAACTCTTGGATGAAGCGACGATGGAATTAAATACGCTTGGTTAGGGCATTAAATATTGAATTTCTGATAAATTTCAATACGCTTTGGTTGTCCTAACATGGAGGTGTTTTTATTGTCTGCTGCTACTGATGATTTATGAGGATCCACTGCAGGCAAAGTGCTTCACAAGTTGTCTCAACTGTTACTTTGTACTCATTTTTTGTTAAATATGGAACGATCGTGTTGTCTGTTATTGGACCATGAAACTGCATTTGAGCCAAAGTGAAAAGACGTATTTTGAAGATAGTTTTTGATCATCAATTGAACTTACAACCAATAGAAGGATATATGATTTTGATGTCCAATAATTGCTAGACTGGCATATGAAACTGGTGTGCTACTGTGTATATGTTTTGCATAGAAAATAAGTGCGTAAAGAGTTTGTCTTATACAATCGGACTAAAATAAAATAATAACAAATTCAGTATGAGGTGAATGATTAAATAATCTCTGCAAGCTAGGATAGAGGATGTTATAATAGCACTAATATCTAGAGATAAAAGGTGGAATGTACAGTAACAACATGGTGCAAATTTTTTCCAGTTGGTTAGAGTTCCAATTAGGCTTGTAGATTATGACCAGGGCAGTATTTTCTTTTAAGGTGGAATGTCAAGGGTGAAAGGTAATCTGGAATTGTGATTGGTCAGGCTTGAAACTTTAGACTATGAACTTTATGATATTCTGCAATGTAGTCGTGGTTTTTGTAAATATTTTTGCAGGGTTTGATAGTCTCCCTGTTGTTTGGAGAACAGGTCATGCAGATGATAAATAACCCACACTACTTGTATCGAATGACAATTTTGCATACCATTTCACTACTAGCCCCTGTCGTGGGTCCAGAAATTACAAGCCAAACAATGTTGCCTGTTATCATCAATGTAGCCAAGGACAGGTAAATCTTCTTGCAGACTAGCGAATTCAAAGCATTTTTTTTTCCGTTGGGGTTTCTATATAAATCCAGGAATGCTTAGATTCTGAGAGCGTGTGTATTTTCATAGGGTTCCAAATATGAAATTTAACGCTGCAAAGGTCTTGCAGTCCATCATTCCAATTCTTGATCAGTCGGTAAGTATAAAATATATTTGCTATTTACTTGATAACTTTTGGAATTGCAACTGGGCCTTTGCTTGGTTGTAAGGATTATAATACTCTTGGAATTACACCTGTGGCCTTGCTTAAGTTGTAAGGATTATAAGAATTTTAATTAAGTTTTCTTTTCCAGGTCATAGAGGAGAATGTTCGTCCTTGTCTAGTTGAACTAACTGAAGATCCAGATGTTGATGTAAGATACTTTGCTGGCCAAGCGCTGCAGGCCTGTAATGAGATAACAATGTCAACATGATAGATGCTTTTGGAAATTTATTTCAGTTCTGGTTGTTCTCCAGGGTTGATGTGAGTTGTATGAAAATTAGCAAGCTTTGAGCCTATTCAATACAGCAAGTATCCTCACTCAAGATTTTTGCAAATTTGCACTTCATTTTTCCTGTGATATGTTTGATGTAATGATTCAAAGCCAAATAATTATGCATGGTTTCTCCACGAGACGTGCACAACTTGATCTTAGCCATTGCTGCATTCTTTGTACTGGCGATTTGAAATTTAAATGCACTTTTTACTAAGATTGATTCAAGTTCAAAACCCACAGTGGTGTGTTCTATGCCAAGCCAGTTTAAAACTTCTGCTTGAGAGGCTACGATTAAAAAAAAAACTGGAAGTGCCTCACCCAACATCCTGATTTAGTGTTTTTGGTGTGAATTTACATGTACAAGAAAATTGATTCGAATAATTTACTGCATTTTATTGCTTGAGGTTACACCAGTATTTCTTCTTGGATTCCTTCTAGATTTCAAATTTCATTGATCTACATGTTCAGCTTTAATGGCATTGGTGGTTTAGAGCTTCAGTGCTTTCACATTTCTGTACAAGATATCATTTCACATCTTGCCTGAGATAATTATTTTCTGTTTTGACAAGTAGGCAAATCATTTTAGGATAACTAGGATAATTACATTGCAGAATTACTATACAAGAGTTCGTAATCTAAAATAGTCAGAAACGGCTAACACCTGACAGACATTATTCAATTATGTTGTGTGGGGCAGACATTATTCATCTGCCTGCTTACATCTACGAAAATGATACTGGTTTTTGAAAAGGAATTGAAAATTTTGGACAATATTGAGTATTGCACTTCTACTGCTCTGATGCTATGGTGGTTGAAACTTGAAAGTATTCATTTCAATTGCTTAGAAATGGTGGCATGAAATGATTCTATTCTATGGCAAAAGGTCACTGACCCAAATTTTTTGGAACAGAGCACCAGCTATGAAACTGGGTAGGGGAATTCAAGAGAGTCTTCCTTTGTACCAAATCCTCTGCTAAATGTATGTTTCTGGTTCAGGTCTGTGGTATCTTCAAAATTTTGCCAAAAAAAAAAACAGGTTAAATGATATGGAAACAGATCTGGACTGGTCTTCAGCTCCTCCAACATGACTGGGCATCGAAGCTAAAAATATGGGAGATGGCCTTATTGTGGAAGGACAAGTGAAAAGGCGACAATAGTTTGGCATCTACTTTTGACCCCTCACATTCTAGTTGGAACTTGGAATTGGTCTCCAGCTCACTGTTTTTGGCCCAATTTCCCACCGAGGTGGCATTGTTACAACCAGACCTTGAAAGTCGAAACTTTTTCTCAGTTACTTTGCTGACAATCTCTGATGAAAAGGCTTCAAAAGGCAAACGTTCAGGTAGAAAAATGTATGTGTGTTTTGCAAATGAAGGCATATATTCTCCATAGAGAAGAAACATATGAAAATCAAGATTTTTATTGCAATCCTTGTGCAAAATAAAACCTCATATTTGAGGTGCTCCAGTCCTAGGGATCTATTGGCCCCACTCTATTTGCTTTTATCAAAATTCCAGTAGAATAAGCATACAGTTCATTGATCTTGATGATACATTTTAGGCACACCAAGGACCACACGGGTCCTCACCCTCTTTTTAGGACTGTTTTGTTAAGGGCATGAGTTGCAAGTTTTGACTCTCTTATGTCGTTTGCATAGAATAACAATTTGCAACATACAAACTCAGAATGAAGATTCATCCAAGTGATCAGAATAACACCTTGGGTTGCATATTTACAATGATGCTATAATAATACAATGAGATCTCATATATTTTTTAAAATAAGAGACAGGTAGGGCAGACGAGAAGTCCCAAAATTCCAAGTAGTAGTTATTTTATTTACACAACACCTTAAAAGATTCAATGCAAGGCAATCAACACTTTTTAAATATAGTTAAGTGCTCAAATTTGAATAAAACAGAACAAGAGTTTAAGGGGCTGATTATGAGCCAATCCTATAAATCTCTCTTTACAAAGTAAATTGGTCATAACAAATAGCTTACACATCTTACTACAACAATTCTATAAAGATCCAATTCACTAAAGAAAATAGCAACAACACATTCAACAAAAGCAAAAATGGATTAGAGATTAATTATCTAAGACGATCAAAATAATTATATTGCACACCCTAATCTATTCACAGTAAACTGCATAAACCTCTATATTAAATCATTCAAAGCTCAAAACACGTCAATTTGAAATTGAGAAGGAAGAAAAAGCAGAGCTAGATAGAAAAGTCCAGGAACATTCCACATAATATTGAAGTTTTGTTTTCTATTAAAATTTGATTATGTATATCATTCGACAAAATAGCTATTGATGACTTCCGGACCCTGACTCTTGACCTTCAGAGATGCATGTATTGAAATAATTTTTGATGTTTCCCATGCATTTGGTAGTTTAGTTGAGTTTCTTGGTGGTTTCTAATGCTGAGAAAAGTATAAATATGGGTCTTGGTAAGGCAGAGATAATCAAGGAAGATAAATGAGAAGTTGAAGGACATGAAACATTATGGCTTCAGTTTTTGACTCTTGGATTTGTTGTACGAGTTTAAGAGAGATTTTTGTGTATAAATATGAACTTACAGAATTTATGCAAGAGATGAGACACAATAAAAGACCAGAGAAAAATCATAAAGTAGAAAAACATTAAATCCTAGCATTCAAGTGGACATATTAAATGAATGTATTAATTTGTTCTTTCATTAGCACATTATCTTCTTAAATGTGAATGCATTGAAAAGTACACTGATGAGGTAATTGAGTTTAGTAGTTTTTTTTGGTTTGAGAGACAAGTCTTCCACCAAACATTGCATAGAACATTACAACTATAGGAGCTCATGAAGTTGGTTTTCCTTCTAAGCCCTTGAAGGTGAAAGCTTGTAAATTGCAGAACATAGTGGAGATGAGGCAACATCGCTTCACTCTTGTTGGAGACATTGAGTTTTTTCATATGTCTTGTGTTATCTCTCTTTGTTGTTGATGAGTTTGTTTACTTTGTTTGCATGTTTCTATTCCTTGCAACTAGTTTAATATCACAAACACTAAGCAGGCTCAAGACTCATTTTTAATAAGCATAGTACTTGTTTCCTAAATGTTAAAAGCCTTCACATTGGTATTGCACTTCTATGAAAGCATTTCAATTGCAATTATATATGGAGTAGTAGCATGTTTAGAGTGTGAAGGAATATATGCAATGGATTGCATGTAAAGAGCTGCATATTATTTTATACACTATAGATGACAGTCATTAGAGTTGAAATACATATTAAAACAACATTTTGGGTGTTGTTTTATGACATAGAATTTGAGAGCAACACCTTGTTTTGAAAGAATCCGTATTAGTGAATCTTAGAATGGAATATCCACTTAGTTTACGGATCAGATTGGTATAAAAGTGGGTTTACTTTTTGTCTTGAAAGGGTTTTCCAACACATTTTTGTATTTTGTTATATATTCTTCCATGTTTGTTTATTGAGTGCAAGTTTATTGGTTGCAAAGTTCAACCATGGGCAAAGCTTTGAAGAGAGAGACTTTAAGAGCTTGAATATATAAATAGACAAATTCAAGAGGGAAACTTTGAATTAAGAAAGTTGCGGCGGCACTTAGAAGATGAGAATCAAGAGCTATAAGATAGAGTGATCAACGATGGAGAATTTTTCATGGGTATCATTGAAGAGTTGCAACATGAGTTGCAAACCAATGAAGAGATGTTTGCAAACTTCCAAGATGATGGTGAAGAAGTGGAGAGAGAAGAGTCTGTCATGCCAAGGAGATGATCATCTATCAAAGATGCACAAACTATGACAGAAATATGCAAAACAAGCACTCCACCATATTATTATTTTTTCCATCAAGATCTAGATGCTTCATTTGGTTAATTTGAGAAGCATACTAAGGAGTTTGGCTTCGAGTTGCTAACCAAGATGGGTTATGATGGAAAAGGCCTTGGCATTAATGGCCAAGGAATGACTATTCCCATAATGATTGAGGAAAAAATTTAATACGCAGATTTGGGATATGTTAGTGGCAAAGAAACCACTGGAGAATGCCCCAAGATAGTTGAAATAAAGAAAGCTTCAAAAAACAAAAAGCCCAAGCCATTAGCTCTACAAAAACAACCCATACAAGTCAATGCCATCATTTATTTTGTCAAATCTAATGAGAAGTTTGATTCTCAAAATGATGGACAGGGCTCTCATGAAGAGGAAGGTAGCATTGGGCCACATCAAAGGGCAAACAAAGAGTCTCCAAGAAGAGGACAACTTTGTGAAGGAGGATATAACATGTTGTCACTCCATGACCATGCGAGTGAATGCAAGTTGAAATTAAGAAAGGGACAACCTTTCAATGATGACAAGAGTATCAATGAAGAATGACAAGCATCTCAAAAGAGAGGTAAACATTCCAAAAAGGAGGTAACACATTACCATTTCATCATACTTGCATAAAGGGCAACACAAGAAGGTATGAAAAGAGTAAATCTAAAACATGGTAAGAGATAAGTCCTTAAAATAATATTTGCAAAACTCAGATTTTGATTTGCATCTAAAAGCTATCCAAGATAGAAGCTATTAAGACGGAGCAACTCATAGAGGATTCCTCGTTGCCATTGCAAGTGGATAAAGGTAATCTTTTATTGTTGGTTTTATGGATAGAATATTTACATAGTTGAGATATTGTTTGGCATGCATATGTAAGCACCTCCAAATTGCTTATTATTTCCATTGTTGAATGAAACAAGCTAACCTCTTTTGCATGGGAAAATGGAGGAATGCCACTCATTAAGAGTGGATATGGAGCAACCGTATAATCGTATTTGAGAAGCATGTGTATGGACAATCCATTGCATCAAAGAGGTTGTATTATTTTTAGCATTCTCATGATCATGTTGATTGGAAAATCAACATGTTTTCCTTCTCAAGTTTTTGGAACATGTGACAAGATGGGTAGAAGAGACACTCTATGTTGAGAGGAAGCTCCAAGCATAGGTTGAAGGCCAAGGTATCACAAAGGTGACAACATGTTGGTTTTCATTTCCTCTCCATGCAAATTCAATATTGCATCATGTGTAGCATGTCTAGTTGTTTATCAATATTGTAATATGCATTTGAGAACTCGTATGATTGTAGCATGGAGGTATAGGCTGATTTTCATAAATCAGAACTATTGTAACATGCCTATTTTGGCTGTGGTATGCACATAACAGCTGTAACAAGTTTGTAGCATGCATTTTTTGAATTGTTTTATGCATATGGAATAAGGTTACAATAGGTTCTCCAAACAGGTTTTGGTGTAACAAAAGTTAATATTGCATTTGTTTTGATGCAATCTTTTCCAAAGCTAGCTGAAACACTCTAGAGCTAGTTGTATATCTCTGAAGCCAATTTTATATGGAACTTCAGAGCTCGCTATAGCACTCTGAACCCAATTTGTATGCATACTCTGTAGCTGTTTTAAAATGCTACTGAATTGGTACTTCCATGAAGGGAGAAGTAATGGCATGATAGCAAGTCATTACTACATGGTGATAAGTGCATCCATGGTGAGTAGCACTCCACAAGAAGACTGCTAATTTTGATGTATGTATGTTGTGGCATCCATGTTTCATTCATTGAATATCCTTTCTTCAATGTATATTGCTTTTTTGATGTAAACTTTCATTTGCAACTTATGCGCAACTTTGTAAATAGATTTGTGTGTGTATGTTGCATTTTTGAATTTTAAGACCCGAGATAAGGACAATTTGTAAGTGGTGAATTGTTGTAACACCACCTATATAATGCAATATGTTTTCTTCACTTGTGGAAATCATTATGAACAAGAAGGATGTTGAATGAGCATCTCCTCAATGAGAGCTTCACTATAGTCTACAATCATGTGTATTGCAACAAAGGCGCTGAGAAGACTAACCATAAAGAAGACCAAGACACTGAGGAGTGAAAGAGGGTCAATTTTGAAAAATTGAACCCTGAATAAGGTACTGTTGAGGAGCTAGTCAAATTGGACCCTAAGCAAGGTACTATCCAAAAGATGATCAAATTAGAATTTGAAATGGGTACTATCTAAGAGCATGATAAGATGGGTTTCTTACTTGGGTGATAAGAGTTAAGTCTTCATATTCTTTTTATAGCTTTTGTGGGATATAAAAGACTTTGAATTATGGACGTGTGATTAGAAATTTGATCATGTATATCATCCACTTCAGTTGGTAAAAGAATCAACTGTCAAATATGAGTAATATGCAAAAATGTTAAGACCTAGAAAATGCTAGTTTCTATTGTACAAACTAAAAAAACATATGTTTGACATCAAAAGTAAATTTTTATTACATATTTGAGTTCCTCTCAAAAAATTAGACGAAGTTAAAAAAATGGCATGTCATTTCAAGGTCGTATGGGAAAGTTATGGCCTTTAGAAGTTGACAGAGTTTCTTTATAGTTGGTCTTAAGAGCAGATACTGATGACCTATGGAACCCAACTGTGGACCTCCAGAGCCGCATGTATTGAAATGATTTTTGACATTTCTGCTTCATTTTGCGGTTCAGTTGAGTTTCTAGGCAATTTTTGAGACTGGGGAAAGCATAAATACAAGGCTTGGTAAGGCATAGACAATTAGGAAAGATACACAAAAAGTTGAAAGGACATGAAACATTTTGACATCAGTTTATGACTCTTGGGCTTCTTGTAGGAGTCTAAGAGGTGTTCTTATGTATAAATATGAACCTACAGAGTTCATTCAAGAGACAAGAGACAAGAGACAAGAGAGAAGATCAAACAAATATCAGATGGAAACAAAGCATTAAATGCTAGCATTCAAGTGGATGCATTAAAGGAATGCATTAATTTATTCCTTTATCATCTCATTATCTTCATGTATGTGAATGAGTTGAAAAATAAACAACTGAGATACTTGATTTCAATGGTTTTTCTTGCTTGAGAGACACATTTTCCACCAAACATTGCAAAGATCATTACGAGTATAGGTGCTTGTGAGATTGGTTAACCTTATAAGCCCAATAAGGAAAAAATTTGTAAACTGCAAAACATAGTAGAGATGAGGAAGCATGGCTTCAATCTTGTTAGAGTTTTATCACATTGATTTTTTACTGGGTATTTCTTGTATTATCTCTCTTTGTTGTTGATGTGTTTGTATTCCACGTTTATATGTTTCATTCCTAACAACTAGTTTAATACCACAATCACTTAAGAGAGCTCAAGACTCATTTTTAACTATTATAATATTTATTTCCTGAAGGTTAAAAAACTTCACATTGGTATTGCGCTTATATGAAAACATTTCAATTGCAATCATGTATGAAGTAGTAACATGGTTTGAGTGCGAAGGAATATATGCAACATATTGCACATGAAGAGATGCATATTATTTATACGTTGTAGATGACAATCATTAGAGCTAGAATACATCTTAAAACAACATTTTGGGTGTTGTTATGTGGCATAAAACTTTAGAGTAACACCTTGTTTTGAAAGAATATGTATTGGTGAAGTTTATAGTGGAATATCTACCTAGTTTATGGATCAAAATCTCCCCTCTCTAGGCAATAGATCAACAAGCAAGCCAACTATCAATGTAGTTCAACCCATAAGTCAGAGAATGACCACTAGGACAACCTGCCAATAAGCTAACAAGTAAGCTGAGCAAATAGACTAACCAACCCTTTACAATGTTTACAAAGAGTGCTTTCGTAGAGCACAGGGCCCTATCCACTTATGGCCATGACGGCCAAGTTTGTTACAACGTAACAAGGAAACATAAAATAAGATAAAAATAAGCAAGTGGGTAGAGCTAGACAACCAACATAATGGGTTGTTTCATTGGACCACCCCACACTATCTATGACTTCGAAAGTCTTCATTTTCCTTTAATTTTCTTACAAGACCATGCCAATTTCTTACAATCAATCAAGACAATAATGGCTCTCCCATCCTTGATAAATGCATTCCCCTTTTAAGGCTATAAATTTCAGAAGTGGATGATTGCAGGATGTTGTTATGTTTGCAGATTTGATGGTTTGATGGGCTGAGATGATCGTCAACTTTGACTTTGTGTCCTTTAAGTGACATGGGTGTCGCTTTTGGAAACTAGCTCCATTGTATCCTTGCCACATGGTGTCATATCATGTAGCTAAGGCCTTGACTTTGGGATTTTGAATGCACAAACCCTTTCCTTTTATAGATCAACGTGATGATGGCAAGTGGCAACCACTAATTGAATTGCATCCCCATATTGTTGTGATTGGATCTCTGTGATGCATAGGCTTATGGGGTCCTTCCATATGGTGCCCTGTGATTGCTTTGCAGTGTCATGGTCCACCTTTGTCAAAAATGCTTGTGACTAATTATGGAGGTGTAGAGTTAGACAACCAACATAATAGGTTATTTCATTGGACCACCCCACAGTATATGACTTGGAAAGTCTTCATTTGACTTTGATTTTATTAAAATACCATGCCAATATCTTATAATGAATCAAGACAATAATGGCTCTCCCACCCTTGATAAATGCACTCCCCTTTTAATGCTATAAATTTTAGTAGTGGATGACTGTGAGCTATTATTGTGTTTGTGAATTTGATGATTTGATGGGTTGGGATGATCATCAACTTTGACTTTGTGTCCTTTTAGTGACATGAGCATTACTTTTGGAAACTGACTCCAATGTATCCCTTTGCTTTATGATCCTTGCCACACAATGTCATATCACGTAGCCAAGGCCTTGGCTTTGGGATATTGAACACATAAACCCTTTCCTTTTGTGGATCAATGTGACGATGACAAGTGGAAACCACTATTGAGTTACATCCCCATATTGTTGGGATCATATCTTTGTGATGCAGAGGTTTATGGGGTCCTTCCATATGGTATCCTATGATTGCTTTGCAGCATCACGGTCTACCTTTGTTGAAAATTTTTGTGACTAATTATGGAGGTGCGATTGAATGAGAAGTTGACATTTATCATGATACTATTGATATCCAGGACAATGGAAGAATAAATACATAAATATATGCAAGAAAATCAATGTAAAATCCTATTATTTATTTTTGGACAATGTAAGCCATTAAAAGGCTTACGGGAGAGAAGTTGGTTAAAAAAATCAACTAACGGGAAAATAACCCGTACAATAAACTAATTAACCAAAACAACAACAAACTTAAACCAAAACATTTTGGATCATTAAAAATAATCTAGAAAAATCCCCCTTGATCCAAAGGGGTATAGAAAGACTGAAGCAATGAACTATGAGTCATCCAAGTAGACTCTGCTGCAACTGCAACTGGTACACTATGCATCCTGAACTGATCAATACCTTGATCATCCTCGCATTGAAGTAGAACGAGATCACACTCTATCCAACTACATCAATTTTCACATAGAATCCATCCAACAAGTGATTAACCCAATATTATGTATGGCACATCTCAAACCGATACCCAACAATTGCCAACATCTCCCACAGGCCTTTGCTCAACACTAACAATGCTAGCAAATCAATGCTGACTCCTACTATAACCATAAATGACTGATTAAAATCCAATATGCAATATATTATCCCCCTATTAGGCGAGAAGTGAGAAGTGCAACAAATAAACCAAGTGCAAACCACTGAAATGCTTCACATCAAAGATCATATCAACACTAGATCTATGAAAGTAAAGTACACAAGCCAAAAAATGCTACTATATTAAATCCCAATCCTAAACCTAGTAGATCGCACAAGATGGGTGTGTTACCATCTTAGAATATATAGTCATCAATTGTAGAGCAAGCAACTTCACAGTCATCCCATCCATAAGAAGAATACGCAGAAGAATAGCTAGAAGAAGAACGAGAAGAGTGACCATAGTGACTGGAGTGACTAGTGATGTTTGCTTATGCCTTTTGTCGATGTTGAGAGCACCTCCTTTTGGAGGGGAAATCTGTATAGAGGTGTCCTATGCCACCACAATTGTAGCATATTATCACACGTCCATTGGAACTAGAAGAAGAATAGCCACATGAAGAAGAATGCCTGTGCTTGTGTTTGTATCTATGTGAATGTTTATGCTTCTGAGAACTAGAATAATGTCTATGCTTCAGAGAACCAGAATAATCCCTATGTCCAGAATGATGCTTATGTCTGGAAGTGTGCCGCAGAGAGTGTTTTTATCTCTGAAATTGCTTCAAAGAATGCTTTTTGTTACGCTCATATAATGGATTACTTGTTTTGGTATAGTGAGCCTCCTCAATAGGTTTTTTTTTCTTTGTAAATTGTCGCTCATGTTGAGTGAGCAACTCACAAATTGAATCAAAAGTAGATTTGTTAAGCTTATCACTAAGCTGTAACATTTTTAGAAAGTTCCTGTATCTAGAGCTAAGGCCATTCAAAACAATAGAAATGAGCATTTTATCATCAATTTTTCCACCAATAGTGCCATATTTTTGTTTCAAATTCTTAATTCATGACATATATTCTGAAACATCTTCATCATCTATTAGTTTTTTGTTGAGCAACTGCATAAAATCATTTTTTTGTAAGCATGTTGTTTATTATACAAGTCTTTTAGAGCTTTCCATGCTTTCCAAGCTTCAGAATTGATGGCTTCTATGTGAATTATGACTTGTGAACTGGAAGTTGATTTTAATAAAGCAAGGACATACCTGTCACATTTATGAAATTATGCAAGCTTTGTGGCATCAATGGGCAATGTTGGTTGCTTTTCAATTACTTCCCACAAGTCATTGAAAATTAATGTATTTTCCATGTTCATTGACCATTTCTTTTAATTTTTTGGAGTTAAGCGTCCATTATTAGAAATTGAGCTCACAATTTTAGCCATGGTGTTTATCAAAACAATGTTGAAGAATGAGAAATGTTATTGAGGTTTTGCCTTTACCTTCCAAATAGCTTCCAAATAGAAGAGAATCTTAGGACTTTGTAAAATATTACACCTTATGTCTCCTATTACACCCTTATATATCCAAAAATTAAAAAAATTCTCCCTTTACAATTCTTCAAATAAAATTAAATAAGGTTCAAAAAACAAACTTTGACCAAAATACATGTCCAAAGGGTTTTGAACCCTTTACCTTTTGTTTGATCAAATACTTAACAAAATATTGTTTTCCAACTCCCTTACATTCAGTTTTGGAATATAGAAAGAAAATATTGTAGATGAACTTTATTTTTGATGATGTTCACAAAAAAACTTCATGTGAAATTAAATTCACCCTAGTAGAAAACACAATATAAATAAATTGCTTTGATGAATGAATCCACATAAGTATATAAAAAAATAATATAAACATTTGTAGAACAACTATGTCATAATATTACTGCACCGTATCAGATTTTTGTTGTTGGAAATATTGTCATTGATGTCAAAGGTCTAACATTATTGGTGATAAAGGCCCCATAGCATTTAATGGTGTTTTTAATATTCATATCTTGGCTAATATGTGTTGATATTTATTTAATATTAACAAATATATTTTTGGTTGCATATAAGTAAAAAGAGGGCACATGGAGAAGTCAAAGAGTCATGGGAAGAGGAATATGACACATTTTCTCATGAAGAGTCATCTTAAGGAATTCCAAGAATCACCATGTGAAGACAAAAGAGGGTATAACACATTTTTCCATGAAGGGACGCTTTGAGGAATATGAAAAGTCACCAAAATAAAGATAAAAGAGGAAATGATGTATTTGTTTATGAAGGGTCACCATGTGACTTTTCAAATGCAAGGATACGAAGGGTCATGCAAGTTTGGTGCCATTTTCCATGAGGATTGAAGGGTCACAAATGATCAATACCAAATGTTATTTGAAAAACTATAAATAAAGGCTTGAGAAGCCATTTGTAATATGCAATAGAGTGCATGGTTTATATTTATTTTAGAGGAGAGAAAAACAAGAGATATTTTAGATTTATATCATTTATTGAGTAAGCAACATTGAGAGATAGTTGTATTTTATACACAAGAGGGGTTGCTGCTCCTATGGGTTGGTGCTCACAAATATTTGTAAGGGGTTGGTGCTCCTACAAGTTGGTTCTTGAAAAATTTGTAATTTGAGTTGGTGCTCATTCATTTACTTGAGATTATTTTTCATGATTTTTTCCACTTTGAGTTTCCATGTAAAAATTTGCTGTCTCTCTCTCTTGTGTGGTGCATGTTATTATTTCAATTTTATTGAATATCTTGAATGTGTGATTAAGTAGTTAAAGAAAAAAATCAGATTAAGTAAAAGATATATAATATATTGATTCACCCCCGCCCCTCTTAGTATATTTTGTGCTTAATAATTGGTATCAGAGAAAGTTCCTTTTGAAAAAGTTTTACAGCTTGAAGGTAGATCGGGGAAAGCATGATGGTTGGATCACATGAGGGTTTTTCTACAAATAAAACACCTTTATTTGATGGGAAAAATTATGTTTTTTAGAACATAAGGATGATGACTTATTTGATGGCCCTTGGATTCAACATTTGGCAAGCAGTGGTAGAGGAATATGAAGATCCACAAACACTTAAACTACTCCGAAAGAAAAGAAGGCAAGTAAAATTAATGCTAAAACTTTAAATGCTATTTTATGTGGTTTATGTGAATCAAAATTTGTTAAAGTTATGCAATGTAAATATGGTCATGAAACTTAGGTAAAACTTGAGAATATTTACAAAGGTGATGGAAAGGTTCAACAAGCTAAGCTTCAGACTTTCATAAGATAGTTTGAGAGTTTGAAGATGGAAGAGGAAGAAAATATAGCAAGTTACATTTTGTGAGTTGATCAAATAGTTAATTAGATTCAAGGTCTTGGAAAAAGTTAGAAGAATCAATTGTGGTACAAAAAGTTTTGAGATCTCTACCATTGAGATATGATGCAAAAGTTTCGGCAATTGAAGAGATGAAGAATTTAGTCAAGCTAAAGATGGATGAGCTACATGGTATTCTTATGAGATATGAGAGGCATACCGAATAAGAGAAACCTTTAAAGAGAGAAGCTGCTTTCAAGACATCAAAGAAAGAGAAGGCTAAGATTCAAGAATCAAGTGACAGTTCTAGCGATGATAAACATGACAATGGAGCTCTATTCATTTGCAAGCCAAAAAAAGGCATAGATAAATATCAAAGAAAATTACCTTTCAAATGTTTTAATTATAAAAAGATTGGACATTTTGTAGCTAAGTCCCCAGATAAGGGTAATGGTGACAATGAAGAAGGAAATTCTACATACAAGAAAATTTTTAAAGAAAAATTCAAGAAGGGATTTGAGAAGAAGAGTTTGTATTCTAAAGATCCTAGCTCAAACGAAGATAGTGGAGTCAATGATTTAGAAGAAGAAGAGATTCTATCATGGTCATACATAAAGATGCCTCCACAAGTAAAAGTACTGATGATCAAAAAGAAGAATAAAATGAAGCCGAAGTGAATCTGGAAAGAGAACTCATTTGTGCCTTACAAGAGTTAAAAGCTCTTGAGAAAAAAAATCAAAGATTAAAGCTCCACATCAAGAAAAATGAAAAAGAGTCATAAGAAATAATTGAATATCTACAAACACACTTTGAAAAAGCCAAGAAGAATGAACAGTATCTAACAACACAGTTATAAAAGTAAGTGAAGAATGTGAAATGTATGTTATTGAAATTGCTTCTTTAAAATCAGATCTTGAGAAAACAAATAAAGTAATCAATGATAGAGTAACTCATGTTTCAAAATTTGAGAATAACACTAAGATGTTGAATAATATATTAGAAAGTCAAAGATCAATGCCATATAAGATAGGAATTGGATTTGAAAAAGAGAAATGGGAGGCCACAGACAAAGTTAACACAACAAAATGAAAGAGTTATCTGAAGCTCTTACAAAAGATGAAATAAAAAGGGAAGAAGCTAAGAATATAGAAGACATCTCAAACAAAGAAGACTGGAAGGAACATAGCTACAAAAGACAATCATGTCAAAGATACACAAACATGTCTTATTTTTATGGTTACTATTTTTATTGTAATAGATATGGTCATAATAAAATAGAATGCCAAAAAAGGGTTAACAATTTCAAAAATAAGGAGAAGAAAACTCATGCAGAGTCAAGTAGAAGCCACAACTCTTTTACTTCTCTATCAGGTTTTAATGAAGAGACCATAATATGTTACAAGTACAATAAATTTGGACACATAGCCCGGTATTGTAAAAACATGTTCGAGTCAGTCAAGAAGGACTAGAGTTTCAAGACTCCATTCATCAAGAAGAAAGTTCAGACAAGTTCATGGCAGAAAAAACAACTTGAAAAGTCCATGTTGGTCCAAACAACTTTGTATGCAAATGAAGAAAAGCCATGGTTCATTGACAATGGATGTTTAAGGCACATGAAAAGAGACAAAAACAAGTTCATAACCTTGAAAAATATCAATGGTGGCATAGTGAAATTTAAAGATAATGCTACTGCCAAAATTGTCGAAAAAGGTACTCTAAGTTTGGATAATGGTAGAACTAAAACTAAAAATGTTTTGTATGTAGAAGGTCTTAAGCATAATATTTTGAGTGTAAGTCAAATGTGTGATCAGGGGCACAGACTAAAGCTTTATGTCGAAGGTTTTTAAATTAAGAGAAAAGATTCAGATGTGTTGGTTGCAGATGCTCAGAGAACAAACAATAATTTGAATATGTTATCAGACATCAAAGGTCAAAGATATTGTTTGAGTCAGATTGAATAAAGTTGGCTATGGCACATGGGAATGGGATACATAAATTTTGACAATATTGTCAATATCAGCAAGAAGCAAGCAATCAGAAATCTTTCAAAGATTACAAAGCCATTCAACACATTTTGTGAACCTTATCAACATGGAAAACAAGCCAAAACGCGATTCAAAACAAAAGAGTGCTTGAGCACTTAGAATGTTAGAGCTTATTCACACTAGTTTGTGTGGACCTATGAGCTCCCAAAGTACTCAAAGTGAGAAATATTTCATCTTGCTTATTGATGATTTTTCACGTATGACTTGAATAATATTTAAAAAAAAAAAATTAGAAGCTTTCAGATATTTCAAAGCATTCAAAGCATTAGTTGAGAATGAAACCAGTTTGAAGATTAAGTGTCTAATATCAAATTGAGGAGGAGAATTCATGTCAGATCAGTTTATTGAGTATTGTGAAGACCATAGAATAAAGAGACATTATTTAGCAGCTAGAACAACACAGTAAAATGGAGTCATTGAATAGAGAAACAATAGTTCAAGAGATGGCAAGGACAATGCTAAATGAATCCAAGATACCAGATAAATATTGGAGAGAGGTAGTTGCTATAGCAGTACATATTCAGAATAGAGCATTATTGAGAGTCAATAGTGACAAGACTCCTTATGAGCTATGGAAAGACAAACCAATAGCAATTGATTATTTCAAAGTTTTTGGTAGCAGATGCTTCATAAAGAGAATTGATAAAAAACTTGATAAGTTTGAATCCAGAGCAGATGAAGGTATATTTATTGGTTATTTTTGCAAAAATAAAGCTTATAAATGTTATAACAAAAAAACTAAGAAAATAGTTGAAAGTGTAAGTGTCAGGATAGAAGAAGATGGAACACAAAGAATCAGTGATCCAGTAGACACTCCTAAAATCATTGAAAATGAAGATTTTAAAGAATCAGATGAAGATGAGAAGGAGAGAAAGAACACTAAAACCCTATTCTAATATGAGAAATCAAAATGAAAGTGACATCATCAGGGACATAAATAAAAGAATTTACACAAGAAAAATGATAGTAAGTGAATCTAAGCAAGTTAATTTCCCTTTGTTATCCAAAATTTAGCCTAAAACTCTTTTAGAAGCTAGACATGATAAGCACTGGGTTAAGGCAATGGATGAAGAATTAAATCAAATTGAAAAGAATGATACTTGGAAATTAGTGCCTAGACCAAAAGATCATAATGTGATAGAAATAAAATGGGTTTACAAAAATAAGTTGAATGAAAATGGAGAAGTGACCATGAATAAAGCAAGATTAGTATGTAAAGGATATGCTCAGATTGAGAGAATAAATTTTGAAGAAAATTTTGCACCAGTGGCAATGCTAGAGGCTATTACAATGTTTTTTGCATATGTAGTGTTTAAAAATTTCCAAGTGTTTTAGATGGATGTCAAATCTACCTTCCTAAATAGGAATCTAGAAGAAGAGGTCTACATTGAGCAGCCTGAAAGATTTATTCTCTCAAATGTTAGTAGCTATGTATGCAGATTAAAGAAAGCAATGAATGAATTGAAACAAGCTCCCAGAGCTTGGTATGCAAGACTTGATAAGTACCTACAGAATCAAGGTTTCAAAAGAAGATTTGCTGACAGTAATCTCTACATCAAAGTAGAAGGTGAACATCAATTTACTGTTGTGGTATATGTTGATGACATCATTTTTGAAAGAAACATTGAAAAGATGACAAAAGAATTTTCTGATAATATGCAAAAAAAATTTGATATGTCTATGCTTGGAGAATTGTCATTTTTCTTAGGATTGCAAATATTTTAGTCAGATAAAAGAGTTTTTATAGCTCAAAGTAAATATGCCAAATAAATATTGAAGAAATTTGGTTTTGAGAATTGTGAACCATTTGGGACACCTATGAGTACAAAAAATAAGGTGAGCAAGGATGAATATTTACCTATTGTAGATCAATATTTGTATAGATCTATGATTAGTAGTATTTTATATTTGACAACATCGAGGCTAGACATCATGCATGTAGTAGGTATGGTTGCAAGATATCAATTAGCTCCAAAAGATAGTCATATTCATTTGGTGAAGAGAATATTCAGATATGTCAAAGAGACATTAGATTATGGATTATGGTATCCAACAGATAGAGATTTTATTTTGGTTGTTTATACAGATTCAGATTAGGCAGGTTGTTTGGATGATAGAAAGAGTATAAGTGGAGGAGCTTTCTTTCTTGGTGATAGCTTAGTATCTTGGCTAAGTAAGAAGCAAAACTCAGTATCACTTTCTACAGTTGAAGCACCATATATTGGAGTGATGTTGTGTTATACTCAAGTGCTTTGGATGAAGCAAAATTTAGAAGATATCAAGGTAAAATATGATGTACCTATTTCTATTTTCTGTGACAACACAAGTGCTATTAATATTTCAAAGAATCTAGTGATGCAATCAAGAATAAAACATATTCTCATTAGATATCATATCTTGAGAGAGCAAGTTGCAGATCAATAGGTTAAGATGAAATATATCAGTACTATAGAGTAGATTATAGATATTTTCACAAAGGCGCTATTAAAAGACACATTTGAATATCCACGAGAGAAGTTAAGAGTGATTTTTTGTACTTCTTGCCTTTGAGGATTAGCATTAGTTGAGAGGGAACAAAGTGTTAGCTCTAGGATAGGCCCTTTGCCATTGATGTGAAAAGGGGATAAGAATAGAAATAGGTATAGGTACATGTATAGGTGCAAAAATAGGTGTAGAATAGGTACAGGGAATGTTGATCATTTTTTTCCCAACAGGCCAAAAATCGGTCCCCTTCTTTCCCTGTTGTTCTAAGCCAATTCATTTCTTGATTTTACACAAGTCTAGAAATTTATATGGACTCTTCAGGTTTTCTACAGACTCTATAGGTTTTATACAGACTCCACAGGCATTTTCTACGAACTCTAGAGGTCTAGTTTCTACGGACTTTGCAGGTCCATTTCTACGGACTCTGCGGATAGAGACAAATTTGACACTTAGGCATAAAATGGACCATTTCAAATGTCCTTGCAGAGGGCAGTTCAGGATTCAAGAGCCCTTGCGGAGCGAAGGGAAGGACTTTCAAAAGAGGCAGCAGAAGAAAAGCCAGAAAGGTAAGTTTCCTTCAAAATTTTATTTAAGGCATAGAAAGTACCCTTCGAAAGGCTCCTTTCCAATTTTTCCAAAGGGCACTTTTCAAAGGCAGTTTGAAGAAGCAAAGGAAGAACTCCTTCGAAATTTTTATCCGAAGGAATTCAGAAGGGCCACAAACAAAAAATTTCGCAAAGCAAGAAAAAGACTAAGGCATAAAACAAATTCTTTTAGACTTTTTGTCAGAAGGAATTCCTTCGGACAAAAAGTTTGAATAAATTCAGAAGCTACGGGAGAAAAGCAGACTGAAATTTTGAAGGAAAGCAAAGCAGACAAGGCAATTCTTGTGGACTTTTTGTCCACAAGAAAATGTCTGTAAAAAAAAGTCTACGGGAAAGGACTCTGAAGAATTTCAGCCAAGGGAGCCGAAGGACTCCGAAGGGCAGGTGCCCTTGCGGGGGACTCTTGGCTACCAAAATAAAGGACACTTCCCCAAAGCCGAAGGGCCACCTTCCCTTTGAGAGGATGCAAAACAAGAAATTCAAAGGAAAGGGAGCGACGAAAAAGGCCGAATCAAAGAGAAAGGCCGAGTAAAGTGTCAAAGGATGATGACGTCTTCGAAGCCGTCAATTTTAGAGAAATGGACTAGCCATTGGTTTTCAAACAGTCACGGGCCCGTGAACGTCAATTTTTTAGCAGGGGAATAGCCGTTTGATTTTTAAATGCTTGAGCACCAAAACCAGAAAAGAGCCCAAAGAGCTAGCGACCCACCAAAAGATAGCCCCAGGGGCTGAAGGAGATAGAAAGTGACAAAGCCAGCAAAAAGGACAAAACCAGGAAGATGACACTGGAAAAGACAAAGGTTGATAATGAACTCAGTGACCTGCTAATAAAAGAGCCCAAGGAGCTAGCAAGGATGAGAAGGTAGCCCCTGAGGGCCAAAGGAGCCATAAGAGACAAGGCAAGGAAAAGACAAAAGAGCCAAGTGTAGAAATAGACAAAATAGTCTGAGTGGCAAAGGAAGGTGTCGACTCAAGGAGTTATTCCAGCGGTTGGAACAGTGCTTGCCAAGTGGTCGTAAATGGGATGCAAATAGTGAATGGTGTAACCCATTTTTTCTCCATTTTGCATTTATGAACAGACAAACCATGTGGGTGCCTTCAAGGAGCAATCTTGGTTATGGAGAAACGGCGTGGCCTATGTTTTTAAATGCTTGAAGTCAAAATCGAAACCGACACAACATTTATATTTTAGCGGCTTCCTCTTCCCAACGCCCTTGGGACGTGTAAGGGCCACTTGTCAAAGGGTGCCAAAAGTCTTTTTCAAAGAAGGCACTGTTGTTCCCTCTTCTATATATATATTGTAACTTCTCATTTTAAAAAGACCTATCTTTCACATTGTAAGGCGAAGCCCTGGCAATTTTCACCTGGAATCAATAAAACACATTTTTACCTCTCTTCTGGTTAGATATCTCTGAGTGTGTCTGAGTGTTAGTCTTGTGTTTAGTCATCACTTTCTAATGCTTTCACAGGGTTGACACCAATGCATATGGTATATATAAGGTGCCATTCTTGTAGGTGACAAGAAGAGCTATACCTGGAGTGCAGAGACAGAAGGAGGTTAATAGACAGTGTGCTTTTTCTACAGCACCTATGGTGAGTCCCTTTTTCTATGTGTTCCATTAAAGCCTCCCTGTTAAGCTTCCTGCAGCTTGGTCCTTTTACCAGTTAAAGTATACGTATGTGTTTTTATGGTTTAGAGTGTGAGTGTGAGTAGGTCGAATCATTTGGTGCATCACCCTTTTAGAGTAGGTTTTGTTTTCTTGTAATCCTTCTCCCTTTTCAGCCCCCCCATTATATATATATGTATTATCACTTATTGGAATAATTCAGATGCATCAAAGGGAGCTAGCCCTTATCTAGAGACTCTCCCCCCAATTTTTTTGTCCCCACAGGCAAGAGGGGAGTTTCCATTTTGACGTGTGGAAGGCAAGAGCCCAGCCTCCTGCCCAAGGTGGAATCCACTGCGTCAATAGTTTTTGGCACGCCCAGTGGGACTCAATTTTTACACTTAGTAAAGTCTCAGGATTGATGCTGGTCCTGTTATAGCAAAATCAACCATTTTCAGCATCTGATGACTCTGATTTAAATCAACTGGTTAAGCAGTTCTAGTGCCATCAAGAAATAGTATTTTGGTATGTATAATTCCATTGTTTAGAACCATGGGCCCTATTTTCCTTGGCCAGCCTGGCTATGATCCTTACCAGCCTTGTGTTGATCCTTATTAGGTCCAATATAACCAATCTCAGCCCTATCATGAGCTATATCAGCCTTATGCTCAGTCTTCTCAATGTGTCACTTCTCTTACTCAACCTAATGTCCTTGCCAATCAACCCGTTTCCACCTTCAAACGAGCACTACTAGGATATGAAAAGTATGTAGTAGAGCTTGACACCAGAGGGGGATGTGGCCAAGAAATATTTGATCATGTTTTACATCAAGTGAAAAATGCACTGGATCTGGTTAAGAGTGAATGGACCCCCATTGAAAGAGCCAATTGGCAAAGGCTTACAAGTGAGATGCTGGATGTGAGTGGTTTGATTGCATCTTTGGAAGGGAGGTTGAGTATTCATGAGAGGCAGCCTTACCAAGCCTATCAACTTGCATACCCACTGCCCCAAGTATCATATTAGTCATACACAACCCCTGCTTATGAGCCAAGTCAAGCCTATCAAAGTTCTTTCCCCAATCATGTTGAGGAGAGTTTCGAAACAGTAAATCTTGTGTTTAAGGCTAATTTTGATAAACATATTGAATTGAAAAATCTTCAAATGCAACAGTCTATTTTGGTAGCAAGGGAAGTGGAATCCAAACCCTCACTACCCTCTCACATTGTGGCCCTATCCCCCAAAAAGGAGATGCCCAGTCCTAATATCATGAGCTAGAATAAAGTGATTGAGTCATGGAACAATAAGGAAGAGAAGGACATTGTCCAAGAGTGTGAGGTACAAAATGAGGTTAGTCCTTTTCAAGTCCCTCCCACCCTTCCTCGAAAAGCTTCTTGTATTTCATGGCAACCTTCATGCACTCCCCATCTCTATGATGAATCCTATGAGCTCCAAGAAAGACTCTTTCAGGATAATCTAGCTAAGTGAATTGAGGAATTAGAGGCTAAGGTGAGACTGCTTAGTGAAAGAGAGATGGAACTTTCAGACCTTGTAGAGGAGCCTACGCCAAAAGATACCCCTTGTACCAATCTTCAAGCTAATTTCAATATTGATGAAGTGTTGGTAAAGTGGAGAGACGAAAATCAAGTGATTTTGGCCCAAGATTTGCCCCCATTTTCTCATAAGTTTTTAAAAGGATCCCCTGCTTCCCATTCCCAACCTAATTTTGACAATCCTTGTGTTCCACCTCCTTGCCTGATGAATGAAGAATGTTTCTTTTGTGTTGAGGAATCCATCTTGAAGGAAGCAAGTGAAGAGGAGTATGCTAAGTTTATGACTGATTAGGGAGACTTCATGAGTGCAGATGAGGATGAGATCACCATAGGTACCCTCTTTGATGAAAAAGAAAACAAGTCGCAAGCTTTTTCCTCTATCTCTGATGAGGAAGAAGTGATCTCTAACCTTTTTCTCAATTTGCAAGACGTCATGGAGGAGCATGGACACTTTCTTGATCAGGTTTTGAATGATTTGTTTGAAGTCATTGGGGCAGGTTACACTATTCTTCAAGGAGGCTATGAGCTAGCTAAGAGTGGAGAAGGCAACATTGGGACTCATATAAGTATGCAAAGGGGCTACAAGCTTTTAGATTTATCCTTTCAAGAGGTTGGTAAATTTGAAGATTTTTTTTTTGAAGTCATCAAGGAGGATGATGATGCCATGGAACCTGAGCATGAGGCAGAAGGGGACAAGCCAATCAATGATGCATATCAAGGGGCTTATGGTGATAAGCCAAAGTGATTGATTTCTTGATAAGATACACCAACATGAAGAACCAAAAAGAGGCAAGCTTCCAAGAACAAGAAGAATACATATATGTTGGAAGCATGTTTACCCCTTTTTCATTTGGATACGAGCCGATCAAGATGGTAGGCAAGAGGAGCAGGTCACCAAATCTCCTTTTCATTTAGCCGCTTGTCTGGCACCATAAGTTTCCTTGCCATAAAGGAGACTTAAGAAATTTTTCCTTTGATCTAGGAGGGAGGCAAATATACCTGGTTAGCTGTACATAGTAGTTTGCTTTTAGTTTCCTTTCTTGTTTTCCCTAAGTGCTGTTTGCATAAGTAGTGTTTTTAGCCTTGTGTGGGTTTTCCTTTGTGCGTGGGGTAAAAGCTCATGATTGATTATGGGATCTCTCAAGGCTATTGTCTGCCTTTCTTCAAAGTTGCGTTCTAACTCTGTGCCCAATGGACTTTAAGGCAACTGGTCTCTAAGCATAGCAGGCACGCTTCCCCTGGGAGTCGCTAATTTGTTGACCATTTTTTGCCCAACAGGCCAAAAATTGGTCCCCTTCTTTCCCTACTATTATGAGCCAATTCATTTCTTGATTTTACACAAGTCTAGAAATTTCTACAGACTCTATAGGTTTTCTATGGACTCTGCAAGTTTTCTATGGACTCCACAGGCATTTTCTGTGAACTTTGTAGGTCTAGTTTCTATGAAATCTGTAGGTCCATTTCTACGGACTCTGCAGGTAGAGACAAATTTGACACTTAGGCACAAAATGGACCATTTCAAGTGTCCTTGCGGAGGGCATTTTAGGACTCAAGAGCCCTTGCGGAGGGCAGGGAATGACTTTCAAAAGAGGCAAAAAGACCGAAGAAATTTGAAAGCTGCGGGAGAAAAGCCGATGGAAAATTTGAAGGAAAGCAAAGCGGATAAGGCAATTCTGCAGACTTTTTGTCTGTAGGAAAATGTTCATGGAAAAAAGTTTGCAGGAAAGGACTCTGAAGAATTTCAAAGCCAAGGGAGCCGAAGAACCCCAAAGGGCAGGTGCCCTTGTGGGGGAATATTGGCTGCCAAAATAAAGGACACTTCCCCAAAGCTGAAGGGTCACCTTCCCGTCAAGAGGATGCAAAAGAAGAAATTCGAAGGAAAGGGAGCAATGAAAAATGCTGAATTAAAGGGAAAGGCCAAGTAAAGTGTCAAAGGATGGTGACGTCTCTGAAGTCATCAATTTAAGAGAAACAAACTAGCTGTTGGTTTTCAAATAGTGACGGGCTCATGAACGTCAATTTTTTGGCAAGGGAATAGCCATTTGATTTTTAAATGCTTTAGCGCCAAAACTAGAAAAGAACCCAAGGAGCCAGTGACCCACCAAAAGATAGCCTCGGGGGCTAAAGGAGCCAAAAAGCGATAAAGCCAACAAAAAGGACAAAACTAGGAAGATGAGATTGGAAAAGACAAAGGTTGAGAATGGACTCAGTGACCTGATAATAAAAGAGCCCAAGGAGCTAGCAAGGACGAGAAGGTAGCCCCCAAGGGCCAAAGGAGCCAGAAGAGACAAGGCAAAGAAAAGACAAAAGAGCCAAGTATAGAAATAGACAAAATAGTCCAAGTGGCGAAGGAAGGCATCGACTCAAGGAGTTATTCCAATGATTGGAACTATGCTTGCCAAGTGGTCATAAATGGGATGCAAACAGTGAACGATGTGACCCATTTTTTCTCCATTTTGCATTTATGAGCAGACAAACCACGTGGGTGCCTTCAAGGAGTAGTCTTGGTTATGGAGAAATGGTGTGGCCTATGTTTTTAAATGCCTGAATTAGAATCAGAACCAACACAACATTTATATTTTAGCTATTTCCTCTTCCCAATGCCCTTTGGACGCGCAAGGGCCACTTGTTAAAGGGTGCCAAAAGTCTTTTTCATAGAAGGTGATGTTGTTCCCTCTTCTCTATATATATTGTAACTTCTCATTTTAAAAAGACCTATCTTTCACATTGTAAGGCGAAGCCCTAGCAATTTTCACTTGGAATCAATAAAATGCATTTTTACCTCTATTCTGGTTAGATATCTCTAAGTGTGTCTGAGTGTTAGTCTTGTGTTTAGTCATCAATTTCTAATGCTTTCACAGGGTTAACACCAATGCATTTGTTATCTATAAGGCACCATTGTTGCAGGTGACAGAAGAGCTATACTTGGAGCGCAAAGATAGAAGGAGGTTACTAGACAGTGTGCTTTTTCTACAGCACCTATGGTGAGTCTCTTTTTCAGTGTGTTCCATTAAAGCTTCCCTATTAAGCTTCCTAAAACCTGGTCTTTTTACCAGTTAAAGTGTACGTATGTGTTTGTATGGTTGAGAGTGTGAGTGTGAGTAGGTCGAATCATTTGGTGCATCACCCTTTTAGAGTAAGTTTTGTTTTCCTATAATCCTTCTCCCTTTTCATCCCCCCATTATATATATATATATATATATATATATATATATATATATGTATGTATTAGCACTTATTGGAATAACTTAGATGCTTCAAAGGGAGCTAGCCCTTATCTAGAGACTCTCCCCCCAATTTTGCTATCCCCACAGGCAAGATGGGAGTTTCTATTTTGACGTGTGGAAGGCAAGAGCCCAGCCTCCTGCCCTGGGTGCAATCCACTGCGTCAACAGGGAACATGTACAGATTACTACAGTAAGGGGGTGTTACTATATATTTTTTAAATGGCAGTATATGCAAGTTTCAAGATGTGGTAGTTTTAGTTTGAGGTTGCCATCAATGACAAAGGGTGAGATTGTTAGAAATATTGTCATTGATGTCAAAGGTCTAGCATTATTGGGGATAAAGGCCCCATAGCATTTAATGGTGTTTTTAATATTCATATCTTAGCTAATTTGTGTTAATATTTATTTAATATTAATGAATATATTTTTGGTTGCATATAAGTCAAAAGAGGGCCCATGGAGAAGTCAAAGAGTCATGGGGTAAAAACAAAAGAGGAATGGGATGCATTTTCTCATGAAGAGTCATCTTGAGGAATTCTAAGAGTCACCATATAAAGACAAAAGAGGGTATGGTGCATTTTTACATGAAGGGACACTTTGAGGAATACGAAAAGTAACTAAGATAAAGACAAAAGAGGAAATGATGCATTTACTTATGAAGGGTCACCATGTGACTTTTCAAATGCAAGGATACAAAGGGTCATGCAAGTTTGGCACCATTTTCCATGAAGATTGAAGTGTCACAAAGGGTGAATGCCAAATGTCATTTGAAAAACTATAAATAAAGGCTTGAGAAGCCATTTGTAATATGCAAGAGAGTGCATGGTTTGTATTTATTTTAGAGGAGAGAAAAATAAGAGATATTTTTGAGTTATATCATTTGTTGAGTAAGAAACATTGAGAGATAGGTTTATTTTATATAGAAGAGAGGTTGGTGCTCCTATGGGTTGGTGCTCACAAATAGTTACTGTGTTGGTGCTCGGCAAAGGGGTTGGTGCTCTTGCAAGTTGGTGCTTGTGAACTTTGTAATTTGAGTTGGTGATCATTCATATACTTGAGATTATTCTCTATGGTTTTTTCCACTTTGGATTTCCACGCAAAAATTTGTTGTCTCTCTCTCTCTCTCTCTCTCTCTCTCTCTCTCGTGTGGTACATGTTATTATTTCAATTTTATTGCATATCTTGAATGTGTGATTAAATGGTTAAAGAAAAGAAATCAGATTAAGTAAAATATATATAATATATTGATTCACCCCCCTCTCAGTATATTTCATGCTTAATAGTTGTGTTTCTTATTTTGTCACTGTACAAATCAATTGTGCAAGGCTTATTCCACCGCTGTACAAATCAATTATTCAAGGCTATTTTAAACTATGATGCATCTACTTTCTCTCATGGGATATCTATAGTTTAATTGTATGCTATTGCGTTGAATCTAGACTGAATTTCCCTTCTCTTATCAATCAATAAATCTGACCTTAATTGCTGCACATAGTTCACAAAGACTAGCAAATAAGACTGCTGAACAAAAAATCTTTAATTCTAATACCACTTCGATTCACATCAAACTTCTTGGGCTTGCAACATCAGATGTGAGAGCAATGAACTTATTTTATTGGGTTTTGATCTCCTTTATGACTTAGAGATGATTCAATATTGAATCCCAAGGCCCTTGCTCATCTGGAATAGGAGAATTCCTACACCAATGTAGTTGGGGCCAATACAAAACAATTGTGAGAGGAACTTTTCAAAGAGTCAAGAGGATGAATCTAGGAAGCAAATATGACTGTTCCTCTTCGAAAAAGATCTTACAATTACTTTGAAAAAAAATGGTGGCTCTAATTAGAAAAACTTACAATGTGGGGCATCATGATTTTGGGAAGAATTATGTTCAAATTATGCCAACAACTTTCAGCTGTGTCAGGATCCTCTACTCTACTCTGAGAGTACAATTGATTACCTTTGTATAAGCAACTAAACACGAAATTAAACTAGAAGTAATAAGTAACTAGAATTCAGAAATAACAAAGAATAGATGATATGAGAAATAATACAATCTGTATTAACACTCTTCCAGAAGGAAATACATTGAAGAAATCTCACTCTTCCCACACCTCTTGGGTGTACAATAATTCTCCCTCAAGAGTTCTCTCTCAATCAATTACAACCAACTCAAACATAGAGTTGTTCCCTCCAGTGACAATCAACCCAATGGTTGTTGTTGCCTACTCTGATTGTGACAATCAACCCTATTGTTGTTGCCTCCAATACACATAAGCAAATCTTCTTGATCTTGCACCTTGCAGATCTAATTGACCTTGCTTACCATGTAGATCTTCTTGATCTTGCTGCCTTCAAATCAACTGATCTTACACCCCTTGAGACAACCAACCCAATTGTTGTTCTTGCCTTCAAGTTGAGGATCTAATCTTTATCCTTAGTCCTTGATTATAATACAGCCCCATGGGTCTCTTAAATAGATCCCAAACCAAACAGTAATTAGAAACATAGATTGAAGACTTAAATTAGTCTTTACATGCAAACTCACTGTTCATCTAAAATTAGAATAGTTCTGGAAACACACAGGTGACCGACGTCAGTTCCTGTCTGACCGATGCCAGCTGACCATAACCGATGCCGGTTACTGTGTAGCTAGAGATGACCAATGTCAGCTGGCTTGACCGATGTTGGTTACTCTGTAACTCAACAACCTCCACATTTGCATACCAGTGAAGCTTTTAGCTCCACAACTTAACAATCTCCCACTTAGAGATAAACAACTGCACCTGTACCTATACCTATACCTATACATCCTCTAATTTGTTTCTAGCTTGTATTTCCATCTTCAAGTTCAATCTTGAAGATCAACCACCAATAGTGAACACATATCCTATGGTGCTTCTCCTGTCATCCAAGTCACCTACCATATTCAAATCTAAATACCCATGTAGAGAAGTGCTTGACCCTGCATAGCATAAATACCTACTGCTAGTCCCTCTCAGATATCTGAGAATCCACTGAACTACTTTCTAATACTCTTTCCTTGGATTGGTCATAAACTTGCTGACAACTCCCACTGCTTGGGTAATATCAGGTCTAGTACATACCATGTACTCAACCTTATCATGTGATTTAGGACACTGTTCATAGCTCAACTTGAACTGTCCAACCATAGTGTGCTAACCGGTTTTGCATCCTATAAATTGAACCTCTCGACTACCTTATTCACATAATCCTCTTGAGACAAAATCAACCTGTGATTTTCCCTATCTCTAGAAATACTCATGCCAAGGATTTTCTTTGCTACTCCTAAATACTTCTTGGCAAATGTCTGAGCTACTTTTACCTTTAGCTCAGCAATTCCCTACATGTGTGACACTGCAACAAGCATATACACTACATACAGTAACATGATAATGTAGCTATCATTATCCAACCTAGTAAAATAAACATAATGGTTACATTGACATTGACTAACGCCATGCTTTGTCATAAACCTATCAAACCTCAAATACCACTATTCTGGAGCTTGCTCAAGACCATATAACCTGGCCTTCTGTCTCACCTGTCCATTCTCTCCTTTCTTTAACCTGTGAATCTATTTGTCTTTCAGTGCTTTCTTTCTAGCTGGTAACTCAACCAAATCCCACATTTGGTTCTTTTCTAAGGAATCAATTTCCTCATTCATGCCATGCTCCCACTGTTTCCTAGATTCTACCTACATTGCCTCTTCAAAACTTCCTGGTTTTCCACCATCAGTGAGCAACAAGTAGTACAAAGAAGGGGAATAACAAATTTGAGGCTTACTTACCCTTTCAGACCTCCTTATGGGCATTTGAGACTCATTGATAGCTTGCTGTCCACCCAAATTTTATTCTAACAGTGACTGATCTCGGTCATCTCTGGCTGATCGATGTCAGTTTCATGTGACCGACCTGACCAACATCGGTTCTTACTTGACCGACGTCGGTTTCAACCTGCTCAACATCACTGACTTTGGTCTCCACCAGACCGATGTCGGTTCCTTCCTGAACCTACCTGACATCACCGACTTTGGTCTCCACCAGATCGACATCGGTTCCTTCCTGATCGACGTCGATTCTCACCTAACCGACGTCGGTAACTATGTTTTCCTGTGAGTGATGATTTTTACTCGCGAGCTCATTTTAGATCATAACCTTGTCTAAATTAACATTGCCCTGCTTATAATTATTTATCCTCTTGAGCTAATCTCTATCTATCACCTCCTCCTTGAAAACCAAGGCTTTCCAATTCTTAAATGTGTCAAAAACATCAAATTTTCTCTTTATGCAATAAACCCAATTCTTTCTTGTAGCATCAAAAACATAATACTATGATCCTTCAATAGAAGCTACCTAAGCTGATCCCCACACATTTGTGTGAACAAGCTCCAACCTGTGCTTCTTCTTTGTTGACCCAGTTGTGAGAAACCTCACTTTCTCTTGTTTCCCAAAAATATAATGCTCACAAAAATTTAGATCTATCAAATTTGAAAGCATACCTTTTGACTTAAGAACATCTATTCTCTTCTCACTCATGTGACCAAGCCTACAGAGCCACATCTTTGCATCTACATCTGAAGTAGATAAAACACAAGGAGAATCAGTAATACAAGTAGATAGATAAAGTGTACCTACTTTCTTACCTCTTGCTAATACAAGTGCACCCTTGGAAACTTTCTAAGATTCTGCTGTGAGAGTTATTGTGCAACCCTCATCACCCAATTTCCCTACAAAAATCAAATTCCTCTTCAGGATGGGTACATGCATGACATCCTTCAACACCCATGTGTTTCCATTCTGCAACTTCAGCTGCACTTCCCCTTTGCCAACCATTTGACAAGGCTCACCATCCCCTAAATAAACTTTTCCAAAGTCTCCATGGACATAATCATGAAAAAATTCTCTATTTGGGGTTGCATGGAAAGAAGCACCATAATCTAAAACCCATGATTCTACCTGACTATCCAAAGAAAATATGAGAGCATCCTGTGCAACAATACCTGCATCTTTTGCTTCTTCATTACCTTCATGCTGATCTTATTTCAACCAACAATCTTTCTTTGCATGTCCTTTCTTTCCACAATACAGATAATCTTCTATCTGCATCCTCCATAATTGATAATTCTTGCCATTGAATTTATCCATTCTTAGTTTACTTTTTTCTGCCATTGCTTTACTCCCACTCAAACAGAAACCCCTGTGAGTGACCTATAATCAACAAACATTAACACGCTCTATACCACTTGTTAGTGATCCTAGCTCTGATACCAACTGTTAGTGAACCAAGCTCTGATACCAACTGTTAGGATCCTCAACTCTACTCTGAGAGTGCAATTGATTACGTTTGTATAAGCAACTAAACACGGAATTAAACCAGAAGTAATAAGTAACTAGAATTCAAAAATAGCAAAGAATAGATGATACGAGAAATAATACAATCTGTATTAACACTCTTCCAGAAGGCAATACAATGAAGAAATCTCACTCTTCCCACACCTCTTGGGTGTACAATAATTCTCCCTCAAGAGTTCTCTCTCTCAATCAATTACAACCAACTCAAACACAGAGTTGTTCCCTCCAGTGACAATCAACCCAATGGTTGTTGTTGCCTACTCTGATTGTGACAATCAACCCAATTGTTGTTGCCTCCAATACACACAAGTAGATCTTCTTGATCTTGCACCTTGCAGATCTAATTGACCTTGCTTACCATGTAGATCTTCCTGATCTTGCTACCTGCAGATCAACTGATCTTACACTCCTTGAGACAACCAACCCAATTGTTGTTCTTGCCTTCAAGTTGAGGATCTAATCCTTATCCTTAGTCCTTGATTACAATACAGCCCCATGAGTCTCTTAAATAGATCCCAAACCAAACAATAATTAGAAATGCAGACTCAAGACTAAAATTAGTCTTTACATGCAAACTCACTATTCGTCTAAAATTAGAACATTTCTAGAAACACACAGGTGACCGACGTTGGTTCCTGTCTGATCGATGCCGGCTGACCATAACCGATGCCGTTTATTGTGTAGCTGGAGATGATCGATGTTGGTTGGCCTGACCGATGTCGGTTACTCTATAACTCAGCAACCTCCACATTTGCATACCAGTGAAGCTTTTATCTCCATAACTTAACAAGCTGTAGGTTTATTTTTCCCCTCTAAAATCCCCAGCTGTGTCTCTATCTTTTTATCTATAAATCCATGGCTTCCTCATTTAATACGCAGATCTAATACCACTGATATCTAGGACAATAGAGGAATAGATACAAAAATATATGCAAGAAAAGCAATGTAAAATCTTATTATTTATTTTTGTACAATGTAAGCCATTAAAAGGCTTACGGGAGAGAAGTTCGTTAAAAAAACCAACGGGAAAATAACATGTGCAACAAACTACTAACCAAAACAACAACAAAATTAAACCAAAACATTTTGGATCATTAAAAATAATCCAACAACTATTGCTTCGCATCCCTACGAGGGCATGTACATTGAAACATATCACACCTTCCCTTTGATTTTGTGATGATGCAAAAATGTGTCATGTAACATTGATCAATGACACGTGGCAGTACACAATTACTTCAAAATTTCTCAGACTTGAGTTTTTCTTTCTCATGCCTTGGTTTACTAAGTTATAAATTTGTGAGTGAACATGATGTCGAAACTTGGAAAGTTACAATTGCTTCATATCCTCGCAAGTGTTTGGACCCAACAAAATTCTTTCGACAAGTCGCAAAGATGCAAGATTGTGAGAAGATGATGTGTAGCATTGTTGAGTTGATCCTACCTTAGAAAAAGTTATGAATCACTAAGAAAACTTAATGGGTGGCAAGTTTAGGCTAACTGTGATGAAATATGAGAAATTTACCATGTCTATATGCTACAAATAAGTGTGAAATCCCACCATCGAGTCTCTGAACCTACATGACAAAGCACTAAATTCAACGACCAATAATGATGCGAGACAAAGCGAAAGAAAGTATCTAAACCTATTATAAAGCCTTGCAAATCTCTTAGCCTAAAATTTACCCAAAATAATGCATATATCTAATTTGAAATAATTCATAAGATAGCCATTAGCATATATCAAAATAATATTTTAATTAATGATGACTATTAGATCTAACAAACAAACTAGAATAATGAGGTTTTGAATGCTTTGCTCATGTTGTTTTCAATGTGGGACACTATTATGAAAAGAATGAGGTGTGTTGGTCATAATAAATGACGACTTCTATGGGAAAAACACTGTTAAGTGTTTAGAACTTAAAATTTATGGTTTTGTTTTAGACAAACCAAATAGATTATGGATAAAAATCCATATTATCAAAGAAAAATTAGATACTTGGGTCAGTTTCAACACAACATTCTAAGTTTTAATACATCCAATAAGTTAACATGTGAAAAAAGTGATTCATATACCTTTACCTTTGAGATTTCTAATATAACATAAAAATGATTTTTATGATTCAAAATTTTTAAAGGTTCTTTGTTTTATTCGTTGGCTAAGGGGAAGGTTTGGACATTGCTTTGCTGCCAACCAAACATCTATAGCCATGACAAAGATACATTTGGCTTCACTCTAGACCTTGCTCCATTGCCAATAAGGCATGAAAGTTTACGATGGAGGTTACTTGAATCACCCTTTCTTAAGAGAATTTTTAAATTTTTTTAAGATATTCATATTCTCATTTAATTTTGATTTTGATTTATTTACTCCAAGACAGTTGGGAACTAGAATAATGAAGGTAAAATGATCAATTTTGAAAAGTTATTGTAATAGAGGATTTCCTTTCTGCTATTTCATAAACTTCAAGGTAGTTTTTAGTGTGTCAAAGTGTGATATTAACCTCTCTTCAGTAATAATTTTTTTCTTAATTCACATGCCAATTATTTAAAACAATAATCATATCTTAATTTGAGAATATGAAATATCCTGCTATGATATTGGCTACCTCAAATAAATTCCGACCTCCTAAATTTTTAACTCTTTATAGTGGATTCATTATTTATTCAATGAATTTAGAAGTTTCTAAGCATTTTATTGCTATGGTAATTCAACCAATTAAAAACACTGTAAGGAAGGAGAAGGAAAATATTTTCTACTTGTATTCCAAACCACTCAGATAGTGAACTTAAATAATTGTAAAATAATAGGAAGGCAAACCCAACAAAAAATAAAAATGACAGAAAGCATGAAAGAAATAGAAAGTAGAGAAACAAACAAAAGTAAATGGAATGACTCTAATCCTACTCTACACCTACACTAATTCTAAACTAAATAAAAACAACTTGGGCTTGGAGGGTGGATTTGAAAATTTGGCATGAAACATTTAGAACTTCATAGGAAGAGCAAACTCTTTTTCACAGTCCTAAGCATAACAAAAGCATTCTTATATTCTTTTCAAAAATTGTTTCAATTTGTACATTCCAAATACAAGAAGATGCATAACCAAAAATTTCACAAAATGAGTGAAATCAATAATAGAATTGGGCTTAGGGAAGCATACCTCAAACTTAAGCCAAATAAATTAATGAAATAATTTTACCTAGACCTCTGTGGTATTTGGAATTGGAGCATAATGAATACCCATTCTTTGTGATGTGATTCAACTTATAAACATGTTTCTATTTCTTCATTTTGTACAGGGTCAATGAGATTTTTTGTATCATTGTCAACCTCTATCTTCTCACCAACATCACTATTATACTATTTCTACTTTTGCATCATTGTTCTCATTCCCAATGGCTTGTTAATTGAATCTCATGCAAAACTGTTTCTTATTCACTTGACGGATCCTCAATTTCCTACAATTCTACTATGTGAACCTCTTCTGCATCCCTCTCAAAGTTAGAATACACATTTTTTTTTTAAATTTCAACATATTCCTTGATATCACATTCATTTTCATCTATAACACAAGTTGTATTTGGTTCAATTGGAAGAGATGATTAAAATGAATGATAGTTTATTGTTGTTCTGAAAGGCAACTCCCTATCCAACATGAAAACTTCTACATAATCTAGAGCTAATCTATTTTATGGAGATGCTTTTAAGAACATGGATATGAGGGGATTTAAGGTATTTATATATACATCTAAAGGTCTATAGCTATTGGAAATGCTGTTGTAAATCTCTTGAAACTTGAGATTGAAATACTTGATTGGTTGATTAGGTTGTCCTTTGAGTGTGAGTAACCGTTTTAAAAAAATTAAAAGGGTCAATTAGCTATCCAAATTTTAGAAGAAATACATATTCTAATTCTTTCTAGCTAGGAATTAAACTAGACATGGAATTTAGAAACCAGTCATACTCAAGACTATCTAATGTGAAGAGAAATAACCTACATGTTACATCCTAATGCTAGATATTAAAGAATCCCATGGTTTTTTGAAAACATGAACATGTTTTTCAGTTGTTTTGTCATTCTAAAACTTTGGAATGTACTTTGAATATTTTTTGAGCATTTCATGATGGACTCTAGGAGTGCTAATGCCTATTTCAACAAGCTAGGCCATACTTTTTACCTCTTTTTGATTTTATACTTTTCTAATTTTTAAGTCTTTTTGACATATTTGAAAAAGATGAAAAAACACATAGGCAGAAGAATTGATCATAAGAGAGTCCTCCTAGTGTAATTATTGATCTTGATTATACATTTTAAGCACACTAAGGACCACATAGGTTTACCCTCTTATTTTAGGACTACAGGATTTGTCCATGGCATGAGTTGTAAGTTTAGACACTCTTATGTACTCTACATGGAATCACAATGTGTGACATACAAGGCCACAAGGGAGATTCAATTAAGTGATCATAATAGCACCCCAAGATACATATTTATAATGACACTATAATACAACACCCATATCTCATAAAAAAGTAAAAACAAGAGGGAAGGGTAGGACAAAGAAGAAGGTTTAGATTTCAATTTAGTAGCTGATGTACTAAAAAATTGAACACGTGTGAAATTTTAGCGTTTAAGTCAAATTGATCACAATCAATCAATTTTGGTATAGTTAGTAGTAAAAACATGTTCAAAATCTTAAGTGTGTATTTTAAATTAATTCTTAATTATCTATGAGAAAAGGTTGAGAAAATATAAGTCTTTTGTACTTTGACTAGTTTTGGGTATCTGTCAAACATTTATTAGAAGCACAACCCTTGTCATGTATCACTATGGAATATGAAACTTTGCTTAACATACTTTAATTTTTGATGTTTGTCAAACATGTGTTAGAAGTATAACACCTACCTAACATGCCTCAGATTTCCAAACCCTCTTTTGCACTATTAGGAACTTTGATGATGTGCACACACACTCAATGGAACCCAAACTTTGTTCATGTACATGGTGGAAACTGATTCCCTAATCAACACATAAAGGAATCTTGATGCATGCAAAACACCATTTTAAAACATAAAATTATAATCCTAAAATTTATGGCCATAATTGCCTATGCATGCAAAGTCTTTGCCTGCTGTATAACTGCCTAGGCCACTCATTTCTCTTCGTTGCACTTCAATTTGGATTTCTCTCTTTGTGATTCCTTACAAGTCCTTACTTTTGTCATTATTAGGAATAACCTAACATTAGTGCTCACATTATTTGTATAGGCTAGTAAAATATATATTTGTAATATTATTATGAGTTGTCATACAACTCATTAATAATATAGTGTAATAAAATAGTTTAAAATAATGAGTGAGTTGTAGTCACAACCCACGTAACTATTTTAGGTGTGAGAAATCATAAGATAGATTGTTGGGATTCAGGATAACCATTACTCCTTATTTATAGGAGTTCATTGTACTATAAATTTGTAACACTTTCTCATTTGAAATAATCCTGAATAAAATATTATTATTTTATGTATTTATTGTCTGAGTATTTTCCTAAGTAGTTTTTGTTTAGCTGATAAACTCTATTCAAATATAAAACTAGAATCAATATCTGGTATGAGAGCAGGTAAGTAAAAATTTGTGAAATCCCTATGGAGTCTTAAAATTTGTAAAGGGGCATCATGATTATGCTAATGCTCCAACATACAAAAAATATTTCAAACTATTTGTGCACCTGATAACATATCTCACCTCGATGTTTATTTCAACACTAGCCTTTTTAGTATTGATTGGCTTAAATATGTCTTGTATTCAATGTCAAAGTTAGAATTTGGCTTGGTCTATATTATGCATTTCCATCTACTTTATACTATTCAAAATACGTGATATGAGATAGCCATTTTATGAGGAAGATGTTCAAACTACAATTTCAAGTGATGTCTAGCCTGCCTACTTAGATCTGTATCACGTCAGGGTTCACAAATTTCCTAGATTGACACATAATGTTTTGCATTGATTTTTTGGTTACCAGTTCATCCTACATTCTACTTGACACATCACCATTTTATAAAGCATCATTTGAAGATCTTATTGATAACAAATGATACTGATGTCCATATCATTAATAATCTTTGAGATCATTGTGTGACATTGGTAGTTTTTTTTTTATGTATGCCACACCATTTTTTTGTTATTGTTGCACCACTTTAGGACTACTTAGAATGATTCAATAGCATAGTCAAGCTTTACATTTAGTTTTCCTACCATTTAATCCCTACATACTATTTATTTTCTTTATGTTGTATCTTACCATGAATATGTGGATTAGTTATGCCATGTAGAATTCTAACAAGACATACACCATCCACTTCAAGTTTTTCCATGCCATTCACCCTCCATTTCTTCACTAGTTTGTGCTTTAATTTTGATATCACCCAACAAATCTGCTATGTGTATTCAACCATCAAGTTGCCAAGTCACTGTCATCGTCCATGCAATATTAGAGTCCATTCACTTGTTTGTACATAGATTCCAAATAATTTTTGGTATAGATAGTAGTTTGTTTTATTTAGTATCATTTAAGTTTATATTTGGTCAAAGCATAATAAAGTCAGGTAAGTGTTTTAAGATTTAGTTGTGATGTTCGATCTTCCTCATAAGTTTAGGTAAGTGTGTTGTGTTGCATTTAATTTCTAATTATAGCCTATAATTGTATTAGAAATTAAAATTAAGTTTAGAATTAGATAGGGCTATAGTTTATTAAGTTATCTATCCATTATTGGTTGTGTATCACCAAAAAAAAATGTCTCATCAGTTCTTTAGTATAGTTATTAAAAAAACATTAGAGTTAATGAGTCTAATTGGATTTTATAAAATAGATCTATGTTTTTATAGATTTGAGTCATTATGTATTAATTTGTAAAAAGACCTAAAAATGTCAAGTATTTTTAGAAACTTGCTATTGTCAAAAAGTGTCAAAAGTAAGGATCTCAAAAATATTAGTTTTATAATTAGGCGCATTATTGTTTGCACGTAATATCCACATTGTGAGGGGGATTTCTCATTCGACATTTAGTTGAGGTTCATGATCCATATATTTATCTAAGCTATAAGTATGCAAGAGGATGGAAGACACATGAGACTGGAGGAAAAATAATGTCCTCTCATTAGCCACTAACGACAAGGCCGCATAATGTTTTAGTGGCATGTTTGTTCATATATTTTAGTTGTGTTTTTTTTTACTTTCTACAAATAAAGAACAAATTATACATACCTATTCAAATATTTTATTAAGTGAGCATCTTTATATGTCCCCTTAAGGTAAAAATAGTGATGATGACTAATAGTGTGTTGTAACATCATGTGTTTTTGGTTGTTGGTTAACCACATGTAAAACCATCTTGTTTGTAGGTTGGTGGTAAACTGAGTGTAAAACCATCCTTTGTTTGTAGGTTATTGGTAAACAAAGTGTAAAACCATCCTGGTTATTTGTAGGTTGGTGGTTAGTTAAGTGAAAAACCATCATTCGAGATTGTTAGTGGTTGCAGTATAGAATAATGTTCTCCCTATGTTTGCACTAAGGGGGGAATGTTAAGAATAACCTAATGTTAGTGCTCACATTATTTATATAGGCTAGTAAAAAATATATTTGTAATATTATTATGAGTTATCATATAACTCATTAATAATATAGTGTAATAAAATAGTTTATAATAGTGAGTGAGTTGTAGTCACAACCCATGTAACTATTCTAGGTGTGAGAAATCACAACAAAGATTGTTGGGATTCAAGATAGCCTCGACTCCTTATTTATAGGAGTTCATTGTGCTATAAATTTGTAACACTTTCTCATTTGAAATAATCCTGGATGGAATATTATTATTTCATGTATTTATTATTTGAGTATTTTTCCTAAGTAAATTTTGTTTAGCTAATAAACTCTATTCAAATATAACACCATAATCAATAGTCATCATTGTACCTTCCCATATTTTGTATCATTCTCCTTATAGGATCCCATTGCAACTCAACTATGGATTTGTCTCTCTTAGTCTATATTTTCCTCATCTATGAACTCTAGGGTTTTATTTTGTAGATTCATTCCTTTAATGGGTTTTTTAAAAATCTCCATCAAAAAATTCTTCAAAGTTTACGGTCTAAGTTTTTAATAATCACTCGATGGATTTATAAATTTGGATTCAATTTTTAAACCTCCAAACCTCCTAAGAACACTCTTCATCGACAATAAACACATCTCAAAGATTCAATCATTGTAAATGAAATCTTGGAATTCTAAGCCTTATATGTCATTCATTGGAATTTTGAGCCTTGTAGGTATTTCAACAAACCCTCGACCCATGCTCAACACCCATAAAAAATTTAGCCTATGCTCAACATAATGTAGGATTTTGAGCATTGCATAACATATGTCAAACTTCTGAGGCCTGTTTTGCACCCCTCATATTTCCAAGTTTTGTAAACATAACTATAGGATCTGATCCTTGCTCCAACATACACAAAGCTCTGATTTCTTGTTGAATAGGTCTTGAATATTTATTTTCATTTTAGAGAGGGTTATCTCATCATATGTCTACATCAGGAACCCTAATAAAGAAGGAGAACACAAACATAAAGTATCAATTCAATAGGTTGTTTCCCCTTTAAATTTGGAATCTAACATATATAATATCACATATACTAACTCGAAGCACATAGATCTCACAAATTTATGGAAACTAATCAATGCAATTAAAAAATAGATTGGGGTCAAAGCATTCATGACAATGGCTTCACTCAAGCTACAAATTTTTTAATATCAGTACAACATCTAGAGTTAGTGTTGTCTCTAGAAAAAATATGTTAAAGAAAGAAGAGAATTTAAGAATTTAAAAGGATATTATATACTTTGCCTTTAAATAGAGAATATAGATAACATGTTCAAATTGTGTGATTGTGAGTCATATGTTGATATTTCTCCAAGTTTTACTCAATAATTTTGGGAATCTAAGACAAAATCTTGTTCCAAGATGGTTAACAAGTAATGACTTATAAAACCCTAAATTTCAACAATAATATTGCCAAAAACCATTTCAATATTTTATTTCATCAATAAAGTCAATGACATCATCACACTCCTAAAAATAGTTGTTGGAAACCTCATTGCTAGATATTTTTAGACATCGATGTATATGTACATCTAGACCGTTCATCAAAATCAAAAATATATCAATTAGGGTGAAGTGATCAATGATTCCATCCACAAATAACTGACAAAGGTTATTATAACATTGAAGTTCTATATGACTTCATATTTGGTCTATATGGTTACCTGTAGAAGGATCTATAATGGATGGAATACAATGGGTGATATGGCCTCTTCCAAAAACTATGAATTCCATCCCCAAATTAATTTGAAGGAGAGTTCACATCATTTCCATAGGTTCAACAATGTATTAGTGTAATATGTCATTCATATGTTTGAATCTAATCATTATAATGTAAAAATATCAGTTGAAGCTTCTACTGAAATTATAATTGGGGAACTTAGTTCATACAATTTACAACTTTATTGTACCTCAAAATATGTGGGTGAGAAATGGTTTCATACATGATTTTAAGGAATGTAAATGACAAATAGGCTTTGATGGAATTGGTGAGACAAATAGTTAAAACTCATAAGTTTCTATCTAGCAAACACAAGACTAGAATACATTTCCAATTTCCATAGGAAGGTACACATGTGCTTCACTAGCCAAGGCAAAGGCTATTAATGGTGAAAAGACTCAAGTCACTCTTCGGTCTTTTTGATAATAGGCCTTCATTTCATATCAAATGTATACTTGAAAATATTCTCAACTCTATATACCAACATGTATCCCATTTTGAAGACTTTTAGATGGATTGTTATGATGAGACAAAAATCAGGGTTCGTGACTATTTTCACTTCAGTTTAGATCAACTCATTGAATTAAAGATAAATATTTCAAAGAAACTATAAGATAAAGAGGATGTTGTAGATCCCATTTATGAAGAAAAAGATATTCAAAAGTCCTCTTCTATAGATGTTGGATAACATATTTGTCCTTATCTAAAAATGTTATATTTTGACTCTATACCTTTCTTTCAAGAACAAATAAGTTAAAAAACAAATGGGTGAACTATTAAGACTAGTTCCCCTCTGAATTAAGGTACGGCTCCCTTTAAGATTTTCAATGAATTCAAATATTCAAATACACTTTTAACCAAAAAGTGTTTTAAAGGTAAACTAATATCTATACATCATCATGTTATGAATGCGAGATTTTATAACAACAACATATAATAGAATACACAGATTCTATTTTCAATAATGATTAAATAGATAAACACACACACACACACACACACACACACACACACACACACACACACACACACACACACACACACACACACATAGCTGAACTAGTAAAGGATAAAACACATACAATGAATTGTCTAATGGAAGAGTAATTAATGTATAAAAGAAGATTTCACACAAAAAACCTAATTTCAAATACTCAAATGCACAGATCTAAGTATTCAACAATTAATTGTCCTTTTCATTCACAGATGAAAAATATTTTAGAAAAATATCACATTTATTGTCAACAACAATGGTCCAGTTCTAAAATTTCTTAACTCCTTTTCTCTCTCTTTTTATATATATCTCCATTCCTTTAAAATATATATAGTTGCCCTCTTTAATCAATCTTTCAAACTAAACCAAATTTAAAGTAACTCTAACCCATACGGGATTTAGTTTTTTACAAATTCACTTAAAGATTAAGTTTTGAATAGAAAAACAACTGAATAACTGAATAAAAGAAAGTATGTGAGTAAAATCATTGCTAAGGTGATGGACTAGGATCTCCAGATTTCCCATGTTTGGTTGGGTAGACACGTTGAGCTTTCCACTCCTGAAATACTGTAACAAACTCCTAAATTTTCCTAAGATTGGGAATGAAGACATGTTTTATCCTTGCTTTCTAGATGTTTTCTTCTCTCTAAATTTTCTCCATCTTTTTTGTGTGCTCTGGGAGAGTGTCGATGCAGTGACAAAGAAGTGAATCTACCTTTGAAATATAATAAAATATTTAGTTGATAAGTTGTCACTTTCTTTAATGATGTTGATCCTTTCCCTAAAGGATTGAATCACAATATTGATGTCTTTTTTTGGTTTTCCATCATCTTTTATGTATTTGATATCAATACTCTGTAGATCATGCTGTAATGACTGAATGAATTCAGTTATTTCCTTGATCATTTTTGTGATTTCCATTCATCCTTGTCGGGATACTAAATTTCTCCATTCAATATTTTTTTTACTTACATATAATACATCTTCATCCAGACCTGTCAAGTTATTTTCTGACAATTTTTTTTTTATTCCATACTTTTATACTTCATCAATCTGGTTCATCACGCTCATCCATTTTCCTTCTTTTATCCACAAGGAATTTTGTGTCTTCAAATCTTCAACAGTAATAATGGTTAGATCATACACATTCTTCAATTTATAGATGTATTATGTACCTTTTTGGATGATGCTATCCAACCAATTATCAAATACCCTGGTAACCATTTTAACTCTATGTATCTGGTCCATCATCCTTTGATTGATAGGTGATTTTGGATCAAAAGGGAAGTTGGGCAATTGGTTGTGGATCTAGACTATGAATGGCATCAATATACTCTACCATTAACTGCGCAGTCTATTTTAATTCCATTTTATCTTTATCATCCTTCCAGGTTTTATTGACTATCAATTTTGTGGATGCTTCAAGGTGATGCACATCTATGGCACGTGATGCAGTCCTAAGATCTGTCTTTTCAATTGTAAAATCCTGAATTGTAAGATCTTGGACTTCTTCATTGGTTCTTAGCCTGGTTATTTCTACATTCTAGTTCCCTGTATTAGGATCAACATCTACTCTAGATGTTGTTTTTAACTTTTTGGATTTAGGAGTTGTCTCTAAACATTTACTCACCATATCCTCTAAGGGTAAAGAAAATGGAACTATTTTCCTTTTATTACTGATTGAACTTTCTAGCCATTCAGGTGCAGAGGCCAAGGCTTCTTTATCAGGATTTGGTTGATCAAAAGGCATGTTTGAAATAATCATCAGTTCAGTAGAATCATAAGCAATCACTGTCTATTGATCTGTACTAGCCTCTTCCACCATTGGTGAATCAGATTCTTTATTACCTTTGGCTTCTCATGAGTCTTCTTCATAATTCAAATTCACATTTACTTTTTCAAAAATTTGACTCTTTCTCTTACTTTGGGTCCTTGATTTGGTGGTACGAGGAGGTAGAGTAGTTATAAGGGCCTTCTTAGAATCTTTGATGATAGGATCCCTTCTAGTTTTTTCTCTAGAAGTATCTGTATCACAGATAACAATAAGATAGTTAGAAGAGCTTATTGGGAATGGTGATTCAATTATTGATGTACATTATTGGGAAGCTATGTTTTGAACCCCCCCCCAATTTTTGCTCTCTCAACCATTTCTCAATTATCCTTATCATTGGGAGGGTCTTAACCTCAATTATATCTTCTTCATTTTTCTCCCAGTCAATTTTTGTAATAGGTGATTGTTTTATTTACTCAAAGTGTGGATCAGTCACCTATTCCTTATTGTCAAAAATTCTAGAAATGTCCATATTTAAATTGAGGGTAATAATTTTCCCTAAGGAGAACCTGGAACACAGTCTTCTTCTAACTTCAAATTCATTCAAACAATCCTCCCACTAATCCTCTAATTGAGGAATATGTGAAAACCCTGTTCCAAGATCCAAGTTATCTCTGACAAAACCTTTGCTGTCAAATTGTGATATGGCTATGAAGTATTGAAAATTGAATTTCTTAAGATCTAATTCTAGATTTAAAGCATCAGAGATTGACTTGCATGAATAATGTCTAAGTTCAATAGGAAAAGATATACTAGATTTCATTTTTGTTTGGAATTTTTTATCTACATGTGTTAATTGTCTGGAGACTTCTATTAACCTAAATCAATCAAAAATATTCCTCGATAACCTCAAAGGTTCACTGTCGAAACCCCCAACTCTGATATAAGTGAACTTGGAAAACTAAGTGAAGAAACTACCATAAATGTTGATTACTTGCATAGCTTCATCAGATAACCTTTTATTGATGTTGTTTGATAATTCAAAAGTCATTCTCCTAGTAAAAACATCATTGACCCTCCTATAATTTTCATAGAAATTATGCATTTGTAACTGTGAGTAATAATCGTAAATTTTGTTGTCTTCAGCCAAGGGTGCATGAGGTAATCCTACCCATTGTCTTTTAGATGCCAAGTAATAGAAGAGGTATGAAGACATATAACAATCTTTATTTCCCAAACAATTACTTAAACCTATATGCAAAAATTTTGCTACAATTTCTGCCCAATCCAAATATTGCTCTCCTTGGAGGATCACCTGTATGAAGAAGTAAATCCAATCTTCCCAATAATATGCATGACCATTGCCTTTTAGTCTATGTAGTAATACTATAATATCTTTTACTTATAAAATCATATGATTTCTTGTTAATGGTTTGGGTAGTCTTGAACCCCCTTTTTGGAATTTCAAAATCCAATTCCTAGAAATCACACTATAGTATATTACTTTCTTTAATGAAAAATAACCATATGAAGAAGTAATACTGAGGTCAAAATATGGTTCCTTGGGAGGAATTCTCATTATAGACATTAGGGTTTGTTTATTGATATGCAGTAAAATATTGCCATCTACAGTCCTGATGCACATGTTCTGAGGTTCATATCTATTCATGTGTTCAAGGACTAATTTAGGGCATTGGACAACCATGGGAAAGGCCGCAACTTCAACCAAGCCACTTTCTACTATCTTCTGCATCATAAGATTTGACACGGGATTTCTAGCCCTTTCCTTAAAATCTTCCAAGTCATATTGGACCAGAGAAGTGTCCCCAATTTCATGGTTACAGGTTGGAGGATATAATGAAAAGAAAATGTTTTGAACTTATTAAATTATGTTGTAAACTCAAAAGGATCCTTCTTTCCAACAAAGTAAAGGGAACAACTTATAGTAAGAATAAAATTCACCTTTAAATTTATCTAAAATCATTGTGAATTCAAGCAATCAAATATCTTATACCACATGTATTGTTCTCTTTTGTATCACCCAGTATGCTTATTTGCTAAATTTGAATTATTATCTCTTGATACATATATTAACCAGATCAAATAATTAAACTGAAACAATATGCGCTAAACATGCTTGATAAGACATGCAATTTGACATATGCATTAATGGCAATCATTTTTTAAGTGTGATTTTGATGAGTAATGATTATCTATAACCTTGTGAAAATTTAAAATTTTCTACTTTAGAATAAGTTTTGGATATATTCTCCTCTAATTCCTTTGCTAATTTTAACTTAGAGAAAGCCTCAGGGAGAGATGAGAGTATAGTCATTGAACCATTAAAATTTTGAAAATATGGTTTAATTTTGAAGTTCAAAGATACAAGATGAACTACATAGACTGACCAATATTCAAATGATCTTTCCAGAAACTTTGAACTTTGAAACATTGAACCATTGAAATCTTGAACTCCACTATGTAGGTTCAAGTGGTAGGTTCAAGCGATAGATTCAAGTGATAGGTTCAACGATACATTAATTTATACAAGGGAACTGAATGAACATGACTCTTTACAATATATCGAGTATTGAATTCTTGAACCATTGAACTCTTGAACTATTGAAATTTTGAACTCCAAAAAAGGGTTCAAGTTCAACTGAAAGGTTCAAAATCATAATTGAAATACACAAAGGGACAAACAGTTCACTTTGAGAAATATTGAACCATTGAACCATTGAACTCCGAGAAAGGTTCAATTTTAAAGGTTCAATTCTTATAATAATTTACACACAAAAGGTGATAAGCGAGTGAAATTATTTTATGGCAAAATTCATGAAAAATTGAATATGGGCGACTCAAAAGGTATCATTAGCTCTGACTAAGGACTGCATTTTATGACAAAATGTAGAGAATTCAGAGACTCTAGTTACACAGACTGAAACACAATAATGGAAGAAAAAGAGAAATAAAAACCAAAAATGGGAAAGGAAAACACAAAATATGACAACAAAGGAAAGGCTATGAATAAAATAGGGAACACCTATTTCACAGTCGATACAACTTAAGATCCTGTCCATTATAGGACAAGGGTAAAACAACTCCATCCATATACTCCAATTTAAAAGAATTAGGACCAAGTATCTGGTGAATTTTAAAAGGTCCTTTCCAAAGTGAATCAAATTTTCCATGTGCTCATTTAGGTTCTCTCCTTCTATCCCATAGCAATACTTCATCTCCTTCCATGAGCTTTCTAGGTCTAGTTTTCTGATAAAAAATCTTTTTAACCCTGGTTTGATGAGCAGTAATCCGATCAACCAGTTCATTCCTCTCCTCCTTAATTTTAGTTAAGTACATAACTCTTTTCTCTAAAGAATCTTGAAAGTACTGATCTTGAATAACATTTTGTAATTTAGCTATAGATAATTCCAAAGGTAATGATAACTGTGCTCTTATCGCATAAACTAGCTCAAAAGGTGCCATTCCTATTGCTCTTTTTGGGGTTACCCTATCAGCCCAAAGTGCTTCATATAGTTTCTTATGCCAATCTTTGGGGTTATCACTCAAAAATTTATTCATGATGGATATTAGATTTTTATTACTGGACTCTGCTTGTCCATTCCCTTGAGGGTAATAATATGATGAGTGAGAAAGAGACATACTATGTTCATAGTAGAATGAAGTAAGTTCCATTGAAGAAAAACTGGTAGCTTTATCTGCCACAATCTTTTGAGGAACACTAAAATGTACCAACATATTTTCATTGAGAAAATTACATACCACTTCTGAAGTGGTTCTCTTCACAGGGGATGCTTCAACCCATTGTGTAAAATAATCAGTTACTTTTAAAATGTGTGTATGATCGGCACTTGAAGGAGGTGAAAGAGGCCCATTGAATTCTAATCCCCATTGTTTGAAAGGTTCTTCAATAATGACAGGCCTCAAAGGTAATGTTGAAAGTTGTGGTCTTCCTAAAAATAGTTTGCATTTTTCACAGTTAGCCACCCATTTATATGTGTCTTTGAACATACCTGGCTAATAATAACAATTTCTAAGGATTTTGAAGGCTGTGATCGAAGAAGAGAAATGTCCACTAGAGGGTTCATTATGAGAAACTTCCAATAGTTTAGATTTTTGTTCCTTATCTACACACCTCATAAAGGATCCATCTAATCCCTTTTTGTATAGGACATCACCCTAAATCACATATTTTTTTGATTTTAACTTCAAATTTCTTTTCTCCTTTAAGGATAAGTGACTAAGACAGTCTCCATAAGTAAGATAGTGTGCCACGTTTAGGAACCATGGATCTTGTAAGCTCACCAATAGGACAATATGAAGTTCTTATTTTTCTTCTTTACTTCCAACTATCAATTTACACAAACCTTGACCTCTAACTAATTTGGTTGGCTTAATCTCTAGGTCATATTCTTGAATTTTAGCAATCCATGTTGCTCTATTGTTTATCCCAACCTCTTGCTGAGTCAGAATGCTTTTCACAACTGAACTAGGAATAAATACAACTAAATAAGAATGAAGTATTTAATATCTGAATTGTTTAACATCCTTTACTAAAACAAAAGCTTGTTTCTCAACCAAAGAATATTTAAGTTCATGTTTCTTGAGAGGAACACTCATAAAGGCTATTGGGGCTTCTACATTTACTTTATTTTTTTTTAACAAGATACCAGACATGGTATGTTCTAAAGCATAACAATAAATAACAAAATATTTTTGTAAATCAAGATTTACCAAAGTATGTGTTTCTGCAATCACCTCTTTAATATCTTCAAATGCGTTCTTAGCAGCTTCATTCCATTTGAATGCTTGCTTTTCACTCATCATTCCCATAATATGTTTTGTAATCTCAATAAAATTAGGAATGAACCTTCTGAGAAAATTAATCTGGCCAAAGAAAGACTTCACTCCAGTCCTATTAGAAGGAAGGCTTAGTTGTTGTAATGCTCTAACTCTTTCTAGGTCAATTTTTATTCCACTTTTTGAAACTAGGTGTCCTAATAACTTCTGTTCTGTAACATGGAAAACTAACTTCTTAAGATTAAGAGATATCCCATGACTCAGACATCTTTGTAAGATGGTCTCCACATCCTTCAGATGATCTTCTCTTTTTCTAGAGAGAATAGTCAAATCATCAAGATAAATGACAATAATTATATCTTTCATATCTTTAAAGGATGAATCCATCACCTGTTGAAAAGTTACACCAGCATTAATCAAATGGAAGGGTATACGGTTATAAACAAAATTTATTTGAGATGTAGTGAAAGTAGTTTTATGTTGGTCAGCTATAGCCACACTTATTTGATTATAACTTGAGAACCCATCTAGCATGGACAACATTTTTGACCCAGCAATAGTTTGCAAGATGTGATCCATTATAGGTAAGGGATAATTATCTTTTAAACTGGCTTGGTTCAAATTCTTGAAGTCAACACAGATTCTTATTTTTCCATTCTTTTTACATAATAGAAAAATGTTTGCCACCCAGGTGGAGTGATGAATTGGATAAATAATCCTAGCCTTCAACATCTTGTCAATCTCTTTAAAGATAGCCTCAACAACTTTTGGGTTGTAATTTCTCAACTTTTATCTAAATGGGATTGCATTTTCTTTCAAAGGAATATGATGCTAAAATATTTAAGGTCATCATAGCACCAAGCAAAGACATCCTTATACTTAATCAATAGATTAATTAATTCATTTTTATTCTCCGGTGAACAACACCTACCAATGGAGATCCATTTAGGGTCAGTCTCACTTCTAATATTGATTTTTTCATAATCCTCCATTTTGTTAGGATTTTGGATAAGTTTGCATTTAGTATATTCATCTTGTCTAGTGAACACATATTCTAGAGAGACTAATCCTTTAAGGATTTTGTTTTCTTTTAATTAAATTACATCATCTTTTGGATTGATCCATGGATTAGGACTGACTTATTTACATTCTATTTCAAAACCTTCAAAATATGTCCCTAGGAACATATCAACATTCTCTAAATTTTTTTTGATCTGTTTATTGCTCTAAAAAACTTGTCAATTTTTAGCATTATCTGGGACATTAAGACGATAGACTAGTTCTATTCTATATGAATCCCTTTTAAAATCAGGGTGTGGAAGAAGAAGAGAAGCTGATACTGCTAGAGAATCTGCCTGAGTGTTCTAGTCTCTGAGAATTACTTCAATAGAAAAGGTATCAAAACATTCTAACTCATCCCAAACTCTATTTCTGTAATGTCTTAATCTGTTATTTTTAACTAAAAAAATGCCTCTCACTTATTTGAAAATTAATTCAGCATCTCCTTTTGCCTTGAGTATTTTTACACCCTTTCCTTTAGCTTCATTTAACCTAAGCAATAAAGCTTCAAATTCTATAGTGTTATTAGTGTTTTTAAATTCTAGTTTGAAAGAGAAAGGAAAAGTTTCACCTTCAGGTGAGATCAACACAACTCCTACTCCTGAACCAGCGGTAGCACAACTGCCATCAAACTCCAAGGTCCATAGATCATCTGAATGAACAGACTTTGGGATAGATTCTTCCTTTAAATCTTCAGAGGAGAGAAAATAAATACCAAATTCACATTCTTCAAATAAAATTTGAGACTTAGGATCATCAAAAGGATATACTGTAAACTTACATTTAACTTCAGGTTCTAGTTTAACTTTCTACTTTCTCACTAGAATTGTAGCTTCTGACCAATCCAATTTAATCTATCCTCCCAAATCTCTACAAAAAGTCCTGATCAAAAACATTCCATAACTAGTAGGGATATCTGCTACCAAGATAGTCAATTTCACCTTTTTATCAGGATAGGTTGCAAGAACAACTTGTGCATCTTTAATTTATTCGAGCAAAGAAATATGTTTTCCATCCATGGAATAACATTTACCAAATATTTTTGTAAGGGATAAGCCTAAGGATTTGGATATAGAAGAAGGCATTATATTATCAAAAGCACCTGAGTCTATGATACAATTGCTAAGTTTATGACTATTTATGAACAAAGAAACATAAAATGGGTTGGGTTTCATATCAGCTGTATAAGGAGTATCATCAGATGAATTGAGGGTCATTCTAGAAGTATGAGTGGGTGATTCAGGTAGAGAAGTAAATAATTGGGCAATGGGAGACTCAGTGTTAATGTTTAATTGATTTTTAGGTTTAACTTGTGTAGGACCATTTTTGACATGTTTAACCAATTTATCAAGATCTTTGGGTTTCAACCTGAGGTATTTAGTAGGGAATATTTGAAATTTTACGGACTTAAAAAATTCTAAAATATCAAAAGAAGTCTCATAATCATTTCTATGTAACAATTTACTTTCTTGTATCTTAGCATCAGAAGTTTTAGTAAAAGGTTCCTTACCTTTAACAGGCACTTCTTGAGAATTAGAAAACTTCGGATTCTTTTGACTTTTGGTAAGCACATCACATGAAGGATCTTCAAGAGTAACCAATATTTCACCTCCTCTTTCTGAATCTGAATCATATTCTAAGAAGTGTATTTTAGAGTCACCAGATCTTTCAAAGCTTCTTTCTTCTTCAGTAATCTCTCCTAAGACATCTTGAGTAGCAGTCATTTGAGTATATCTAAGCATCTCTGGACAAGAATCTCTGTCATGATTAGTATTCAAATGAAAGACACACATGTTAATTTTTCCAGGAGGGGCTTCAATAGTCAATCTTGGTTGTATTAATGCAAGTGGTAATGTCTTACTAGTATTTGCTTGTTGATTCCTCCTGCTAATATCTTGATATGGTTGTTTGAATGAAGTGCTAATATTAGGTAATTGTCTTTTTAAGGCAATCATATCATCGACTAGCCTTTGAACTATAGGATCCATAGAGGATGAGGGATGAGTATTAGGTACTTGGACTTATTTCTTCCATTTTTTAGCCATAATAAGATCATCTTCTAATTCAAATACCAATGATTATGTGTTTGTTAAATTGATAATTGCACCTCTTCTGAGATGAAAAATTATATTAGGAGGCATATAATTAATAAAGAAACAATTTTGATTCTCAGTAGTCAGTATTTTAGTAGTAAGAATCTTGTGCACAATTCTATTGAATTTGGCTATAAATTCCCTCATGGGTTCATGTATCTCTTTCTTGAGGTAAGTCAATTGAGCAAGAAGGGAATTTTCATTTTCTACACTTTTGAACCTATTTTCAAATGTAGTTTTCATATCATTCCAGTTTATGATTAAGGAATCAGTTAGATGATAAAACCATTATACTACAATAAAAATTAGATTTTGCACAAAAAGCCTTATGGCTACATCTTGATGTTGCACGCCTAACACACCACATGCCACTGCAAAGGCAATCAGATGTTCCTATGGTGGTTGTCTTCCATCTCCATTAAATTTGGGTAAATTTTCCCTCACATTTTTAGGCAAAGGATTTAGGTTGGCCCCTAAATTTAGAGGTACTATGGCTGCTCCCCAAGGTTGGGCCATTGGAAGAAAACTTATGGCAAAAAGAAAGATAGTATTAGAAAGAGTTAAGGTTTGACAGACAGAGGATGTAAAGAGTTTAGGAGGGCTAGGAAGTCTACTTCTAGCTTTTCTAATATGGGTAGGAATATAAGGAAAATTTAAGTTTTGCAATGCTTGAAAAGTAGAATCCTTAATTCCTTCTCTTTTCAAAGACCTTGTGTATCTTCTGGAATCTAGCTTATGATATTATAATTATTAACTTTGCACTTCAGGGTGGTTTAATTCCTTGCTGCATTTTTTGATTGTCTCCTTCTTTGCATAAGTAACAACAATCTCTTATTATCAACCAATTCTTTTTTTTCTAATATTCTACTTGCTATTCTATAATCATCAATATTTTGATGAGAATGCCAAGCAAGAGTATTTAACTGACTAATTATATCTTCCTATTCATTTTGAAAACAAGATTAGGTTACAAAACATGAAATATATTTTCATGTGGAAGCACCATTATTGTTGCATATTAAGGTGACTAATCTTTCAGTAAAGATTTAATTTCGATTCCCTAGCGGAGTCACAAAAAAATGTTGGATAACATATTTGTCTTTATCTAAATATATTTAATTTTGACCCTATACCCTTCTTCTTTCAAGAACAAATAAGTTAAACAACAAATGGGTGAGCTATTAAGACTAGTTCCCCTCTGAATTAAGGTACAACTCCCTTTAAGATTTTCAATGAATTCAAATATTTAGATACACTTTTAACCAGAAAGTATTTTAAAGGTAAACTAACATCCATACATCATCAAGTTATGAATGTGAGATTTTATAACAACAATAGATAATAGAATACATAGATTCTATTTTCAATAACGATTAAATAGATAAACATATATATAACTGAACCAGTAAAGGATAAAACACATATAATGAATTGTCTAATGGAAGAGTAATTACTGTATAAAATAAGATTTCACATAGAAAACCTAATTTTAAATACTCAAATGCACAAATCTAAGTATTCAATAATTAATTCTCTTTTTCATTCATAGATGAAAAATATTTCAAACAAATATCACATATATTGTCAACAATAGTGGTTCAGTTCTAAAATTTACTAACTCCTTTTCTCTCTCTTTTTTTTTTATATCTCCGTTCCTTTCAAATATATATAGTTGCCCTCTTTAATCAATCTTTCAAACTAAACTAGAGTTAAAGTAACTCTGACCCATACGGGATTTAGTTTTTTTATAAATTCACCTAAAGATGAAGTTTTGAATATAAAAGTAACTGAATAACTGAATAAAAGAAAGTATGTAAGTAAAATCATTGCAGAGGTGACAGACTAGGATCTCTAGATTTTCCATGTTTATTTGGGTAGACACGTTGAGCTTTCCACTCCTGAAACACTGTAACAAACTCCTAAATTTTCATAAGATTGGGAATGCTGACATGTTTTATACTTGCTGTCTAGATGTTTTCTTCTCTCCAAATTTTTCCTATCATTTCTATGTGCTTTGGGAGAGTGTTGATGCAGTGACAAAGAAGTGAATCTACCTTTGAAATTTGAAATTGGTGATGCACATATACAACATGTGATGCAGTCTCAAGATCTACCTTTTCAATTGTAAAATCCTAAACTGTAGGATATTAGACTTATTCATTGGTTCTTGGCCTAGCTATTTTTGCATTCTAGTTCCATGTATTAGGATCGACGTCTATCCTAAATGTTATTTTTAACTTTTTGGATTTAGGAGTTTTTCCTAAACATTTACTCACCATATCCTCTAAGGGTAAAGAAAATGGAACTATTTTCTTTTTATTACTGATTGAACTTTCCAACCATATAGTTGCAGAGGCCAAGGCTTTTTTATCAAGATTTGGTTGATCAGAAGGTACATTTGAAATAATCATTAGATCGATACAATCAAAAGCAACCACTGTCTGTTGATCTGTACTATCCTCCTCCACCATTGGTGAATCAGATTCTTTATTACCTTTGGCTTCTCCTGAGTCTTCTCCAAAATTCAAATCCATAATTACTTTTTCAAAAATCTGACTCTTTCTCTTGCTTTAGGTCCTTGATCTGGTGGCACAAGGAGATAGAGTATTATAAGGGCCTTCTCAAATTCTTTGATGACATGATCCCTTCCAATTTTTTCTCTAGAAGTACCTACATCATAGATAACAATAAGCTAGTTAGAGGAGCTTATTGGGAATGGTGATTCAATTATTAATGTACATTGTTGGGAAGCTATGTTTTGAACTTCCCCTAGTTTTTGCTCTCTCAACCATTTCTTAGTTCTCCTTATCACTGGGAGGGTCTTAACCTCAATTCTATCTTCTTCATTTTTCTTCCAGTCAATTTCTAGAATAGGTGATTATTTTATTTACTCAAATTGTAGATCAATCATCTGTTCATTATTGTCAGAAATTTTAGAAATGTCCATATTTAAATTGAGGGTAATAATTTGTCCTAAGGAGAACTTGGAGCACAGTCTTCTTTTGACTTCAAATTTATTCAAATAATCCTCCCAATAATCCTCTATTTAAGGAATATGTGAAAACCCTTTTCCAAGATCCAAGTTATCTCTGGCAAAACCTTTGCTGTCAAATTGTGATCTGGCTGTGAAGTATTGAAAATTGAATTTCTTAAGATCTAATTCTAGATTTAAAACATCAGAGATTGACTTGCATGAATAACATCCATGTTCAATAGGAAAAGATATACCAAATTTCTTTTTTATTGGGAATTTTTTTATCTACATGTGCTAATTGTCTACAGACTTCTATTAACACAAATTGGTCAAAAATATACGTCTATAACCTCAAAGGTTCACCATCAAAACCCCCAACTCTGATATAAGTGAACTTGGAAAATTGAGTGAAAAAACTACCATAAATGTTGATTAGTTACATAGCTTCATCAGACAACCTTTTATTGATGTTGTTTGATAATTCAAAAGTCATTCTCCTAGTAAAAACATCATTGATCCTCCTATAATTTTCATAGCAATTATGCATTTGTAACTGTGAGTAATAATCATAAATTTTACTATTTTCATCCAAGGGCGCATGAAGTAATCCTACCCATTATCTTATAGATGCTAGGTAATAGAAGAAATATGAAGACATATAAAACTCTTTATTTCCCAAATAATTACTTAAACTTAGATGCAAATATTCTGTGATAATTTCCACCTAATCCAAATATTACTCTCCTTGGAGGATCACCTGTATGAAGAAGTAAATCTAGTCTTCCCAATAATATGCATGACCATTGCCTTTTACTTTGTGTAGTAATATTATAATATCTTGTACTTCTAGAATCATATGATTTCTTGTTAATGGTCTGGGCAGTCTTGAACCCCCTTTTTGGAAATTTAAAATCTAATTCATAGCAATCACACTCTTGTAAATTACTTTCTTGAATGAAAAATAACCATATGAAGAAGTAATACTGAGGTCAAAATATGGTTCCTTGGGAGGAATTCTCATTACATATATTAAGGTTTGTCTATTGATATGCAATAAAACATTTCCATCTGCAGTCTTGATGCACCTATTCTGAGGTTCATATCTATTCATGCATTCAAGGACTAACTCGGGGCATTAGACAGCCATGGGAAAGACCACAGCTTCAACCAAGCCACTTTCTACTATCTTCTACATCATAGGATTTGACACATGATTTCTAGCCCTTTCCTTAAAATCTTCCAAGTCATATTGGACCAGAGAAGTGTCCCCAATTTTAGGAGGAGAACATATGAGACTAGGACCATGTTCATAATCAAGATATGCAGATTTCATGGTTACAGGTTGGAGGATATAATGAAAAGAAAATGTTTTAAACTTCTTAAATAATGTTGTCAACTCAAAAGGATCCTTCTTTCCAACCAAGTAAAGGGAACAACTTATAGTAAGAGTAAAATTAACCTTTAAATTTATCTAAAATCACTATGAATTCGAGCAATCAAATATCTTATACCCCCTATACTGTTCTCCTTTATATCACCCAGTATGCTCATTTTTTAAATTTGAATTGTTCTCTCTTGTTATAGATATTAACTAGATCAAATAATTAAAATGACAAAATATGTGCTAAACATGCTTGATAAGACATGCATTCTGATATATGGAGTAACGGCAAGCATTTTTTATGCATGATTTTGATGAGTAATGAATATCTGTAACCTTTTGAAAATTCAAAATTTTCCACTTTATAATGAGTTTTGGATATATTCTCCTCTAAATCTTCTGCTAATTTCAACTTAGAGAAAGCCTCAGGGCGAGATGAGAGTATAGTCATTGAACCATTGAACCATTGAAATTTTGAAAATGTGGTTTAATTTTGAGGTTCAAAGATACAAGATGAACTACACAGATTGACCAATAGTCATATGATCTTTCCAAAAACTTTGAACTTTAAAACATTAAACCATTGAACTCTTGAACTCTACTATGTAGGTTCAAGTGGTAGGTTCAAGCAATAGGTTCAAGTGATAGGTTCAACAATACATTAATTTATACAAGAGAACTGAGTGAACATGACTCTTTACAAAACATCGAGTATGGAATTCTTGAACCTTTGAACTTTTGAACTTCAAAAAAGGGTTCAAGTTCAACCAAAAGGTTCAAAATCATAATTGAAATACACAAAGGGACAAACAGTTCAATTTGAGAAATATTGAACTATTGAACCTATTGAACCATTGAACTTTGAGAAAGGTTCAAGTTCAAAGGTTCAATTATTTTAAGAATTTACACACAAAAGGCGATAAGCGGGTGAACCTTTTTAATGGCAAAACTCATGAAAAATTAATAAGGGTGACTCAAAAGGTAACATTAGCTCTAACTGGGGACTATATTTTATGACAAAATGTAGAGAACTCAGAAACTCTCGTTACGTAGACCGAAACACAACAATGGAAGAAAAGGAGAAAGATAAACTAAAAATGGGAAAGGAAAACACAAAATGCGATAACAAAGGAAAGCCTATGTACAAAATAGGGGACACCTATTTCACAGTCGATACAACTTAAGATCCTATTCATTATAAGATAAGGTTAAAAGAGCTCCATCCAGATATTCCAATTTAAAAGGTCCTTTCTAAAGTGAATCAAATTTGCCATGTGCTCCTTTAGGTTCTCTCCTTCTATCCCATAGCAATACTTCATCTCCTTCCATGAAAATTTTAGGTCTAGGTTTTTGATCAATTTTTTTTAACCCTGGTTTGATGAGCAGTAATCCGATCAACCAGTTCATTCCTCTCCTCCTCAATTTTAGTTAAGTACATAACTCTTTTCTCTAAAGAATCTTGAAAGTACTGATCTTGAATAACATTTTGTAATTTAGCTACAGATAATTCCATAGGTAATGATAACTGTGCTCCTATCCCATAAACTAGCTCAAAAGGTGCCATTCTTATTGCTCTTTTTGGGGTTACTCTATTAGCCCAAAGTGCTTCGTATAGTTTCTTATGCCAATCTTTGGGGTTATCACTCACCAATTTATTCATGATGGATATCAAATTTTTATTAACAAACTTTGCTTGTCCATTCCCTTGAGGGTAATAATCTGATGAGTGAGAAAGAGAGATACTATGTTCATAGTAGAATGAAGTAAGTTTCATTGAAGAAAAACTGGTAGCCTTATCTGCCACAATCTTCTGAAGAACACCAAAATGTACCAATATATTTTCATTGAGAAAATTACATACCACTTCTGAAGTGGTTCTCTTCATAGGGGACGATTCAACCCATTTTAAAAAATAATCAGTTGTTAAAATGTGTGTATGATTGGCACTTGAAGGAGGTGAAAGAGGCCTAATGAAGTCTAATCCCCATTGTTTAAAAGGTTCTTCAATAATGACATGCCTCAAAGATAATGTTTCAAGTTGTGATCTTCCTAAAAATAATTTGCATTTTTCACAGTTAGCCACCCATTTATATGCATCTTTGAACATACCTGGCCAATAATAACAATTTCTAAGGATTTTGAAGGTTGTGATTGAAGAAGAGAAATGTCCACCACATGCTTCATTATAAAAAACTTCTAATAGTTCAGATTGCTGTTCTTTATCTACACACCTCATAAAGGTTCCATCTAATCCCTTTTTGTATAGGACATCACCCCAAATCACATATTTTGCTGATTTTAACTTCAGATTTCTTTTCTTCGAGGATAAGTGACTGGGACAGTCTCCATAAGTAAGATAGTGTGCCATGTTTAAGAACCATGGATCTTGTAAGCTAACCAATCAGACAGTAAGAAGTTCTTTTTCTTCTTTACTTTCAACTATCAATTTACACAAACCTTGATCTCTAACTAATTTGGTTGGCTTAATCTCTAGATCATATTCTTGAATTTTAACAACCCATGTTGCTCTATTGCTCATCCCAACCTCTTGCTGAGTCAGAATGCTTTTCACAGCCGAACTAGGAATAAATACAACTGAATGAGAATGAAGTATATAATATCTGAATTATTTAACAACCTTTACTATAGCAAAAGCTTTTTTCTCAACCAAAGAATATTTAAGTTCATGCTTCTTGAGAGGAACACTCATAAAAGCTATTGGGGCTTCTACATTTAATTCATTTTTTTGTAACAAGATACCAGACATGGTATGTCATGAAGCATAATAGTAAATAATAAAATATTTTTGGAAATTAGGATTTACCAAAGTAGGTGTTTGTGCAATCGCCTCTTTAATATCTTCAAATTCTTTCTTAGCATTTTCATTCCATCTAAATGCTTGTTTTTCACTCATCATTCCCATAATATGTTTTTTAATCTCAATAAAATCAGGAATGAACCTTATGTGAAAATTAATCTAACCAAAGAAAGAATTAACTCTAGTCCTCTTAGAAGGAAGGCTTAGTTGTTGTATTGCTCTAACTCTTTCTGGGTCAATTTTGATTCCACTTTTTGAAACTAGGTGTCCTAATAACTTCCCTTCTGTAACATAGAAAACTGACTTCTTAAGATTAAGAAATATCCCATGACTCAAGCATATTTGTAAGACGGTCTCCAAATCCTTCATATGATCTTCTCTTTTTCTAGAGAAAATAGTCAAATCATCAAGATAAATGACAATAATTCTATCTTTCAGATCTTTAAAGGATGAATCTATCACCCATTAAAAAGGTTGCACCAACATTAATCAAATTGAAGGGCATACAGTTATAAACAAAAGTTCCTCGAGGTGTAGTGAAAGTAGTTTTATATTGGTCAGCTACAACCACACTTATTTGATTATAACCTGAGAACCCTTCTAACATGGACATCATTTCTAACCCAGCAACAATTTGTAAGATGTGATCCATCATAGGTAAGGGATAATTATCTTTTAAATTGGCTTGGTTCAAATTCCTAAAGTCAACATGAATTCTTATTTCTCAATTCTTTTTACGTATTGGAACAATGTTCACGACCCAGGTGGAGTGATGAATTGGATAAAAAGCCTTATGGCTACATCTTGATGTTGCATGCTTAACACACCACATGCCACTACAAAGGCACGCAGATGTTCCTCTGGTGATTATCTTCCATCTCCATTAAATTTAGGTAAATTTTCCCTTGCATTTTTAGGCAAAAGATTTAGGTTGGCCCTTAAATTTAGAGGTCCTATGGTTGCTCCCTAAGGTTGGGCCATTGGAAGAAAACTTATGACAAAAGGAAAGATAGTACCAGAAAGAGTTAAGGCTTGAAATATAGAGAATGTAGAGGGTTTAGGAGGGCTAGGAGGTCTACTTATAGCTTTTATAACATGGGTAGGAATATGAGGAAAATTTGAGTTTTACAATGCTTGAAAAGTATAATCCTTAATTCTTTCTCTTTTCAAAGACCTTGTGTATCTTTTGTAATCCAGCTTATGATATTATAATTATTAACTCGCACTTCAGGGGGGTTTAATTCCTTACTACATTTTATGCCTGTCTCCTTCTTTGCCTGAGCAACAACAATATCATATTATCAGTTATATCTTCTTCTTTTTCTAATATTTTGTTTTCTATTCTATAATCATCAATATTTTAATGAGAACGCCAAGAAAGAGTATTTAACTAACTAATTATATCTTCCTGTTCGTCTTAAAAACCAAGATTAGGTTGCAAAATAGGAATTATATTTTCATGTGGAAGCACCATTGTTTTTTCATATTAAGGTGACTAATCTTTGAGTAAGGATTTCAATTTTGATTCCCCAGTGGAGTCACCAAAAAATGTTGTATAATAGATTTTTCTTTATCTAAAAATATTTTATTTTGACTCTATACCCTTCTTCTTTCAAGAACAAATAAGTTAAACAACAAATGGGTGAACTACTAAGACTAGTTTCCCTTTGAATTAAGGTACAACTCCTTTTAAGATTTTTAATGAATTCAAATATTCAGATACATTGTTAATCAAAAAGTGTTTTAAAGGTAAAATAACATCCATACATCATCATGTTATGAATGTGAGATTTTATAACAACAATGGATAATAGAACACATAGATTCTATTTTCAATAACGATTAAATAGATAAACATATATATAGTTGAACCAGTAAAAGATAAAACACATACAATGAATTGTCTAATGGAAGAGTAATTATTGTATAAAAGAAGATTTCACATAAAAAACCTAATTTCAAATACTCAAACACACAGATCTATGTATTCAACAATTAATTCTCCTTTTCATTCATAGATGAAAAATATTTCAGACAAACATCACAAATATTATCAACAACAGTGGTCCAGTTCTAAAATTTATTAACTCCTTTTCTCTCTCTCTCTCTCTCCTCTCTCTCTCTCTCCTCTCTCTCTCTCTCTCTCTATATATATATATATATATATATCTATTCCTTTCAAATATATAGTTTCCCTCTTTAATCAATCTTTCAAACTAAACTAGAGTTAAGGGAACTCTGACCCATATGGGATTTAGTTTTTTTACGAATTCACTTAAAGATCAAGTTTTGAATAGAAAAGCAATTGAATAACTGAATAAAAGAAAGTATGTAAGTAAAATCATTATTGAGGTGACGGACTAGGATCTCCAAATTTGTCATGTTTGGTTGGGTAGACACGCTAAGCTTTCCACTCCTGAAATGCTGTAACAAACTCCTAAATTTTTGTAAGATTATGAATGCTGACATGTTTTCTCCTTGCTTTTCAGATGTTTTCTTCTCTCCAAAATTTCCCCATCTATTCTATGTGCTCTGGGAGAGTGTTGATGCAATGACAAAGAAGTGAATCTACCTTTGAAATCTAAGAAAATCTTCAATTGATAAGTTGTCACTTTCTTTAATGATGTTGATCTTTTCCCTAAAGGATTGAATCACAATATTGATATCTTTTTCTAGTTTTCCATCATCTTTTATGTATTTGATATCAATACTCTATAGATCATACTGTAATGACTGAATGAATTCAGTTATTTCCTTGATCATTTTTGTGATTTCCATTCGTCCTTGTCGAGATACTAAATTTCTCCATTAAATATTTTTCTTACTTACATATAATAGATCTTCATCCAGACCTATCAAGTTCTTTTTTGAAAAAAACTTTGTTATTCCATACTTTTGTACTTCATCAATCTGGTTCATCACGCTCATCCATTTTCCTTCATCTTTTATTCACAAGGCATTTTGTGTCTTCAAATCTTCAATAGTAATTATTGTTAGATCATACACATTCTTGAATTTATGGATGTATTTTGTACCTTTCTGGATGATACTATCCAACCAATTATCAAATACCCTGGTAACCATTTTGCCTCTGTGTATCTGGTCCAACATCCTTTGATTGACAGGTGATTTTGGATCAAAAGACAGGGGCAGTTGGGTGATCGGTTATGGATCTTGAGTATGAATGGTGTCAATACACTCTGTCATTGATTGTATAGTCTATTTTAATTCCCTTTTATCTTTTTCATCCTTCCAAGTTCTGTTGACTATCCTTTTGGTGGATGCTTCAAGGTGATGCACATCTGCGACACGTGATGCAGTCCCAAGCTCTACCTTTTCTCTAAACATTTACTCACCATATCTTCTAAGAGTAAAGAAAATAGAACTATTTTCCTTTTATTGCTGATTGAACTTTCTAGCCATTTAGATGCAGAGGCTGAGGCTTCTTTATCAAGATTTGGTTGATCAAAAGGCACATTTGAACTAATCATCAGTTTGGTAGAATTAAAAGCAATCACTCTCTGTTGATCTATACTAGCCTCCTCCACCATTGGTGAATTAGATTCTTTATTACCTTTGGCTTCTCTTGAGTCTTCTTCAGAATTCAAATCTACAATTACTTTTTTAGAAATTTGACTCTTTCTCTTTCTTTGGGTCCTTGATCTAGTGGCACGAGGAGGTAATTTAGTTATAAGGGCCTTCTCAAATTCTTTGATGATAGGATCCCTTCTAGTTTTTTCTCTGGAAGTACCTCCATCATAAATAACAATAAGCTAGTTAGAGGATCTTATTGGGAATGGTGATTCAATTATTGATGTACATTGCTAGGAAGCTATGTTTTGAACTCCCCCCATTTTTTGCTCTCTCAACCATTCTCAGTTCTCCTTATCATTGGGAGGGTATTAACCTCAATTCTATCTTCTTCATTTTTCTGCCAGTCAATTTCTGGAATAGATGATTGTTTTATTTGCTCAAATTGTAGATCAGTCACCTGTTCATTATTTTCAAAAATTATAGAAATGTCTATATTTAAACTAAGGGTAATAATTTTCCCTAAGGAGAACCTGGACCACAGTCTTATTCTGACTTCAAATTCATTCGAACAATCCTCCCAATAATCCTCTAATTGAGGAATATGTGAAAACCCTGTTCTAAGATCTAAGTTATCTCTGGAAAAACCTTTGTTGTCAAATTGTGATCTAGCTGTGAAGTATTAAAAATTGAATTTATTAAGATCTAATTCTAGATTTAAAGCATCAGATATTGACTTGCACGAATAATTTCCAAGTTCAATAGGAAAAGATATACCAGATTTCTTTTTCATTGGGTATTATTTATCTATATGTGCTAATTGTTTGCAAACTTCTATTAACACAAATTAGTCAAAAATATACCTTGATAACCTCAAAGGTTCACCATCAAAACCCCCAACTCTGATATAAGTGAACCTAGAAAACTAAGTCAAGAAACTACCATAAATTTTGATTAGTTGCATAACTTCATCAGACAATCTTTTATTGCTGTTGTTTGATAATTCAAAAGTTATTCTCCTAGTAAAAATATCATTGACCCTCCTATAATTTTCATAGCAATTATGCATTTATAACTATGAGTAATAATCATAAATTTTACTGTCTTCAACCAAGGGTGTATGAGGTAATCCTACCCATTATCTTGTAGATGCCAGGCAATAGAAGAGTTATGAAGATATATAAAACTTTTTTATTTTCCAAACAATTACTTGAACCTAGATGCAAACATTATGCTACAATTTTTGCCCAATCCAATTATTGCTCTCCTTAGAGGATCACCTGTATGAATAAGTACATCCATTCTTTCTAATAATATGCATGACCATTGCCTTTTAGTCTTTGTAGTAATACTATAATATCTTGTACTTCTAGAATCATATGATTTCTTGTTAATGGTCTGGGCAGTCTTGAACCCCCTTTTTGGAATTTCAAAAGCCAATTCCTAGCAATCACACTCTTGTAAATTACTTTCTTTAATGAACAATAACCATATGAAGAAATAATACTGAGGTCAGAGTATGGTTCCTTGGGAGGAATTCTCATTACAGACATTAGGGTTTGTCTATTGATATGTAGTAAAACATTGCCATTTACAGTCCTGATGCACCTATTTTGAGGTTCATATCTATTCTTGCATTCAAGGACTAATTCAGGGCATTGGACAGCCATGGGAAAGGCCACAACTTCAACCAAGCCACTTTATACTATCTTTTGCATCATAGGATTTGACACAGGATTTCTAGCCCTTTCCTTAAAATCTTCCAAGTCATATTGGACCATAAAAGTGTCCCGAATTTCAGGAGGAGAACATATGAGACTAGGACCATGTTCGTAATCAAGACATGTAGATTTAATGGTTATAGGTTGGAGGATATAATGAAAATAAAATGTTTTGAACTTCTTAAATAATGTCGTAAACTCAAAAGGATCCTTTTTTCCAACCAAGTAAAGGGAACAACTTATAGTAAGAGTAAAACTCACCTTTAAATTTATTTGAAATCACTATGAATTCAAGCAATCAAGTATCTTATACCACCTATGTTGTTTTCCTTTGTATCACCCAATATGCTCATTTGCTAAATTTCAATTGTTCTCTCTTGATATAGATATTAACTAGATCAAATAATTAAACTAAAACAATACATGCTAAACATGCTTGATAAGACATGCATTGTGACATATGCAGTAATGGCAAGCATTTTTTATGTGTGATTTTGATGAGTAATGATTATCTGTAACCTCATGAAAATTCAATTTTTTTTGTTTTATAATGAGTTTCAGATATATTCTCTTCTAAATCTTTTCTAATTTTAACTTAGAGAAAGCCTCGGGGCGAGATGAGAGTATAGTCATTGAACTGTTGAAAATTTTAAAATGTGGTTCAATTTCAAGGTTCAAAGATACGAGATGAACTACACAGATTGACCAATAGTCATATGATCTTTCCAGAAACTTTAAACTTTGAAACATTGAACCGTTGAACTCTTGAACTCCGATATGCAGGTTTAAGTGGTAGGTTCAAGTGATAGGTTCAACGACACATTAATTTATACAAGGGAACTGAGTGAACATGACTCTTTACAAAACATCAAGTATTGAATTTTTGAACGATTGAACTCTTGAACCATTGAACTTTTGAACTCTGAAAAAGGGTTCAAGTTCAACCAAAAGGTTCAAAATCATAATTGAAATACACAAGGGAGAAACAGTTTGCTCTGAGAAATATTGAACCATTGAACATATTAAACCATTGAACTCCAAGAAAGGTTCAATTTCAAAGGTTCAATTATTTTAAGAATTTACACTTAAAAGGTGATAAGCGGGTGAACTTATTTTATGGAAAAATTCATGAAAAATTGAATAAGGGCGACTCAAAAGGCAACAATAGATTGATTAGAACATAGTAGAATCCACATCCTTGAAAGGTATAATTCAAGTAATGTTGGATAGAACACTCACATGACTTAAGAGTAAAGGTTTTAATGTGGAAAAAATAGGTTTCCCTCCATCGATGAAAGAAATTTATGCGGGAATTTTTCACTAGAAACAATCAATTATAGGTCCCTCTTTTGTAGGAGAAACTAGTTAACTTATAGTTCAAACACAACAAGATCAAAATGATACAGCTCATGAAGCTCCCTAAGTTTAGAAAATGCCTATCTCAAAATCAAAAGGACAGGGAAGCATCTTGAGGTACTTTTGGTATTTATACAACACTTGATACTTCTCCTTAAACATTGTTCATTCTCAAAGTTTGGTAATGAATACTACACAAAAATTCATAGCTTCAGACACTATTGTGTTATTTATTAAACCTACTGATCTAGGAGGATCCCCAAAATAGATCTAATTAGATGGTATGCAATATTTTATAAACTACTCACACATCAAATATTCATCGAGATATTTCCAACATAATTTAAATGGATTCAATCTGACACTGTATGCAAAAAAGGCATGGCCTACTAAAGTTAAAGCCAAACATGGAAAAATATGGACAAGGTAAAAATATGGAATCATCATGCTAATTAGAATGTACAAAATTCTAGGTAGACCAATCATAGCTTCACACATGGACCAATTATATGGTGACATGTGGCATAGAGAGAATGCAAATGGGTTTGTTTGGTTTTGGTCTCTAGTCTTTGACATCATACCTACTAGTGTGGGCCCCATGCTATTTGTCGACTGGGGGCCCTTCAATCAATGGGGTCCTTTTTTTATATGGAGGGGGACCATACTACCAACTTCAAACTACAAAGGAAGTGAATTTATATATAAACCTCATTGTATGTTCCCCCACAACCAATGTGGGACTAAATTGTCAATATTTACAAAGCATAGCACCTAAAACAAAGATGTGGGATCTCAAGTCACCATGTGGCATTCCCACCAACCACAAATGCATATGATACATGGATGCACCAACATTTTAAGTGCCTAAGATAAATTGAGTACTGAGTAAAGCATGGTCTTCATGTCCAATTGAATAGGCATGGAAGATTGTATTTAAATAACAAGTTCATATCTATCCAAATGCATGTAGGTTTAAACTCCACATTAAAAAAATGCTAAAATCTTGTCAAAAATATAAACATGGGAGGTTGGATTCAAACCCAACACCTCCCACCCATATATATTGGTCCTACCCATTAAGCTACACCCCATTTTTGGAAAGCAAAGTGTATGATTTTGTAGTTATCCTTTAATTTTGGGATTACAAGCTAAAGGAAAGGTATATGGATGGGATTCAAACCCATTTTTGGTTTGTAAAAGGATAATGCCTTGACCAATACACTATGGGATTATGAACAATATAAATAGGACAAATTTCTATTTGAAATGTAACTTTTGGGCCCTTTTTAAGGAGAAAAATAAGTTTAAGCCCTTTAATTATAGGAAAGAGAAATCTTAGTGGAGGAGACTGATTGCAAAGACATCCTATAGGTACTATAGAGAATTATTATTAGATTAAAGACCATTTATTGATGTAAATATAAAACAAAGTGTACTTTACATCAATTTTTAATGGATTGGTTCATCATTTGAAGCAGACCCAAACACATAACCCATATGGGTGAACTCCATTACCATTTTGCAGTGTTTTTATCTCTATTTTTTAATTAGTTCTTATTTTAATTTTAGTTCTCAATACTATTTTTTAATCATTAAGGTTATTTACAAGAAATTGAATTTTTTTTGTTAAGTATTCAAAATTGGTGAAATAATGAGAATTTTCATAAACTAACAATTTCGAATCAAGTTTTGTATCCGAGCAATAAAATAGGGATATTATAACACTATTTTTGTATTTGCACATTTCTATTTTCCATGCTAACCAGGTTTAATTCAAATCATGAAGAAGGATTGCTTGAAGAATATAACCCATAAATTGGTGTAAAATGTGTAAGTCAAAGATCAACCATGGAATATCCTAGGGAAGAACTAGACTCAAAAGTGACATTTTGTAAAGATTTTATAGAAATGAAGAGCATGGTGGAAGAGTTGTATTGAGAAAGGAAGAAGATAAATGAAGGTAAATAAGAGGAAGAAACCAATGGTAAGGGTAAAGGAGAAGAACTTCCCAAGTCTCCTCCATCTCCTTCCAAACCATCTTGTTCTTCCTTTGATGATAAATAAAAGTTTTTTTAGATTCTATTTCTTCCATTTTAAATATTCATGTTAAGTTTGATTTACCAATTTATAATGGAGAGATTACTATTTATAAATTAGATCATTGGGTCAAACATATTGAATTATACTAAAAGGTTCAGAAGATTATGGATGAGGAAGCGGAAATCTAATGAGCTACTCTTCAGTTGGGTGGTACAACATTCATTTGGTGGGAGAGTAAGACATAAGAAGATATATTGAAACATGATAAAGTGATTTCTTCTTGTTATGATTTTGTTTTCACATTAAAAAATAAATTTCATCCATTAGGTTATATTCAACAAGCTACTATGGATTGAAAAAACATAAGGCAAACTAAGGGTCAAAACATACAAGATTACACTCAAGAGTTTAGAAAAAGGGATTTGTTTTTGGGCATTCCCATTTACACTCAAGAGACACTTTTAAATTATATTGGTAGGTTACATAGTTATTTTGAATATAATAATTATGTTTAATCCACTAATATTGTTGAATTTTATGTCCAAGCTAGCCATACTGAATCAAGGGGTAAGGTGACTAAGGAAAACTTCACAAAGAAGTCAAGTAAGATACCTGAAAGCAAAGGTAAATGAAAGGTTAATATGAAACACACATCCACAATCAAGAAAGAGGATGTGAATACTTTTTGTTCACATTGAAAAAATTAAGGTCATGAAGATGCTAAGTGTTGGAAGCTTCATCTAGAACTCAGGCCAAAAAGGTTCAATAACAAGAAAGGTAATAAGAAGACTACTGCCTCCCACTCATGTCAATTTCAAATGACACAATCATTTTTTAATCATAGGTAGTGACCACAATTGTGGATGGGGGTGGAAATCATGCCTATAAGTCATCTAGAATGAAGGAAACTAGATTTATCATTCCATTTTTAGTGAATGATAGTTTGGATAGCCTGATAAGTGCTAGAGGACTAGAGGTTTTTGAGTCTTTTACGTTGGTTACTCAATTTTTTGAGTAGAGGAGACAAAGGCATGTAGAGGTAGGAAATTTTTAGGCTCCATGTTACCCTTCCCTATCTATTTTGAAGGTGAGCAACCCCTCCCAAAACCCAACATTTGGAGGAAGGACCAGAGATAGGGATTCAAGCTCTACCCTGGATGATGACTTGTACAACCTAGGTTTATAAAATGGAGGAGTTTAGAAATTATTTGTAGAAGTAGCATCTAGAAAGGATAAAAAACTAAAACATGTGAAAAATAATATCTCTATATCTTTTGATGAAGAACTTGCAAGAGTTCTAGAATATGAGGCCTGGTTTGCAGTGGAGTATTAATTATATATTTGACAAGTTTTGGCCTACTCTTCTGGTTCTTCACAATTAGATCTCATAAAACTAGAAACCATTCATGATGGATAGTGATTTAACTATTTTTTAGAATTTATGTAAAACCCAAGTAGATAAAAGATGTGAGTATGTAAATTAGAGAATAAAATACTAAAGTATCAACAACCACTAATTTGTATAATAATTGATTTGTTTTCTTAGCCTATAAATAGTAATGAATTATAAAAGGTATACTCATCTAGAAAAATATGACTTGGATAAATAAGTGGTAGGTTAGAAAGTGATGTAGAAGCAGGGTAGAGTGTCATTAGTATAAAATTGGTGTCAAAACCCTCTTTAAATAGTAACACGATCCTCTTTGCCAATAATGTACTATGCTATTGACCTTATGTGAAATTTTATTGACTCTGTGCAGAAGAAGTAATAAAATTTAGGGTAGACCTTCACTCTATTATAAGAAGCTTGCACCTATTTGATTGGGACCTATATCATTGTCTATGCTTTGTTTTGACTAATTTCACTATGGAACCCTAAACCTCTATGTTTGTTAGAGTTTGACGAACACAAGTGTAAGAAGAGTGGCATTAGTAGGGTAAGATGGATGTGACCTCAACACCCTATGTGCTAAGCATTGCCTACATACTAATACCTTAAAAGGAGATCGATCTTGATGTAGTTCTCCAATCTAAGTGTTGGTGCAAGTTAGAGTGATGTTAATATGCCTGAGTATGAATTCCACTTTGAATGCTTTGAGCGTGACTTAAAACTAGAAATCTAAGTAGAACTAAGCTCAAGGCTATTGTATATGGATGTATGCATAAATAGGGGTAAATGGGAAAAAATATCCTTACTTTATACAACTTTTTTTGAGATTGTTCATGAGATTTTCCAATTCTAAGGGATAAATGAATGAGTGGTATTTATATAATGTTATGATTCTTGTCAAGACATGAAATGAGTTTAGGCGGACCCTAAGATGATTTGGGGAGTGAAAATATATACACTAGGGGTGAAATAAGCTAAGTGTCAATAATTCTACCCCATTTTTTAATAGTGCACTATGCTATATATGAAAAGGGACATGCTATCATCTAAGTGGCTAGAACATGTGAAAGAGGATCGGGGATTCCTAGGTGATAGCTCAATACAACTTTTAGTATATTTGGGCATGGGCTAGATGCAAATATAAGATAGAAAAGGATAAAAAGAGGCGCTAAGATAGGTCTAGGGCTAATCTAAGGATAAGGTGGTCTCAATTGACACTCATTAAATTAAATGATATTTTAGATGACTATGTTTCCCCCTGTTTATTCTAGAAATACAACAAAGTGAAATGACTAGGATAAAGGAAAAAGGAATGTACCTCAACTTACCTAAGAGACTAATCTCATGAATGTGGGTCTAGGTCTATGAATTATCCTCCATTGTGTGTCTTTTGACTATAACATGTATAAATCAGTCCACACTTAAGAAAGATCAAAATCAATTACAAAAATGAGTAAAGAGATGTGTGAGAGATGAAATGAATGAATACACCTCACTAGGTACACGAACCAATGTAAAAACTTGGTGACATCTTATGTATGCATGTAGATGGTGATCAAAAAATGAATAATTTGGAATAGGATGATGGCTTGCCCAATCCCCATGTGTGGGTGGCTCAAGAACTCAAGTTGGTCTTAACTCCATAATTGCTCACCCCTATTTGGTGAATCATAATCTATGAATAACTTAGATTAGACTGATGATTTGTCCAATCCTATTATGTAAGTGGATCAAGAATTCAATGAGGCTATGGATCCATCATTGCCTACCCATGTGCATTAGACAAATATGAAAATAAAACTATGTCATGTAACTGAAACTATGTGAGATAGATATGGGCCACACAAAAACTTTGAAATGTAAAATGGCTTTGGGAAACTCTGGAATGCCAAATAGTGTAGATGGAATGAGGAATTAATATGGTGTAATATTGGTGAAAAAATGGTGCATATTGTGTCTACAATATAAAATATGGAGAATGACATGGATTTATCATTCCATCTGAGAGAACTGGTACAAAACTAAAGATATGGGAACAATGTGTTGCACACATGCCCCCAATTCTAATATCTGTGCATATGGATTCTGGACTGAGTCATAGTAATCTTTATTTGTGCAAATCTAAAACTAAAATGGGAGTGATCATTTTATGCATGATGCCCCCAATCTAAGCAAAATTATGTAATTCTATGTAAAAAATAAGAATATACTACACATATATGATAATATGTGACTGAGACTATGTAAATATAAACTATACGTATTGTACCTTTATACCAATTTTAGAATTTTCTATGTTTGAGGCTACTAGCAACATACTACATTATTATCCAAAAGTATTGATTCTAAGAGAAACTGAGACTGATCTATTTATGACTATATTTCACTATATTTTCTTAAGTCTAAGTTCTGTAATCTGTGTCTACATACTAAAAAATATGTTTTGATTACACTAGGATGGATTGATCTCTATGACAAACCCCTATGAATGCCCCCTATTTTTAAGAGAGTTATTAAACCTATGCAAGAACTGTCCTCAAAAGAAAAGCTATGCATCATGTGTGTTAGACTGAAAATATATGATATCTGTGTGATAAACCAATATAATGTGTACACATGACATCAAAATGTAAAAGAGTATGAACATAAGTTAGAAATGTACAATGTATGTTAGATCTAGCATTCTTAAGGTTGTCAAGATAGATATAACAATGTAAGCATGTATATGAATAATAATTTTGAATATAATCTAAGTAAATTATTTGGGTGGGATGGGGAATGAAGTCCATTAAAGAAATTGAGGAGGAAGGGGATATGCATAAGGTCCCTCATGGCATCAAAAACTGGATGTGGAATAAAAAACAAGAAACAAGTGTCATGGAATGATGTATACATAAAATCATACATATAAACACATGAGGCATGCAAAGTAGGCTAAGGGGCCATAATACAAGGGACATAGGCACATGTCACTAAGTCTAAGAAAGGCACACATACAAGGGTATTTTCAAATGTCCATATATGCAAAGAGAAACCAAATGTTGGCTTAGATCCACATGGAAGGATATGTTTAAATATCCACATACATAATCAAGAAGCACACACACGGACATGGGAACATGTCCAAAGCATACACATAATGAAAGGAATTTTATTAGAGCCATAGAATAATGGCATATTCAAATGCCCTCGAGTAAAGAGACATAATAAAATCTAAACTAGTATAGCTAGAAATGAAAGTATGCATAATCATGTCGAAAAAATCCATATAAGAGCTAATATGTCCATAGCCTAAGTCTATAATAGTAGTAGTCGACAAAAAATTAGTGTAGTATAAGATAATCAATATCAAGATATAATCAATGCTAAATCTATGATATGGAGTATAGAAAGATATAAACTGGAAAATCAGGAGCTATGTGTATGATGCCCCTAATGGGCTGATATGTTAATGTTGAATATGTGTATGTGTCCCCAATGGGAAAATAGTATCAAATCTAGATCTGGGTGGAGGACCAGAGTCTTGTAGTAATTTACGAACACTCAAAGGGAATAAGTGAATCATGTATGTATGATAAAAGTGATTATACTAACATAGATATCATATGCAATACCTGAAAAATAAAAGGAATGTAAACATTGAAATGCATATAATCTGAAATTCGTATTTTTTAAGCATATTTGAATGTTTTTGTATTTTCTAAGCACATTATATTGTTTTTTTGTTTTTTGAGTATAAGATATGTATAAGCAACATGAAAATGAAACTATATACAAGGATAAAGATAAAAGAAACTATGTACAAGTAATACTGGAAGTAAGTAAGATCATGTACAAATTAAATGTAGTGACTCTAAAGAACTAAAAGCACATCCAAAGGATGTGGTATTCAAATGGCAAATCTAGTGATAGGTAATCTAATGTTGGATACTAAGTCTACCCAAACTTGAATAAATAATCATCATTGAGATCATAATACCATTATGTCTACATAAGTATAGCCTTAACCTTGGCGTGAGTCTAGATTCTGTGCATTTAGATAGCATGCTACTCTACTGTGTAATAAGACTCCCATGTGTTTCCAGGGTATACCACATTGAAACACTAGATGTTTATATGAAATCTATGATTTTCATTAGGGACATAATCTAAAATGTGAACTGTGTCCCTCATAACAAAAAATAAAACATTTGTCTATTTGATCGATTGTGGAATCCATTAATTGTAACCATGTACTGCAAAGTGTAACCTTTATGTGAGTGCCTATGCTCATGAAAAAAAGTAGTGTGTTGACCAACTTAGGGCCACATGCAATTGGTAGTGTGATATGTCCTAGTAATATATATCATGATGTAGCTCCATCTCCTAATTCCCTATATGATATGAGAATGCCAAATTACAAGTGTTGGGATTAGAATCCTCATCTATAACAACATTAGGAATGTATTGGTCCTTAATGAAAGCTGTCATAGTCAATGGATCATTTCTTAAATGTCTAGGTCGGTGAAGAGTCAATCATGGTGCCTATACTAATGGAGGTAGAGGATATGTAATTTGGAGTATCCTAAGATTTGATTTTATTTAATTTATATTTTAATGTTGAGCATGTATTTATATCATGTCTGATAATCCTATGAAAAAGATAAAAGGGTCTATTATCCTACTGTGATAATCTACTAATGGATCTATGGTGAAGTGTGGGTAATGATATCAATCCTATATTAAGTAATATATGTAAAATTAACTATGATTTATCTTGTGTACTACCTATTTGAATTTGGATAACTGGGTTAATATCCATATATGTAACCATATGTACTAAGTATAGTAGAATCTACCTCTAATTGCAAGTGAGTATCTAGGCCTGTATATGGGGTATTGTGAACTAGTGGTGATGCCTATTTAGGGAAAGGTATGAGTGACTTAGAATTATATTTTTACTCTCCAATGCTTACTAGTGTGAAGCTCAATTTGCATAAATAATCATCAATGTTCATGGGTGTTGTATTATTCTCTATGGTGGTTTGGGAATCTGTATCTGAGTTTTTGATGTATATTTCCTGTGAGTTAATAAGTAATGGTAACTATGCTATGAAGATATCATCATCTATCATGGGTGGGGGAACTATGCTATAGGAGGGTTGTTATCCATAATGGGTCAAGGTAATTCTGTTGTAGGAGGATCTAGAATAGGTGCAGGAATAGTGGTACTAGATTCCTTAAACTCATATGTGTGCATCTATTCTATAAGAATCATATGAGGCATGGGATCAATGAGAACATGAGATGTCTTATCTGAATAAATACTTAGTGTAAAAGGTTCAATGACTCTATAATATATGAATGGTTGATTATCAGCTGGACACATGTATAGATATCCATCATGTAAAAAAATTATATATTTATGGAAGGTAGAGGGTACTGCCTCCATGGAATATATGCAAGGTCTCTCGAGTAATAAATTTTAATGTAAATGATTATGCATCACCTAAAACTATGGATAGAGTTTTTGGTCTGAATGTGATATCCAAAGTAATACAACCCATTCCCTATTGGGGAATGTATTCAAAACCTTGAATGTTATTATATGGCTTCTAAATGGATGCTATATCAACCCCCATAGTCTTTAATAATGTGAGGTTGCATATTTTAAGACCTAACCCACTGTCAATTAGAACTCATTTAATAGTGTTGGTTTTAATTTGTGATTGAGTGAAGAGTGGTATATTCTTATCAATAATTATCTATGAGGGTAAATCCTCATTGCCAAAAGATATAACATCCTCAATGTCCTTTATAGTGTTCATGACAGATCCAAAATAAGTTGGATCTATATCATGAGTCAAAGTTTATTATTGAGTGTTTGAAAAAGAATATCTCTAAAAATGGTTTCCTGTTGAAGTAATTCCAATATAGAAATCTTGGTTGGTGTATTTCTTAAGTGATTGAGAATATCATATTCTCTATGTTGATCCACAGGTCCTATTGTATTATTTTGGGGATGAGGGGGGATGGTCGGATTATGTTTTTAGTGTAAGGCAAATGAGGCATATAATTTTGTCTAATAACATCTTGAACTTTGATATCTACTATTTGCCAAGGGTGAGTGGTATAGGCAGGATGTCAGTGAAGGTAGTCAACGGGTCTAGGTAGAGAAGGATCAAAATGAGTCATCTAAGCTATCTACCGTTGATTAGGAATCAAAGGTAACTCAAAATTATCCATGCAATAATTCTCTCCATAGATTGGGGCCCCAAGACAAGGTGGACCAATATGAAAAGCTAAGTTATAACATGATCCATGAGAGGAGTGACATACATGTGCATATTTTTACAAATGGCAGGTAATAAGCATGCAATACAAACCATAAAAAAATGTACCAAAATGTATAAAATGGATTCTATCATGATGATCATGATGAAAACTAAAAACCTAGAAAATTCTAAAAATAATAAGGGAAATATTAATAGTACACTTGGATTTTGAGCAATATGTTCGAAGTAAGTCGAGTTCACCAAATGATTTAACTATATTTGGGAATTGATGTAAAACCTTAAGTAGATAAAAGAGTTGAGTATGTAAATTAGGGAATACAATACTAAATTTTAAACAACCATTAGTTTTTACAATAATTGATTTGTTTTCTTATCCTATAAATAGTGATGAATTAGAATATGTGTACTTAGCTAGAAAATATGATTGAGACAGATAAGTGACAGGCTAGAAAGTGATGTAGAAGTAGGGCAAATTGTCATCAATAAAAAACATGTGTCAAAACCCTCTTTAAATAGTAGTACATCCCTCTTTGCTAATAATACACCTCACTATTGACATTTTGTGCAACACTATTGACCTTGTGTAGATGAAGCAATGAAATTTAAGGTAGACATTCACTCTATTTTAGAAGGCCTATACCTGCATGACCAAGACTTGGATCATTGTTTATGATTTATTTTTGATGATTTCATTATGAATCCCTAAATCTCCATGATTTCTAGGGTTTTGAAAAACACAAGTGTAATAAGAGTGGCATTAGTAGGGTAGGCTAGATGTGAACTCAAAAACCCATGTGCTGAGCATTACCTACATACCAATACCTCGAAAGGGGATCAATCTCTATGTAATTATCTCAATCTAAGTGCTGGTATGAGTGAGAGTGATGCTAGTATGCCTAAGTATGAATGCCAATTTGAATGCTTTGAGTGTAACTTGAAACTATAAATTTGATTAAAACTAAGGTCTGGGGTAAATAAGGATTGATAACCTTAATTTGCACAACTGTTTATGAGCTTGTTCATGAGAATCGCTATCTAAGGGATAAATGAATGATAGTGGTATTTTTATAGTGTTCTAATAATTTTCAAGACGTGAGGCTGACCCTTAGATGCTTTGGGGAGTGGAAATATATCTTTTAGGAGTGAAAGAAGCTAAGGGTCAATAGTGCTTCCCCCTTTGCCAATAATGCCTTGCTCTTTAGACCAAAGGGGTCACGTTATTGTCTAGGTTGCTAGATCATGTGAAAGAGGATCAAAGATGCCTTAATGTAAATTTTGGTATATCTAGGCATGGTTTGGATTCACATATAGGTTGGAAAAGGATCAAAATAGGCCCTAAGATAGGTCTAGGGATAAGCTAAGGATAGGGTAGTCTCAAGTGAAACTCAATACATTAAATGACATTTTAGATGACTATAGATAGTTTGAATATCTATCCTTATGCTAGGGGATATTTTAATCCTATTTTTAATCTTCTAGAAGATAGAAATATGGTATTACAAAATCAGATTTGATCTATGGATCGACATCTCCTTTTGACAAAGGCATGGTTCCATTCTTTCAACCCTTTTTCATAATATTTTAATTTTAAGCATGTTTGGGTACCCTTACTATATATTCCACTTTAATTCTAGTTTAAAACCTATCTATCAGCTATTGGTAAGTCATTGGCTGAGATGATGGGGGTGGATGGATATACCATGATCTATCTCCATACCACATATACTAGGATTTTAGTCTGTATGGACATATATTTTGACCTCCCTACCTCCATTGATTTGAGAGTTTAGAATCAAACTTGGACCCAAACTCTTGATTAGGAAGGAATTCCATTTCATTTTAAAAGATGTTTTCTATTGTGCATATGGATGACTCATGTAAAATTTACAAAAAAAGAGGGGTACCTCTTGATGGAAGACTGCCCTTCCAGATCATCTCATGGTGGAAGCCACAAAAGGGATATAATGTGAAGTCAAGGATAAAGCTTCATATATTCAAAGAGATTTTCTCCATGAAGAAGTGAAATCTAGGGAAGAGGAGAAAGGAATTGAATATTTGGGACCCATGGAGGAAAAGTATTCAGATCTAGAAGGAGGTTTGTTGGATGTTAATACAAATGATTTTGAGAGTTTGAAGACACATAAACCAATGGATACTTTGGAAGGAGGTTATTGGACTGTGGTGAGTAAACATAAAGGAAAAGGAATGAAGAATGTGGAACCTCTTAATATGACCCTTATATACCAAAAATAAAATGTTTAAAAGGATTTATTGTTGGATTTGTAACATTTTCTCAATGTAGTCATAGCTTGATTGTTGTTTGTTCCATTTTCTATAGGCAGAGGAGCTTCATGGGGTTTTTAATGTTTTATATTTATCTCCTTTGTACAAGGATAGGGTCCCTTTCAAAAAACTCCCCTTTACCCTTAATAAAAAAAGACTACTTTAGCAATCTAATAAGATGTTATCTCCGATTCAGGTGATGGGATCAAGGTCATTGCTATGGGTTTACAAGGTTCATCTTCATACTCTTCTAGAAATAAATCTCATACTTGTCACTCTTCTTTTGATTATAAGTCTATGAATGATGAAAATAAAAAAAATGATCTTTTCCACATAAGGGTAATTTCTAAGCATACAAACATATATACTTTGTTTGATAGTGGATCACAAGCTAATCTCATTTCTGAAGAAGTTTTCAACAAATTAGGACTTAACACTAAACCACATCCTTATCTATACCCTTTGGGATGGGTGTGTGATGATTTAAAATTGCAAGTCGCTAAAACATGAAAACTTAGATTTGAAATCACTTTGAATTTCATTGATGAGGTATAATTAGATGTGGTTCCACTTGATATTTATGGCATTATACTTGGAAGTCTATATTTGTATGATAGAAAAAAATATTTTATAAGGAAGAGAATAAATATTTTCTTGTAAAATATGGGGTTGAATACGTTATAATATCTCATCAAATAAAGGCAAATTTATCTCTTGTATCTGCAGGACAGATGAAAAGGCTTGTCAATGCAATCAAAAATGTTATACTCATGATTATAAAATCCAAGGATGATGATAAATCCAAGGCTATAAGTATGTGATCCTAAACATAAGCATGCAATATCTAGGTTAATGTCTAAATGATGATGTTTTTTAGGATCCACAAGGTTTACCTCCTAAAAGAGATATACAACATGAGATATAATTTCTACAAGATGCACCTATTCTTAACATTGGTATGCATAGGTTGTCCATGGTGGTTAATGAAGAAATAAATAATCAAGTTCAAAATTTTATTGAGATAGGGGTCATTCATCCAAAAACTTGTCCATGTGGTTCACCAATTGATTTGGTGTCAAATAAAGATAACACTTGGTGAATGTGTATGGATTTCCAAGCATTAAACAAGATAATGGTGAAAAAACCCACTACCCTCTTCCTCATATTGATGATTTGTTAGATCAATTTAAAAATGTTATTTATTTCACTAGTTACACTTAAGAAGTGTTTATCACCAAGTTAGAATTCATGAAGGTGATATTTGGGAAACTGATTTTAAAACTAAGTGAGATCGTTTTTTAATGGCTTGTTATGTCCTTTGGGATTTACAATGCACCCACCACCTTCATGCAGGTTATGAATCATGTATTTAATCTATTCATAGATGATTTTTTCATAGTATACTTAGATGATATTTTGATATTTAGCAAAAATTGGTAAGATCAAGTTAAACACATTAGGAAAGTCTTAGATACATTGCAGAAGGAGAAATTATACCTAAAGATGTCTAAATGTAAATTTGGTAAAATATTTTTGGTTTATTTAGGTTATGTAAAAGTGGGTGGTGAATTGAACATTGATCCCTCTAAAGTTGAATCCATTATGAAATGGCCCAAGCCTAATAATATTATAAAATTTAGTGGGAAAATCCAATATTGGAGGAAGTTTATTGCTAACTTTTCATTGATTGCATCTCCTATACATGCTTTGATAATTACTAAACAAGTATTTCAGTGAGGAGGAAAACACCAAAAATAATTTGACACATTGAAATAAAAGATAAGCACAACCCCAATATTAACACTTCCAAACTTATAACAACCATTTGAGATTGAAACCAATGTAAGTGATTATGCCATGGGTGTCGTTCAAATGCAAAAGAAAAAACTTGTTTGTTAAAATTCAAAAAACTTCACAAGTGAGGTAAGGAATTATCCTACTTATGATAAGGAATTTTATGATTTAGTACAAAGTGTGAAAAAATGGAAGCATTATTTAATGGTAAAAGAGACAATTATCCACATGAATCATCATCCTTTACAATATCTCCAATCATAGTCAAAGCTACAACAATCAAGACACTTTTGTTGGATGGGGTTTTTATAGCAATTATATCTTGTGATTAGGTATAAAAAAAGGTACACAAAATAAGGTTGCTGATATGATTTCAAGACCTCCTTCTATTTCATCTATTCTTTTGCAGCATAGTTATCTGATGCATGAAAGTTATAAAGAACAATATGCTAGAGATGATGAATTTAAGGATGTTTATGAATATTTAACTCATGGTAATCAAGTAGAAGAATTAGAATACCACTTACATGATGGATTAATTTATCATCTTGGTAAACTTTATATTCCACAAGATGAAAGAGTTCATGTAATTAGGGAAGCACATACTTCTCTTGTTTCTAGTCATTTTGGCATTGGGAAAATAGTTGCACAACTACAAAGATATTGTTATTAACCTCAAATGTATGAAAATGTATCTACGTATGTAAAATTTTTTAGTTTTTGTGCCACTAACAAGCCTAGTAACAAGAAGTTTGGCTTGTATACACCACTTCCTATTCCAACCCATCCATTGGAAAGTGTTTCTATAGATTTTATAGGAGGCTTGCCTATGTTAAGAAATAATCATGACTATTTGTATGTGGTTGTGGATATATTAAACAAAATGTGTATAATAGTGCCTTGTAAACAAAGTTGCCTAGGCAAGAAGATTTCACACTTATTCTTCAATAATGTTTTGGTTCATTTTGGTTTTCCCACATCAATTGTATCTAATTAGGATTCTTGATTCATTAGGAAGTTTTGGTCAGCTTTGTGGAACTTGATGGACACAAAACTCAATAAGAGCATTGACTTCATCCATAAACCATTGGTTAGACAAAAGTGGTGAACTAAACAATAGTTTATTTACTTCAAGGGTATTGCACTAAGCATCCCAAGATTTAGGATGAACACTTGTGTTATGTACAACATGCTTATGACTGTGTGATGCATTATTCTACATAGAAGTCTAACTTTTGAGACTTGTTTTGGTTATTTACCTAAATCACCCTTGGACTTCACTTTTAGAAATGAATCAGTGGTAGATGGATATAAAGATGCAGATAAATCAAGGAGGTTCACCCAAAAGATTTGATCAGTTCATCAAGCTATCCAAGAACAATTGGTAAAGAGTTAATCCAAGTATAAGGATAAGCATGACAAACATTGGGTTGATTATCATTTCCAAGTTGGTGATCTAGTTTGGATACACATTAGCAAATAATGCCTCAAAGGTGAAGGTAAAAATATCAAACTAATTAGGTATGATCCTGTGGATCAGGATCCACCTTTTGTTATTTTGAATAAGTTCACATTTGGTCCCAAATTTACTTGACACGTTTGACACTTCTACCTTCAGCCATCCTTTCTCAGAGCCCCTTTTGAGTTTTACTCCTAAGTATCAACTTTCTTTTGCTTCTTCCACGAGGTAACCAGACACTTGTTTGGCACTAAGAGGCTCTCAATTCACTCTATTGTAGAACCATCTTAACATATGGTGACCCAACACTATTCAAAGCTGATTCCATTTTAGTCAAAACTCTGAGCAACACCATTTGCTAATAGAATAATGGGTGGGACCCACAGATTAGTTTCAAAGTGACCATGAGTTCTCCATAAGGGCACCCTTACACTCATTTTTTCAAGGAAGTGCCTAGCTTCCCCTAGAAAAGTGTCTACTCAACACATGTCATTCTAGTACTCATCCAAGAATGGTTTTAATCTGTCAGACCTTTGGGAAGTGTCATTGGCCAGTGAAGAGAAGGAAAAGGACCCACTATGTAACACAATAGAAGTAGCGCTAAAGATGAACATGCGGCATCACTACACTCCTTCTGAGCATCATGACCATAAAAAGATAATGCAGTTACACCATATCTGAGATCCAAAGGTTATTTACACTTATGAGCAATGGCATCATCTAGTTGTAATGGCATCATCATTGGTGTGAATGTTAAGGATTTCTAATTGTCACTCCTATAAGAAACTACTTTGCCTATATATTTTGGGATCATTTATTTTGGAGGAGGGTTATCAATTATTTTATATTTTCTATTTTAGAGGATAGAAGTTTGTAATAGTTTTAGGATAGAGGTAGTAGTAGCTAGAATTTTTCATTCTACAACCTTAATAGGTGCCCCTCATGGGTAGTATTGAATGATTTGTATTTTTCCCTTTTAGGCCTTCTATATTTTGTTCTATACCTAACTATGAAGAGGATGTGGTGTTCTATGTTAAACTAAGTGAAATATTCTTGTTGTTTGTTATTTAATTTATATGTTCTTATAGTTTGATTTTGTCTACACCATAGACTTTAATTCATGCTTTATGCTCCTTTAATATTCTGTAGTGTTCAAAAATTCAATCTATTTCATGCAATCATATGTTAATGTTTTAAAGTTCTTGGTACATCACCTTAGTTTTATTTTAGTATTTTTTCATTTCCTTATTTCCCCTTTTATCCCTCCCCCAAGATCAAATCAAAGGTTCAGATTCTAAAATCCTAGAGGTTGTTTTATAGATCGTATTTCCGTCCCACATCTTTAAAGCTTCCCATAGAGGTTGTTCAACCTGGAGTGAGAGTTTTAGGTGTTAATAGGTTCATTTAAAATTTTAGCACACTCGATGGTATGAGATCTACTGGTCTACTTGACTAAAATATTGAATTTATGAACCAAATACCCATTACAAGGTCACAGACATCAAATAATCCAAGCCTACTAACACCACCTCTAGGAGCTCCAACTTGCCAAAAGACCACAGGGTCTAACACTGCTCAACAAAAATAAATGGCTCTTCCACACCTACCAAGGAACTTCATATCAAGGGATAACAACAACTCGCTTATCCCTTCGATGCCTCTAAATACATGGGACCCCATTCCTGTAAATTCCTTGAAGGTGCTCCATAAATTCTTTGGAGAAGATTTCAAGACCATATAAGAACATCTCCAAGATGTTGCAAATGTGTGTACTGTACACTATGTCAATGCATATAACATAGCCTTAAGACTACTAATCACTTCCTTTGAGGGGAAAGTTATTGATTGGTACCAATCCTTACTACCCAATTCTATAGCCACTTGGGATGACTTAGGTGACCAATTATTTGAGTGGTTCAATGAGAAGGCAGAGCGATCATCCCTCTTACAACAAATAATAACTATCAAGATGGCCTTGCAAGAAGCCATTATTGATTTCAATTCTAGGTTTGATAAGACCTAGCAAAGGATTTCAATAGCTGCTCAGCTACCCACATGTATGGCCATCATTTTATATCTTAGGGCCTTCAACTCAGATATTGATGTCATGATCTAATTGCTTAGAGGTCAGACACTACCAAACACTTATGATCTAGAAGTAAGGGATAAAAATAATTTAATAGACATGGGAAAGCTCAATCTTTGAATGTTGATGCTAATGTTCCCAGAGACATTGATGTCACCATAAGAAGTCCCAAGTACCTTTGGAACACTACATTTTATATACATGTATCCACACACTTAGGTAAGTACATCTACTTCATCCTTGCTAGCTATAGAGATGAATGATATGAAGAGTATTTTACAAAACTTCTCCAATGAGATAATAAACCTCAAAAGGAAATAAACTATGCCTCTCACTACCCCTTTCAATAACTTCCAAGAAAGGAGAGCACCATATCAGTAAAACTAATATTAGGAGAGGCAAAGGTCAAACCACAAAGCACCAAACAATCAGACGTGGCCTACAAATCAAATTGTTACAGTCCCTGATCCCCTACATATGGTATTTTTGAATGTAAATAAAGAGATAATCTATAGCTAAAAAAACTTGGAAGATGATTCTAATTCATGGTGTTTCCCCTACAATAACCCTTATGAACCCTAAAATTGTGCAAGGGATAATCTACAATAGAAGGTTACCAAATAATAGTGATAAGGGAACACACCTAATTCAGCTTGTGGATACCAATCTCTAGGGATTGAGAATGCTATCTTAATGGAATAAATGTAGGGAATGTCCCTTAAACAAGAAGAATAAATATCCCCAAAACATGAGCTTTTCTCTTGGGTAGAAGGCAAAGATGTAGTCTATGCAAGCAAAGTTATTGTGTATAGAGCTTCACAAATTCAATCAAATTACTATATGCACTCCAAGAAAAGATTGGTTTAGAGCCTTGAATTTGTCACAAGGCCCAAAGTGACTTTCAAGAAAAGTTCAACACCTCAGCCTCCACTTCTAGCGTATCCAAGGTGGAGGAAAATAATGCAAAACAAGGTAAAGGACTCTAAGGATCCACTCCCAAGGTCATACAACATGATAGAGTAGTTGAAAAAGGTTCTAACCAAATTTTCCCTTTGGGACATCCTATACATCCCTAAGCATAAGTCTCTATTGAAAGAGGCTTTAGAGGAATGAGAAAAACCCACACAAGGAGAACCGACCATAGAGCCCCTACAAACAAAATGAAAGGAGACCAACATGAGTTCACAACCCTAGATACCATCCACATTCATCAATTTAAAATAAGGGGTAAGAAAAACAAAACCCACTCCATTATAATTAACACTTATTGTGGGGAAAAACTATTGCACAACTCTATGATCAATTTTGGTGCTAGCACAATGGTGATGCCCAAACAAATAGCAGATGCATTACAATTATAGTATGAACCTTTGAATAAAAGAGTAATGCAGTAGGATAGAAAAAAGATTCAAACCTTAGGGATCATTAGGATCTTCACCTCACATTATATTATTGTCTCAACATTACTGTATCACAAGAAGTTGTAGTGATAGACATCCCTCCTGTCTTCAGGCTATGTTTGTCAAGAGATTTTACCGCCAAGATAGTTGGGTACCTATCATTGGATTGGTCCCATTTGATCTTGAGGACCAAATATAGATCAAAATTAAAGGTATTGTTCAATACACTACATTTAGAACACATATCAGAGGAGGTGATGATAAATTTTAAAGAAACACACATGTCCTTCACTAAGATAGAGATGCACCACATAGAGATGCTCAAAGATGACAAGGTGGTAGATACTAAAAACTCAGAGGAAGAGGCCCTTATCAATTAATTCATCGAGAGTGATCCATTTAAAAAATTTGATGCTATTAGAATCAGAACCTATGTAATATATGATGAGGACAAATTCATCCCTAAGGTCATAAAGAGCAAATAAAATCAAAATAATAAGCTTAGAATGAGTCAAGATTTTGGTCTCTGCATTATAATGGTGCAAAATGCAAGACTAGCTCTAGGGTGGGCATCTACTTAATGTCCCCATATAGAAAAGAAACCCTCCAAGCCTTCCATTTTAAATTTACTTGCACAAAAAATGAAGCCAAATACGAGGTGCTAGTCCACAACCTCAGCCTTGCTGAGCGGATGGGCATAAAATAGCTAAGAGTATTTGGTGATTCCAAATTAGTGGTAAGGTAGGTTATAAGGGTTACATCTGCAAAAAATGTACGTATGAGGTCATACCACCACTAGATATGGGATTTGATCAAGAATTTAAATCCTAAATCATTTAGATCATCCTTAGGGTTGAGAATGCAGAAGTGGACCAGATGGTGATTATTGCTTCTAATTTGACCTAGTGACAAACTTGATCACCAATGAGCAAATAGTGTGGGTGATCATTAGGCCCACTATTTTGAATAATGACAAGAGATGATAAGTTTTTGAAAGTGATGCACAAATTTCCATGTTCCTTTAGCAATCATGCAGATTTGTAGAGAAATTACAACTAAAAATTTAAGAGGCTTATGAGGATCAGATTGTGCAATTGAAGACCAAAAAACTACTAAAAGGGCTTATTACCCTAGAAAACCTATTTGCCTTTGATGATGTAAGGAATGATAGATGAAAGTTTATCATAGACAAAAACAAATAATCTAAAGTTGATGTCAAAAGTGGGAGAAAGTTGAAGGTGGGAAAGGAGGTTACCAAAAAGGATAAAGAGCAATTGGTTTCCTTCTATGACACGGATGAAGGAGTTATTGCATAGACCTATAATGACTTGAAAGGGTATGACTATGAGGTCATTCAACAGACCATAGACTTGGTAGAGGGAACCAAACCTATTTAATAGAAGTAAATATTAGTAAACCCAAAAATCAAATCCCTTATAGCTCAAGAGCTGAGGAAACTAATCGACTCAAAGATCATATATCCAATCAAACATTTGACCTAGGTATCCAATTTAGTTCCTGTACAAAGTAAGAGTGGAGATATATGGTTGTGTATGGGCTTATAGGACTTGAATAAGGCTTCCTTGAAAGTTCACTACCCCCTTCCCTCTATAGAATATATCCTCTAGACAGTGGCAAGTGTGGAAATGTTTTTTTGATAGACAAATTCTCTAGATATAATCAGGTATGGGTAAATGAGGAGGATCAACATAAAACCACTTTCACCACAAAGTGGAGAACCTTCACATATGTGAAGATGCCTTTCAGTGTTTCTAATACTGGGGATACATTCTAATAAGATATGGACTTGGATTTTAAGGGACTAATAAATAAAATCATCCTCATTTATCTAGATGACCTCACCATGTTCTTAAAGAAGAAGGAAGACCACTTTGATCATTTAGAGAAGGTTTTATAAAGGTGCCAAGAATTTGGGGTGTCTCTTAACCCTATAAAATGTGTCTTCAGAGTCCCATGAGGTAAACTGCTTAGATGTGTAGTATCCAAAGAAGGGATTGCCATCGATCTAGAAAGAGTACACGCCATTAGAGACTTAGCTCTACTAGTGAATAATAAAGGGGTCTAATCTTTCCTCGTGAAGATTAACTTTGTCAGAAAATTCATATTTGGTTCTGTATGATTAGTGAGGCCAATAATGTTGATGCTAAGGAAGGACCAAGCCTTCAAATGGATGCCCAAAGGGAGATCAACATTCAATAAAATCAAAGATGTGATATCCACTGTGCCTATACTAGTCAATCCTAACTTTTCCAAGGATTTCATAATGTATGTCTATGGGAGTAAACATAGCCTAGAAGTTATGTTGACTCAAAAGGAATAAGAAGGAGGAAATGGGCACCTGATCACATTTTATTCAAGAACATTGCACATGTATAAAGTCAAATATAACTTTGTAGAAAAATAGGCTTTTTCCATTATCAAGGGTCTTAAAAAGTTTAGGCACCTTATGGTGGGCAGAAAAATAATGGTGTACATGGCACACTCTAACATCTATGAATACATAATGGAATGAGAAATAATTGATAAATAGGCCAATTTAATCACCATGATCCTAGAGTATGACATCAAATTCAGGCCGACTAAGGTGATCAGAGGAAGAGGAATCTATGAATACTTAACCCAATATGCAAATGTCTCACAGGAGGAACATGGCACACAAGAGGAAATTTTATTAAACCAATACGAGATCAACAAGTCCTAGGTTGTCGATAGGATCTACTACATGCAAACTGATTGATATCTTGATGGTCTCCCCATACATAAAAAATGTTTTTACTGACTGTAAGGGGTTTTTTACACACTAGTCTAAGGAGCCCTATTCAAAATGAACTTAGACGGGGATTTACTCCATTGTGTTAAGAAATACCAAGCCTATAAAATCCTTTAAGATATGCACTTAGCTCCCTCAGGGAGCCACTTCTCAAAAAAAACCACTATGACTAAGATCACGCACATAAGGTATTAATGGCCAACCATGTTTTCTAACTACCATCAGGGAGTTAAAAAATGCCAAAAATGTCAGTTCATAGGGAAAAGAAATAATTTAGCTATGCCACTAAACCTGATTTTGATTGAGAAAGCCTTCACATAGTGGGGTTTAGATTTCATTAGGATGATCAATCCTATCTCTAATAATAGTCACAAATGGATACTAATGGCCACTGACTACTTCACCAGGTAGACCAAGGCAATCTTGCTGAGGGAAGTAACTAAAAATGTAATCCTTGGCTTCTTGGAGGAGGTCATAGCAAGGTTTGACCTACCTAAGATGATCATTTATGGAAATGCAAAATCCTTCCTCAGGTCCAAGATTTTTGAATTCATGCTCTGAAATGGTATATTCTTAAAGACTTCATCCAATTACTACCCGTAAAGGAATGTATTAGTAGAGTCAATAAATAAGAACCTTATAAGGAAAATCAAAAGGATGGGTGTCAATTGAAAAAGGGAGTGGAATATGCACATGAAAATGGCCATGTGGGATTATCACATCACTCCTAAGCAGATCCTAAAGACTTCCTCATATAGACTTGTGTACAAGAAGGACGTAGTCATGCCTATGTCATCAGAGATCCTCGCTATACAAATTTTGAAAGCTATTGAGATTGTGGAAAATTGGGTGATAGAGGTTAGGTTTGAAAAGCTAATTAGCCTCCAAGAAGAAAGAGAGAAGGCAAGTGATGCAAAAATCACTTGGTAATAAGGAGTCAAGTGGTGGTTTGAAAAGAAAATGTTGGACCCAAGATTCAAACCTAGGGATTTGGTTCTCAAGTATGATCAAAGGGATGCAAATCTAGGCCACCATGCAAAGTTTGATTCTTTATGGAGAGGGCCATTCTACATCATCAAAAACAAAAAAGGAAATGATTTACAGTTAGAAGATAAAGAGGGAAATGCATTAAAGTTCCCTGTTAATAAGACTGACTTGAAGCATTTCATCTAGCTTACCTACCTCCACTTTTTACATGCTAGTTAGTTTCCCATTTTGCTTGTGTGTTTCCCTTTCTGCAATTATTTCCATTAGTTTGTTTCCTTTTTCATTGTTGTTTCCTTTGAATAAGTGCCAATTAACACAAGTGGCTCCTCTCATTGCCATGTGTCCCTACCCTAGCCCTCCAAAAATTTAAAACATTCTTTGAAAGATAGTTATCTAATCACCTCTCCTACTATTAATTTTAGACACTTCATATTGCATGATTATCCATAAGGATCACCACAAATATCTTACAAATTGCTCCTCAAGTGTGTGTGATACTATTAACATTTATGGAGCACCCTGAATTCAAAATTTTCAATTATGATCATGCCCAAGAGAATTGATGCATAAATACCCCTCTCCTCATCAAGATAAAAACTTAAATGCATTAAGTAATTGAGTAAACTATAAAGAGCAGAGAGAGATAAGTCAATAATTGTGAGACCTTGTGAGTAGAATTTGTTAACCTAGTATCTTATTTATGACAAAGAGTGATTTTGAAAAAGAATTTTAGAGATGAAGACTTATACATATTTGTTAGGAGGCAAGAAGCATCCAAGAAAACACATAACCTGTAGGTTAGGTAGCGAGGGAAATTTCCTCCCTCAATATGCAGTGAGCAAATATTATGTTTATACCCCCACTTAGGTAAAAGAGAAAGTGTCAAACATTAAAAAAATAGCCAAAGGGTACTATAGAGACCAAACATTGGTCACTAATTTCATGGATGATATCTTTGATCCCATGCTAGCCAAGAATTCTAAGATTTTAAGAAAGGGTCCTCATGCCTAATTTATTGAGAAGATCTGGAAGAACAATTATGACTCATTTAGATGTAGAATGTGGGATTGCATGTTGGCCTAGTTTATGGTGCCCTATGTTTACCCATGTCTAGAAATCATCACCCTCTACACAAAGAGGTATGATGCCAACACTGGTGTAATTATGAGAAACACCCATTTAAGGGTGAAAATTAGTGTAGACACCATAAGGGAGAAGTTCTAGCTCCCAAGTGACCCTATGGATAAAATGTATAGTATGGAGAGCCTTCAAGATGTTTGGGATACCCAATCCATGAAAAAGTGCACTTTCTCAAATTACTCCTTCAAAGTAGCCACTTAAAATTACCTCCTCTAACCATCCCCCTAGAAATGTTCCGCATAAAGTACTTGAAGGATGCCCTATCCATGTTGGCTTTCATCTTCAAGATGGACTCAGACACCAATGCCATTGAGTTAAAGTTAGGGGCACTCTTCCTTTTGACTATGATGAATAAGGGGGAAGTATAAAGGATAGATTTTGTAAACCCCATCATCACCACCATAAAGGATAAGCTTGAAAATTTTTCAATGTGGGGCACTATTTGGTATTCCTCTTTTCTCCTACATCTCATTCTATTTCAGCACTCCCAGTTCTTCTCTACTTACCTCAATCTCAAATCCTTCAAGATAGGCATTTACCATAACATGGTGACCCTAGTCATAGTATGGACCTATGTCTTATCAATCACATAAGAATACTACAAGTTCTTAGAGCACTTTTTATCTCCAATCCTCATCGACCTGAATCGAGATGACATTACATTTAGGATAACAGACTTGTAGTAGTCATGGCTCACCAATAACAAAGTTTCAATTGATTGGTTCTTTGAGAGCCATTTCACCTTTATTCAAGCACATGGATTCATAGGTGAGCCCTTTTTAATCTCACACTTACTCACATATATGACCCTGGCCCTAGAGTTGGCTTGCCAGTTCAATGTAGTTGATGTAATATATGGTGAGCACCAAAAGAAGAAGGGCTTTTATGATGTCCCATTCATAAGAGGAGGCATCATGATGGTAAAGAGGTAACATGAGTACTTAATCACATACAAAATTTTGGAGCTAGGCCTTAAAATAATTGATGACAGGTGGAGCTATGATCTGGTTAGTTACATAGCCTCCTTGATGACTGCTAGCCCACCTAATCACTAGCCTCGACTATACCTCAAGCAGAGGAGGTTGCCCATGGATGATGAACATAAATATTATGTGGATCTATCTCAGATCTCATAAAAAACTCACAAGCCATGAGATTATTTCTATGATGTGGTCCATTCATTCGACCCTTCTAAGAAATTAATGAAGGGGCTAAGGACACAACTCACTAGAAGATATTGAAACCAAGAAAAAATAGATGCATATTCAAAATATAGGTAAGAGATCGGTAAGCCATACTCCAATTTTGAGGATGAGAAAATAGATGAAACCTTTGAAAATATTTGGGATGATCATCATCTAGAAGAGGACCTGAAAGAAAGAGGATTCTCTATTGAGGAAGAGGAAGAAGAAGAAAAATAAGAAGATGAAGAAGAATAAACCCCTGGGGAAGAGGTGGGGGATGTGCCTCTAAAAAAACAAAAAAATATGGAGGCTCTAAGTCCATCAACCTAGCCACTTCCTGTATACTCATATCCCACTACCCTAGAGTAGCAACAAGCCTCTTTAGGGCACCTCAAAGCTAGGTCATCTCAGCCCAAGTGGCTCAAGGCACTAATATCTATCCCTCTACTAGTGTCGCCTTAGAAGAAGATACACTTTTTGTAACCCCTTCTTTCTACCACCTCCTTTTTCACTCCCTCATTCACCTCCACATTCTCAACCAATGTTGTGGCACTCTCCACTACCCAACCGATGACTTCCCTAGCACCACCATCATATTCATCCACTCAACCTACCACCGAGCTCACACCACTTTCCTCTGTGATCCTGATCACTTCCCTTGTGCCTTTCCTGACTCCGCCCTCATCATCTGCACCATCTTTTATCATGGCATAATCACCTTTTACTCCTTTCTAAAGTCTCCCACTTTTCTTTCCTTCCACCCTCACCCTCCACCCACTCACCTCTAGGGGAATAGCATCCAATATTTCACAGTAGCAAGTGACCATTCCATTTAGGCTACCCCAAGGACTCCCCTTCATGGGGGAGAACATTCAGGCATAGGAGCAATTCCATCAACAAATGGATGCCACAAGGAAATCCTGAGAGGCTTAGGTTAAGAAGATAAAGGGAAATTAGGCAAAATCCATGGTATAGCCTCACATGTGGTCATTCTTTGACCCAATACATCCATCTCTCATGATTTCACATATGACACTTCATTTAGTCAGGCCCTAAGAATAGATGTAGTTGAGAGAGTACATAATACAAGCTATTAACCTCAATCTCAGCTAGGCTAATCCCACTGACTAGGTCAAGTTGATGGAGGAAATGCAGAATTCTATGACTATAAACTATATCAAAGTGACTTGACAATTGGAGAAGACCAAGATGAAACTCACCAAGGTAAAGGCTATGGTCAACTGCCTCAATGCTGAGGTTAAATCTAAAGACATAGAGCTTAATAAAGTGAGGTCTAACCTTCAGAACTATGAAAGCCAATCTAATGAGAGTTTTTAGGTGAAAGCCAATCTAAGGGTGACCATGGATACCAAGATATAAGAGAAAGAGACTGAACTAGTGCATACCTATTAAAATATTTCAAATTCTAATTAGGATTTTGAATAATTACATCATAAGGCATAGTAGGAATCCTTGATCAAGGACCAAGAAATTATATAGCTAAATAATGACCTTGCTTCCTGTCAATAGATCGTGTAGATCCTCCTTATGGATTAACAAAATTACACATATTATTTAGAGAGAATCAAAGGCATGATCGTAAATATGAAGCCAACACTCAAGTTCATTGTAGACTCATAGAAGTTGAGCTTTGAGGTAAGCATGTCCATTGACTAGGTCATTGACTTTGTGTCCCCCAAGGACCCAAAGTCACAGATTCTCATCCAAAATGTTTACAATGATCTGAATGAGACATTACAAGCAATAGAGATGGCCAACCAAAGGTAAGTAGGAAAAAAATTTAATGAATTTCTAGGCTAATATAAGGACCAAGTGTAAGACATTCTTTAATGCCTTAGAAAAGGTGGTACAAGATAAGTAGGGGCACATTGAACAATTAGTCCAATTGGGATTCCCCTCCCCATTCTTGGTGGAAAACATCCCCACAAAGGACCAAACCAAAGTGTTGTTAGAACAGAAACAAAATGAGCAGACAATGTTCATGGCTCTTGATTAATCACATGATGTCTTTGAAGTGGAGAAGATATTACAACCACTCACCTAACTAGACTCCCAAATACTAGTAGTAGTCTGAGGTTTGGGGAGCATCCCCTTCAAGGAGATTGTTGATCTAGACAAAGCCTTTGAGGCTCTTAAGAAGAAGGCCCAACCCAAGGAGGAAGAGTGGGTACTTTTGTAGATGGCTCTTCAAAAGTTGTAAGTTTACAAAACTTCCTCCTATTTTACAAATTTTGCCTTGACTGGTCTACGTACTAGAGTTTTTGGGTTTTCTCATCTGTAGGTAGAAACCCCTATGAGTCACCAAGAACTGTGGATTGAGATCCACCTTTTTTTAATTTTAGATCAGTTCACATTTGGTCCTAGACTCACTTAGCATCTTAGACACTTCTAGCTTTGGACATCATTTCTTGAGGCACTTTTTAAATTTTGTGCCTAAGTATTGGCTTGCTTTCGCTTCCTCCATGTGGTAGCCAGGAACTTGTTTGGCATAAAGAGCTTCTTAGTTCACTCTAGTGTAGTGTCAGATTGACATGTGACAACCCAACACTATTCAAAGCTGATTCCCTTTTAGTCAAAAATCTAAGCAATGCCATTGGCAAATAACAACATAATGGGTGAGACCCATCAGGTAGTTGTAAAGGTGACCATGGTTTTCTAAGTGGTGCCCTTGTACTCATTTTTACAAGGAAGTTCCCAACTTCCCCTAGAGAATCATCTATTTAACATGTGTCATTCTGACACTCATCCAAGAATGGTTTTAATTTGTCAGACCTTAGGACAACACCATTGCCTAGCAAAGAGAAAGAAAGGGACCCACCATGTGGCATAACATAAGTGGCTCCAGAGATGAACATGTGACATCACTATGCTCCTCTTAAGCATCATGACCATAATAAGACAATACAATTATGACATATCTAGGATCCAAAGTTTAACTGCACTCATGAAATTGAGTCCTTCATCCAGTTGTAATGGCATCATCATTAGCGTGAGTTCCAGAGATTTCTAGTTGTTGTTCTCATGATAATCCACTTCATCTATATATTCTAGGATCATCCCTTTTGGAGGGGGTTATCAATTATTTTTTATTTATTATTTTGGATGACAAATGTTTGTAATAGTTTTAGGATAGAGGTACCAGTAGCTAGCATTTTTCATTCTACAACCTTAATAGGTGCCTCTCACGGGTAGTATTGAATGATTTGTATTATTCCCTTTGAGGCCTTCTATATTCTATTCTCTACTTAACTATGAAGAGAATGTGGTGTTCTATGTTAAAATGAGTGAAGAATTCTTGTTATTTGTTATTTCATTTATATGCTCTTATAGAATTGATTCTGTCTACACCATAGACTTTAATTCATACTTTATGCTCCTTTAATAGTCTGTAGTGTTCAAGAATTCAATCTATTCCATGAAATAATATGTTAATGTTTTAAAGATCTTGGCACATTACCTTAGTTTTATTTTAGTATTTCCTTCTTTCCCCTTTTCTCCCTCCCCAAAGATCAAATCGAAGAGTCGACTTCTAGAATCCCGGAGGTTACTTTACAGATCACATTTGGTGCCACAATTATAAAGCTTCACGTAGAGGTTGTTTAACCTGAAGTGAGAGTTTTAGGCATCAACAAGTCCATTTAAAATTTTGGAAAAGATTGGTAATGATTATTTTTGGTTAAAATTACCACCTTACATGTAGTTGTATTCAATTGTAAATGTTGAAAAATGAAAACTATATAAACCTCCTATGATCTTAGATCAAGGTGAGAATGTTCAAGTTCCATCTATATATGATTTTACCCTTGCATATCTTGATGAGTTGAAAGAATATGTAATTCTTGAAAATAAGATAAGGATGCCATGAAGAGGAGATGTTGAATATCTATGATTTGGCCTAAAGGTAATGAATCCAAGAAAGGCAAGATGGATAGAAATTAGAAAGGTGAAGGAACATCACTTATTTTTTGAAAAAAATAGACTTTTGGTGGTCCAAAAGCTTCTTAGTGGGGATGAGTGATCCAAGAGGATATCCACAACAAATCTAATCATATGGTCTATAACCTTTCTAAAACTAACCACACATTGAAGAGCTCATTGAGAGATTTCTAATTCAATTTGAATAGAGTCAATCTGACACAGTATGTAGTAGTTATGCCCTATTGAAGTTGAATCCAAACATGGAAAAAATATGGATAGGGTACAAAGATGGTTCATCATGCTGATTGGAATATACATAATTCTAGTTGGACCAATCATAGCTTGACATGTGAATCAATCATATAGTGACACATGTAAAATAGAATGCAAATGGGTTTGTTTGGTTTTGGTCTCTAATCTTTTATAACTTAATTTTTAGTGTAGAACACATGTTATTTTTTTTATAGGGGCCCTTTAGCTAGTAGGGTCCTCTTTTTTCATGGAGGGGGACCCTGCCACCAACTTCAAACTATAAAGGAAGTGAATTTATATATAAACCTCATTCAATATTCCCCCAAAACTAATGTGGGACTAAATTTTCAATATTTACAAAACATAGCACCTAAAACCAAGAGGTGGAATCTCAAGCCACCATGTGGCATTCCCACCAACCACAAACACATATACTACATAGAGCCATCAACCTTTGAAGTACCTGAGATAGACCGAGTCCCAAGCAAAGCATGGTCTTCATTTATGATTGAATAAGCATGGAACTTTGTATTTAAACAACATGTCCATCTCTATCCCAATGTATGTGGGATTAAAATCCATATAGAAAATGCTAAAAAATAATTAAAAATCTAAATGTGGGAGGTGGGATTCAAACCCAACACCTTCCAATCCTATTTTTGGGTCTTACCCATTAAGCTACGCTCCATTTTTGAAAAGTGAAGTGTAGGAGTTTGTAGTTATTCTTTAATTTTGGGATTACGAGCCAAAAGAAAGGCATATGGAGGGGATTCAAACCCTATTTGGTTGGTAAATAGATAACTCCTTGACCAGTATACTATGAGCTTATGAAACAATATAAATAGGAATTTTTAAATTTTAAATGTAAATTTTAACCCCATTAAGGAGAAAACAAGCAATTTTAAGCCCTTTAACTACATGAAAGAGCAATCTTAGTGGAGGAGACTAATTGTAGAGACTTCTTAGAGGTAGGACAAAGAATAATTTGCATATTGAAGACCATTTATTGATGTAAATATAAAATAAGGTGTACTTAGTGTAAAATTTTAGTGGATTGGTTCATCATTTGAAGCAAACTCGAATACGTAACCCATACGGGTGAACTCCATTATCAATTTGTCATGTTTTTATCTTTATTTATCAGTTATTCTTTTAATTCTATTTCTTGAATATTAATTTTTAATCATATAATCCAATTACAATAAATTAAGAAAAAATTAATAAGTATTCATAATTGGTGAAATAGTGAGCGTTTACATAAACTAACCATTTTGGATCACCTACTCCTTCAGAGGTCAATAATCCATTACCTTTTCCATCATTCCAAGATGTTTATTTGCCTCTCCTTTACACTCCCAAAGTCACATCTAAATCACCCAAAATTGATCAAGGTGATGTTCTACTCATATCCTCTTAGGTTATGGTAACTCCACCACCTCATCCTAATACTCAAACTCAAATGGAGCCAAAACTCATGTAATAGTCACCTGATACATAAATTCCTGATTGGATGAATTAATTAATTAATAAATAAATAAGACAATGCATCCTCAAGAAATTAATTTCAGTTCTTTAACCACCCTTGCTTTTCATGTAGTAAAGAAGCCTAAAACAGTTTTTAGGATAGTAAAATATGAGCAAGGAGAAAGATATGTTGAGGTCACAGTTCCCCATCCAAAAAAAGACAAAGACAATGTCAGTGTTATAGATTACCAAATATCAAAGGTATGTCTTGGTAAATCTACTTGGAAAGGAATTAAATAAAATGTGAAATCTGCAACTAGCATTCTTTTTGAAAAAAATAGATCAAGATAAGGCCACTAAGGATATATTAAAAGAAAGAGTTGAATAACACTTCTTACCTATTCAAAAGTTAGTGAAACCAATTCAAGCTTCCTCATATGAAATTACTCCTTAGATTTTAGATGCAGATACTTTGAATGTGGCCAAATAAATTAGAAACCTGGGAAGGGAAACTAAAGATTAGTAAGAGAAATTGATTCAATAAGGGATCAAAACAATAAGCAAGACCATGACTATTTATATTGAAGTTCAATCTAAATATGAATTTATAAATGAAATTTTTAAAAAAATATGAAATTAAAGCCAACATATGGAAATTAATTATACCAAAAATTGAAGCTTTTTTTGACCTTGATCCAGAAGCTCTTCTCACATAAGGAGTTCTAAAACTAGGAGATATTGGATTTCTCATAGAATTAATAGGTGCTGCCAAATTTCAAATCCTCATTATTAAAAAATATGTAAAGAAATTTAGAGAATTTTATTCAATAATAATTGATGCAATAAGTGACATATAGGGAATAATTGAGAAAATTACTTGTTCATTTGTATATGATAATATAATAGTTCTTCCAGTGTAAATAGTTGTAGAAGAATTCAAATAATTGATAGAAAGGGAAATGATCCTTAAATAAATATTCAACTACAAGTCAATCTAGAAGTTCATTAAATATAAAGTGTATCTTGATAATTTTGATAAAGATTTAAAGAATATTAAATGGGTTTCTCATAAAATGATTGATCTTCATTGTGATGAAAAAATTGGTTTCATGTATTTAGAAAGACCTAATGAAGATGAAGTCAAGGAAACTATAAAGAATTTTGACAAATACAAGAGAAAGATACAATAGAGAAAATGACAATAAGAAGAGGTCTAGATTGTGCTTGGTGAAAAAGATGAGTAAATTTCATAGTATATTTTCCAACTCTCAAACATGTAATTTGTCAATATCTCTCTCACAAATTTCAAGTTGCATGTTTTTGTAATAGCACTTTTTCAATTTTTAAGTCATGCAAAAATTTTAGTACGCTTTTACAACTTTCAAGTTGCATTTTTTGCAAACACATTTTTGCAAGAGTCATAAATATCAAAAAAGGTGGTTATGCCCCATAACCACCCATTATAACCTATAAATATAAGTTCTGAGGTCATTTCAACGGATTTTTGACTCAGAAAAAAATCTTCACTAGAGAGAAAGAGGAGCTTTGTATATTCAGCTCAATGAAGAATCAATAAAAGATCAATTTCTTAATACTTTATACTTTGAATTGTTTTGGATGAAAATTCCTGAGTGTGTTCATTTAATTTGATTCTTTCCTTTTGAATTTGTTAAAATACCATTGTTAAATTGTCAAAAATTGAAGATTTTTAGTATATAATTTATTTTGAATCTATATTAGAAATTTCAAATTAGAGAAGCCTTGGTGAAGTGGAGAATAATTTAATTAGTTATTCTCTAAGGAAAATTTAGAGTTGTTCTACAATCTTTCTTGACATGTGAAAACTCTCTAGTGTATGTAATTTGTTCTTATGTCCAAAATATGTATTTTCAAACTTCATTTGAATGATAAAGGTTTCAGACTCTCATAAATATATTCCCAATTTATGTGGTAGTTATCTATGTTTATACTTCCAAATCATCCTATTTTAACTCTTCCATTTTATTCTCTATTTTCCCCCTTTTCTCCCTTTTCCCTTTCTCTGAATTCTTTCAATTTTATTTTCTACTACCTTTTCATACTTTTGGGTTAAAATTAAAAAACCCCCACAATGACACATTTTTGATATAAATATTTTCATTTTAAATTTTGACTTTGTTTTTAAAAAAAGATAGCTTCGCCTTCCAATAAGAGAGGGAATTTGTCCCCACACTATTGACCGAAATCCTTGATTTATCTGCATGATAATTTTTTTTAGTGAATAGTTTTTGGTGCCCACCATGGGGAACATCTTTATGTTTATCGTGAAATACACATGAATTTTTTTTGGCCTATATGACTCTCCTATAAGCTTGAGGGCCAATTTAAAAACCAGATATTGAGTGGGAATAACCTATGAAGTTAGACATTGCTTCTGATATAAAACAATGTGCTTGGGAATGTGACAAAGTTAGTATTGCTCAGTTTCAGATAATGTTGACTATATTGGACTAAGAAATAGAACATGAAGAACATGATCAAAGATTCTTTGAAGGTAGAATAACTCACATAGATTGTCAAAACATCTTGTGACCCTGAACATTAACTTTGCATATGATTATTAGTGTAAATTGAGATCTTGATCATCAACCTAGTCATGATTGGAAAGAAGCTACAAAAGAAGATATTAATTCAAGTCTTTAATTGCTTGCCTAGGATAAAAATATAAGTTACGATCATTTTCAAAGTGGTGTTATAGTAATAAACAAAGAATAAGATCATGATGCTATCATTTGAAGAACTGTAGAATTTGTTTCAAGGAAACAAACAAGAAGAGTGATTTGTTTAGCCTCCCAAAGCTCTTCTATATTAAGAAATTATTCTCATGACCATCCCATTAATTCAATATATAATACCTCAACTAAATCTTGATTGGTTAAGTGAGACACAAGAAGACATTTATTCAAAATTTGAAAGCATTTGCATTGGATAACAAAAGCAGTGCAGTACAATTTCAAAGAGTTATTGAGGTATTATAAGAAGAGGAACAATTTTGTCATATTGGAATAAAGGTATGAATCAATAGCTATGTCAATAACACAAAAAAGAAGACCAACTCAAAGAACATTCCAAATCTAACATGCACCTTAGTAATAACAATATACCTTCCAAACTGGTAGAAAGATTATTTACTAGAGCGAGCAAATCTCAACGGTAACATAGAACCCTTATATCAGTTACAACATATTTTTGACTTTAAGTTAAATCTTGAGTGGAAAACAAAAATAAATTAATCAGTTACCCTCCCATCCAGTCCTAGAAAAAACAAACAACTGCATGCTAGTTCTATAGTGAGTAAGGCTCTTATTATCTCAGGGATTATTCTTCCTTTTCAAGTAGTCTTTTCAAATATGGTTGTACAATGGGGTAATTCAATAAGGCATTTATTCTTAGGACTACTTCAAAAACTCCCTAAAGGTTCATGAAAGAATTTTCCAAAATGCTCAGGTGATAGAAAACAATATCTAAATGAGCATCTCACAACCTTTTTTGTGGCATGTGGAGTCCTAGGGGTGGAACATGAAGACATTGTAGGTGTATTATTTATGGAAAATATTCAAAATAGAACAATTGATTAGTTCTATTAGCTGCTGTAGGTTCCATCACCAGTTGGGATAACATGAAAACTAAATTTGAAATTAGATTCAAACCAAATGAAGATGCACATGCCTTGCTTTCACAACTTACTTGAATGAAAAAATAAGCCTATGAACCCATGAGGGATTTTTTAGTCATATTAAATAAGTCACTCAACAAGATGATTTCCAAGTTGATGGAGTAAAATCAAAAGGACTTTTTTATCAACTCATAATTACCAAAAGTAAGTTATCAATTAAGAAGAGCCAGAGTAGTTAACATGGAAGCAAATTAAAAATTATCCATTGATGTTGAAGATTATATGATAATGGTTAGGAAAATGAAGAAAGAACCTTCAAAGGGTAAAGTGAAAAGTTCAAATCAATATTCTATTAAATAACTACAAAAGTGGCTAATGATATAATAACATTGAAGAAGCAATACCTCAAAAATATATTGATTCTCTTTATTAGGACATTTTTATAATAAACTATGTGCCTTTCCGAGGGAATCATTCACAATAGTAAGATTTTAGCAAAAGATTGCGGTAAAATCTCCTCCAATGTCAAACACAAATGCTCTTGTAAACACTGTTATAGAAATAGAAGAATTTTTTAGGTATTAAGAAATATAAGAAGAAATTGAAACAAAAAATATGGATCTTCAATAATTTGAGATAAAATAATTTGGTGGTGACTCCATTAGTACGTACCTAGAATATTATTTAGATGGATATTATTATGATGATATCATTGCAGATATGGAGAATCAATCATTTGTAGTCTTCACCAAAAACCAAAATAAAAAAATAACAAGTTGAAAAATAAGAAGAAATTCCAAAAGTCAATCTTCCAAGAGGAACTACATCATTTGGGAAAGTGAAAGGGAAAAACCCACAACAAAGGTATGTGACCCTCCCCAAACTACTGCTGCTAATTATCCAAAAGTTAATTTTTTTGTGAAGAATGATGAAAGTACATCTCAATCCATTGAAAATTATTCCTCTACTAGTTTACCATCTTTTGACATAGTTGAACACAAATTAAAAAAATTTCAAATTTCCCAATCTAAATATCTAAGATCAAATTCTAATCAAATAAATAGGCTAGTAGAATTTATCAAAGGTAAAAGTATTAGTATAATAAATACAAATGCTAAAGACATACTTACAACTCCATCTTCTTCAAATCCTATAAACATTATGGCTGTTGTTACTTTTAAATCTAGTAAAATTGAGTCTTTTTACATCTCCATTTTCCATAAAGGATTAAAAGTGAGTAATTATATTATAGATACAAGAGCTTCTGATAATATAATTCTTGCTAAATTTACCCATGCCCTTGGTCTAAGATGTACTAAGACTTTTAGCCAATGCTATTCTATGGAGGCAAAACAAGTGCCTTTGATTAGTCAAATCAAATATACTTGGGTCTCCTTACCTTATTTTCCTAAAAGAGAATCAAAATGACTAACCTTATAGTAGATATCCAAACTACATATGGCATCTTGTTAAGAAGAAACTTTTGTAAATAACTAAGTGGTGAAATTCATTTGGATTTGTCATATGATATAATTCCTTCTAAATAAATTTACCAATGCCTAGAGAATGAGTTGAAAACTAAATACTTGATACAAACATTTGATGATCCTAGATAAGATATTTTTTAAGAGGATGCATGAATAGGGAATTATATGTGCATGTTAAAAGAGGATTTGAATACACCTAAGCTGATATAAATCAACCTTAATGACATTTAGATCCTTGAGTTTGATGATATTTTTTCCTTAGTTGGTGTAGGTGCATGAGATATTCATGTATCCAAACAAGGAAGTTTTTCATTTTTCATACAAATTACAGTTTGAATGCACTAAAAATATTACCAAGTATGAAGCTCTACTCCTTGGCTTACAGGTTACTAAAGAAATAGGAATCAATAATTTAAAATTATAAAGAGATGTAAAGTTGGTTGTGAAGTCTATCAAACGTTAATATCAAGTAAAGAATGACTTTTTGAAGCTTTATTGAAACAAGATATGATATGGCATTGAAGTATTTTCAATTATAGCTATTCTAAGAGATAATAATTCAAAATATGATGTGCTAGTTGTATTTACTTCATTATTGATTCTTCACTCAGATATTAGAAATGACAAATATACCATTGAATTGGTGTATAAGCCTAGAGTATCAGATAATTCAAAAAATTGACAAATTTTAAACAATGATCAATAGATTATTAATTTTCTTAAAAAATCATATATTTTTAGAAATATCTATATGGAAGGAAGTGAATCATCATATAGGGAATATTCAATACAAATTGAGAAAGAGGGAATTTTTAAATTAAAAAATGAAGAGGGAGTGATTAAAGGTAACATAATCCTTGAAGGTTTAGTTTCACTAGAATAGTTTTTTAATAAATATGACAGGTTTTATTAAAAGAGAAGATGTAAAAAGATTCAATTCAGACGATTATGAAAAATTAACATTAAATCTGAAGAACAACTAAATTTGGTCAACAATCAATGTAAGTGTTGTTCTAAAGAGTGAAGAAAGTTTATTACACTTATTAAAAAATATATTGATATTTTCACATACTGATATGCTAATCTCAAATCATTCCAAATGAAAGAGATGTAGCATATAATGCCCCTCAAATTTGATGCAAATCCTTTTAAAAAAAAGGCAATATACCTTGAAGATAGCTAGGACTATTTTTGTGTAAATTCAAAATATATCAAATGCACGAATCATTTTCCCTATTCATCATTCGACATGGGTTACAAATATAGTGTCAATTCACAAGAAAAGTGGGGAAATCAAAATATGTGTTGATTTTCAAAATTTGAATCAAGTTTTTTTTGAAAGATAACTATCCATTACCCATTATGGATCAGGTGTTTCAAGTAGTCATAAGGTCATAAATGTTTTATGATGTCTTTTCAGGGTATAATCAGATAGAGGTAGCTAGATAAATCAACATAAAACCAATTTCACCACTCCTTTGGGTAAATTCACATATCTAAGAATGCCATTCAGTCTCTTCAATGTAGGAATGACATTTCAAAGAGCCATGGATATCCAATTTAGTGATATGAAAAATAAAATAATTGTGATTTATCTAGATGACCTAATAATGTTTTCAAAGAAAAGAGAAGACCATTATGAACATTTATAAATTGTGTTTGAAAAATGTCATCTTCATGGTATTTATCTCAACCCTAAGAAATATGAAAATTTCTTGGACATATCATCTCAAAGGAAGGAATAATAATTGACCCTGAAATAGTCAAAGTAATTTATAAATTGTCATTGCCAACTAGAAAACTTGGGGTACATTCATTTTCTGGTAAAGTGATTTTTTAAAAAAGATTTGTGCCAGATTTTGTATGAGGCATATAACTAAAATTATGAGAGGAAAACCTTCCTTAAATTTGAACCATGAAGGAAAGGAAGCATTTGAAAAGATAAAAGTTGCCATTACACAGACACCTACTCTAGTCTATCCCAATTTTAAAAAAGCATTCATTATCTATTATTAATATTCAAACCAAACTCTTTTGACCACTCTGATTCAAAATAAAAATGAAGGGATTGAGCCAACAATCACATTCAAAGTTTTGGCCTCAAATATTATGAGCTTAAATACTCTCCAGGAGAAAAACATGCCTATATTGTTGTGAAGACTGTCAAATAGTCCATGTACTATATTATTCATTCACATTCCATTGTGATGGTACCTAATATAACAATAAATTATATACTTACTCAATAACAACTAGGTTTAAAAAAAGGTATTTGGATCACTAAAGTTCAGGAATATGATCTTGAGATCAAACCCACCAAATTGGTTTGAGTTAAAGGTTTGTGTTAACTCATGGAAGAATAAAATGATATTCCAATTGTTCCTACTTTAATAGGTAAAGACAATCAGAAAAAATTAGAATCACTTTTAATTATATTTTTGGATTCTATAGAAGAATGTTTTTTATACATAATATTTTTCTTGACATATCGTGAGTGCCCACCACATCTAGATGCTAAGCAACAAAGAATAGTCAAATTGAAAGCTAGGAAATATGTAATTAGGGATGGTACTTTGTTTAAGAAAAACATTAATGGTATAGAGAAAAATAGAAAAATATTTTGGAAGCTTTCCACAATCAAACTTGTGGTGGAATTTTTTCTTCACTAGTAAAAACATATTAATTGTTGAGAGCTCACTGGTATTAGCCATCATTATTCACATATTCTTATGAATGTGTGAGAAAGTGTGAAACTTGTCAACAATTTGTTGGATGACAAGGAATTGTAGCTTTTCTTGTCAAACCTATGGTTATATAATAATTTTTTTAAGAATTGGGGATTGGATTTCATTGGGATAGTGAATCCTCATTCAAGTGATGGTCATAACCATGTTATTACAACTATAAATTACATTACCAAATAGGTGTAGACAATACCAATCAAACAAACAACTTCAAAGGTAGTCTGTAAGTTCATGAAAGAAAATATTCTGGTAAGATATGGTGTTCACCAAAAAATTGTAATAGACAGTGCATTAATTTTTTATTTGGCCAAATTGTTGGATTTTGTTATGGCCATGAAATTTCTTTGTATCATTCTTATGATTATTATCCGCAAGGAAATAATCAAATAGAATCTAGTAATAAGAATATTTTTACTATCATCCAAAAGCTAGTGGATGAAAATCAAAGAAACTAACATAAGAAATTAGATAACACATTGTGGGTAGATCGTACACACCTAACTAAGTTATTGGAATATATACATTTCAATTGTTGTGTGGAATTGATGCAACAATTCTTGTGGCACCTGAATTACCTGCGTTGTAACTAGTAAGAGTAATAAAAAAAATGTTTTTTAAAGTCCACTAGATAAGCAAATTTTGTATTTGAAAAAACTTGAAGAATAAATGACACACATTGTTGATAGAATTTTCATAACACCATGCTCAAGTTAAAACTCTCTTTGACAAAGAGGAAAATGAAAGATATTTTCAAGTAGGAAATCTTGTGATCCTATGGGATAAGCGAAGAGAACCAAAGGGAAGTCATAATAAATTTTATTATCTATGGAGATGGTACACACATTTCTTTTTGCTATAGTGGGAAATATATGAAACACTATTTATAGTGACATGTTATCCCCTACATGTAAATAGGTGAATATAGGGTTTTGAGTCATGTTTCTTATTGTTTGTCTCTTTTAAGTTGTGTCATCTAATTTTGCTTCTTTTTCTTTATTTTATTTTAGCTTGTTTTGTCCTCTTTGTGTTTTGCCAATTTTCTTGTTAAAGTCTTTGTCAAGCCTAAAATGACTCTATATCCCAATGGATAAGGCACTTGTTTAAAAAAATAGAGTATGGGATTCTTCCTTCATATCTTTTAGTTATAAGTTCCACAGTTAGAGCTATTTTTTGTACTTAAAATTGAACATGTGTGAAATTTTTGTCTCTGAAGTCAATTAGATCACAACCAATCAATTTTGGTATAGTAATTGTCAAAAACATGTTCAAAATCTCAATTGTATATTTTGAAACTAATCATTAAGTTTCTGTGAGAAAATGTTGAGAAACTCTAAGTCTTTTGTACTTTGGTAGGTTTTGGGTATCTGTCAAACATGGATTAGAGTCCCAAGCCTTGTCATGCATCACTACAAAAAATTAAACTTTTCTTGACATATGTTGGGTTTTTTATGCTTATAGACATGTGCCAAAAATATGACACTTACCTAACATGTCTTAGAGTTCCAACCCATCCTATGAACTATTAGGAAATCTGATGACTTGCACACATGCTCAGTGACATATGATATTTTTTTCATTTACATGGCAGAACTTGACTCCTTATTTGACACATAACAGACTCCTGATGTGTGCAAAACATACTTTTAAAGCTTCAAACTATAATATTAATATTTATGGCCATAGATTCATACACATGGAAAGTCTTTTACCACCTTATAAATACATCGGTCACTCATTTCTCCTCATTGCACTTCCATTTGGATTTATCTCTATAAGATTACTTACAAGTCCTTGATTTTGTCATCACTCTACCTTCCCATATTTTGTCTCATTCTCCTTTCAAGATATTATTTTTTCTCAACTATATATTTCTCTCACTTAGTCTATGTTTTTCTCATATGTTAACTCTAGAGTTGTCTTCTATATATTCACTCCTTTAATGGGTTTTGTACAAATATTCATAAAAAAATTCCTCAATGTTTATAGTCCAAGTTTTTAAAAATTACTTAGTGGATTTAAAAACTTGGATTCAAATTTCAAACCTCCACATCTCCTATGTATAATATTCATCAATAGTCCACACATCTTAAAGATTCAAACCTCACAAATCAGATCTCAAAATTTTGAGCCTTGTATCATTCAATGGGTTGTTGACCCATGTTTAACACCATTAGAAATTCATCCCATGCTAAACATACTATGAGATATCAAACACTAAATGAAATATGTTAGAATTTTGAGGCCTATTCTACATCCCTTATATTTTTTAGATTTGCTAAACACATCTATGGGATCTGAGCCTTACTCCAACATACCCAAAGCTTTGCCTTCTTTATGAACATGTATTGACCTTTCAGATAGGGTTATCTCATCAACTGTATACATTAGGAACCCAAACAAAGAAGAAAAATATAGACATGAAGTATCAATTCTAAGGGGTTATTCCGCCTTCAAATATGGAATCTAACATTGACAAGATCACAAATACGGAATTTGGACATGCAGATCTGATGGATTTATGGTAAAGAATTAATGTAATTTAAAAAATAAATTGATGTCAAATCATTCATGATAGTGGCCTTGCTCAAGATATAACTTTTCCAATGTTAGTACAATAACCAGAGTTGGTAATGACTATAGAAAAGTACTATGATAAAGAAAGAAGATAATTTAAGAGTTTAAAAGGAGAGTATATACTTTGTCTTAAACTAAAGCACATAGATAATATGTTCAAATTGCTTGATCATGAGTCATATGTCGATCTTTCTCTAAATTTTGATCAACAATTATGATAATATAACACAAACTCTTGTTTCAAGATGGTTAACAAGCAATGGTGTATAAAACCAAAAAGTTTCACAACAATATTTCCAAAAACCATTTCCATAAGGTAATTTAATATTTAACATGTTTATATCCAAGCCTGCCTTGATACATGTGATCATGAGTAATGACTCATCCAAAAAAAGCTTAAAATAATCCACTCTACAAAACTTGTTGATCAAGTCCATGTTTTGGAGAGACTTTCCAATTTAGAGCACAAGTATCGATTATATCAAAAACATAGGAATGGTATTTATTTGAAGGTCAAAGACCTAACCTTATTTTTATTAGCCACATATTTTTACATGTTTTGTCTAAGTGAGACTCACCTTTGGGTATTAATGTTTTCTAAGTCTGGGTAGATTCCAAAATTTGATACTATGATCTATTTAGAAAAATTAGGTGTTAAAGAATAAAAACCAAAAACAATTTTTTTTTAATTACACCAATTAATTAACATATTAGATAAAACTATTTTAATTCAAAATAATTTTATTCTTAAAGAGAGGGAAAGGAAGACAACGCAAGGATTTTAAATTTGTAAATCAAAACTTTATCATACAAAGAAAACTAGGAAGAAAACATGCAAACCCATAACACATGCACCTTTGAAAATGAAAGCAACTAAGAGTGGAATGAAATAAAGGTGATAATACATTTTAATAGGGAATTAATATGGATATTTAAAATCAAAATATCATCCACCAAAAATTTGTGTCAAGTGAGCACCTAAAGGTCTGGGTTTATTTATGAGCTTTGCCTTAATGAAAAATTATTGGTCTTTAAACTTAAAGTACAAAATCACCATGCAATGATTCAATTAAAAACATCTGAATAGTTATAAAAATAAGCAAAATGAAGCTAAAAAATTCTATAAGATTATCATAAATTTATATGAATTAAATATTTTTATTATTCTCCAAAGCCAATATAATAAGTTGCTATAGTAGAAATTTTTAGTGCTTCTTAAAATGGACATTATAAATTAATTATAAAATTTTAGGTTTAATTTTCTTATGAAGAATATAAAATAAGTTTTGAAAGTTAAGAGACAATTCAAATGATTTTTTCAGCATACATGGATAAATCATTTGGTATACCCCATGTATGTAAGTTTCACAATAAATAATTTGTATAAATCATAATTGATCAATTTATTGATAGATCTATAATAAAAATACAAACACAAATATCATACTCAGTGCTAATGACAAGGCACTTGGTAATAACTTGACCAAATAATATCATTTTAGTTAGATGCACTATGTATTTTCTTGTACTCATAACCATTAATTATATGTCAAGTTTTATATTTTTTGTTTTAATCAAAGTATGAATTCAGTAATGTAGACTCCATTTTATGAAGGCTATTTTCAATTATGATGTAACTTGAGATCTTTGTCTTTAATATAACTATTCTAATTTTTAATTTAAAAGCATTTATGAAAGAATCATATTTGGTTAAATTTTAAAGATAAACACATCTACCACAAAGAGGAAAGCCAATGTATTTGACTTATGATAGGATGTGATCATATAATTGCTATGATGCCATAAATTATCATTTTTTAGTAAAATTGGATAATTGTTTTCTAGTTAACAAGTACACTTACTCTATATTTAAGTTAAAGGGTCGATATAAAATGACATAATCTCTTCATTATTCATAAATACTTTGAGAACACTAATCATAATATCATCATTATCGATAATTAAAAGTAAAAATAATAACCAACACTTTTAATCAACTAAGAAATCATATATATATATATATATATATATATATATATATATATATATATATATATATATATATATATATATATAAATAATCTCTAATTTGTAAATAAACATTATAATTTGCATATTATTACTTTCAGAGATGATTGTGCTCTTGTTTTAAAAGCTTATTTTGTCTTATTCTCCATAGTGTAATGTCCAACAAGGAACTTAAATGAAATAAATAAAATAATTTTTGTCTCAATATGTACATGTAAAGTTTATAATTATAAAAAGCTTTAACAAATACATATTTGTGTCTATTGTAATTTTTATCATTTCTTTTCAAGCTTATGAAACACCGTTTTTCACTTTATTTTTATATTTTATTCATATAATAGTTTTATATAATGCAATTCTATATAAAGACATGTAGAAATCAAAATTATGCAATCTTGTCTTCCATTTTTATTTATAAACTATAAAGAGTAGGAAATGAGTGGATTCTAAAGAGAAGAGGACACAATTCGTTTCATGGTAGGAAGTAAGAAATTATCACCATTTTCATGCCATTAACATTGATTTGGTGTTATAATCGCTGGGGTCACCTAATTTTTTTTTTATAAAATCTTAATTAACTTTGGAAAACCATACCCTACAATTTTTTTTATTGACAACTACTTTTGTTGGGAGCCACAAAATTTAACTTTTTATCAACATGTCCTTATATCATAATCGGGTGATTCATTTTTCTTATTATAATTTATTTTTACACTACACAATGTTGTGTTTCATGAAATGTTGTTGAACTCAATCAAAACCATGTTTAACCACCTTGGTGATGTATGTCTCATATTGGAATGAATTCTTTGTTAAATTATAGTGGAACACCCTCCATTTTGTGTTCAGAGATTTGTATGGAGAAAATTAAGATATAATTTGGGACCATTTTACAATGAGGATGGATAGGATGGTTATGTAGGTAAATAAACAATTAGTGTTTGGAGTTTACTTCATTAAAAAATGAAAAATAATTTTCAAAAGGAAATAAAGCATTAACCTTAAAACATATCATGAGGGGAGAAATGGTGATTAACTAGCTATAAATTTACTAATACAATTTGTGGATGATTCAAATAAAGAATTATGAGTTATGGAGTTTAGCAAGATTGTAAAATAAATAAATAAACTTACACAAATAAGATTAAAGTGTGATGAAGTGAATTATGATGATATTATTTTTAATAGTGATAAATCAATAGATGTGACTTTTTTTGGGATTTGTTTTTCGAATTTACACTCACCATACAGTGCATAGTAGTATTATGAATAGGTGTAATAGAAGTGTGAATCAATGAGTTAAGAAAAAAAATCATATAAAGTTTTCATAAAATTTGAATTTTTTAATCCTTAAATAATGTGTTGTTTCAATTTTGTAAGGTAATATAATTTAATTTTCATTAGTAAAACTAAAATAAATATATATTTTTAATTGTAAAACATGATACTGTATAATTTTAGTGGGATTATTAAATATGGAAGATAAAAAATGTACATGAGATGGATGGGATCATACACCTTCTTCTCCACTTATAGTCATTAATTAAAAAACAAAAATATTTTCTTAAGCTAAAAATGACTTTCCCTTATTTGATATTTTATGTGTTGTGTTAATGACCAAAATAAAGATGGTTTATAATTCAATTGGCCACTTTTAGGGTTGTATGGTAAGTTTTTACACAAATAACGATGCAAGTTCATCAATATTTACATCTTTGCTCAAGTGATTTTTTAGCACGAGAATATTTTTTTTATATGACAGGGAAAATGTCGGATGTAAATTGTGACACTAATGTGCATCATATATAAAAATCCACCAAAATCTGGTGGAATTTATTTTTTATTATATTTTACTAATGAGTGATGTACTGTGTCACTGAAAAATATTGATGCTACATGTATTAGTGATAAAAAAATGATACTTTTTACACCATTTCCTCATAATATACTCATGAGATAAATTTATTCAATTGAGTTCTAGGTGATTCATTTAGCTCACTAGTGAGATTTTAAATATCTTGAAACAAAGGTTGACTGCTTTTAATATTATTATAGACTTGAGAATTCACATATCTCTCATTATTAAAATATTTATGACTATCATCTATATCATTTTATTAAGCATATTATTAACTTATATATGTAAAAAATAATCTCATCGTCTTGCATATGCATGATCACTTTAAAAGGAGAAGACACATTTTTAGATTCCATTTTCTTTCTCAAATGAATCCTAGATTTAACACAGTGGTTTCAATAATATTTATAAATTTTTTTGATCAAGCCTAGCACTTTTTCTAAATGTAATCTCGTATTTTTAAATTTTAGTGGTTTAAAATAAAATCAAACATGAAAGAAAACATGTCACATAAATCCAAACACACTAGGTTTTGAGATTTAAAAGAAATTAAAGGGAACTTAAGGCTTAAGATTAAGCACAATCAATCCTAAAAGCATTTAAAATTTAGATATAAAAATGCACAAAGTAGAATCGTCAAAATATAAAACTCTAAGAGGTGTAATACAATTTAGGTTTACCAAAATATAAGCATATAAATACACCTACCTTAAATTAAGCATTATAAAACATATAAAATATGGTATATAATGCCTAATTAACTATTTAGTCATATATGTAATGAGATAGAGGGAGCTTAGCTTTTTGGAAGCTTGTCTCTTTAGTAAACAAGGTATTTTGAGTCATTTTTGAACTTATCATCATAATCTATATATGTCCAATCTAATTTGTAAATATTTGAATTATTGCCACCTAAATATATATCTTTGAATGGCATTGCTAGGACACTCCTAATCAGTGCAAGGATTCTATAGATTGTATAAAAATTAAAAAGATTTATTAGCACCTTTCATGTTTATGGCTTGTTGGTGCATTAATCTCCTTGAGTGTATGTATTCACAAACACTACTATTGAGGTGAGATGATTTTGATAACTTTGTGAGAGAAGTGTCGTGGGACACCCTTCTTACTATCAATTTCCTATTAGCATTTTTTGTCTTCAACAATTCCTAACTAATCCTTCCTTTGACCAAAATTTCCACATTTCATGTGCACAACTGACATCACCAGCCAGGTTGATGACATGCCTTAGCATCCACATTTTGGCTCACATCATTGGATTGGTTGATGATGTAACCAATTTATTTATATGCCATCAATTGAGCTGACGATGTATGCTAAACATAAATTTTTAACTTTTAAGGATCTAAACCATATTTATAGGTTCCCCCCCATCATCTATAAAAAAATAAAATATAAAGTCTCTTTTTACTTGAAATTACACCTTTAGGAAGAAGAAAATAAATTAAAGGTAAATGAGTTTATCCAAATGAATATAAGTTAGCAATAAGCAAAATTTAAGATTTGAATAATAAGAGTTGCTCCAATGAATTATACCAGTATTTGGAGTCCTCAAATGTGCCATAATGAAGGTTTATTTTATCCATCTTAAATTCATCTACAACCATATCTCACAAAATTATGAAAGTGAATGGGGAGATAAGTCCATCAACAAGTCAACTCGAGTTAAGTATCTCTAACCTTATTCATTTTTATTTTTTACTTTGGTTGAATTGTGAATTATGTATATTTCATGTATTTTATAGTATCATATATGTTTTTTATCATTAACTTTATTTCTATCTTTAAATTATTTATAATATAACCCTTTCTATTATCACAGTCCTTGACCTAGTTACAATATCTATCATTTTAGTATCTAATGACACCTCAAATCCAGTAAGGTCATCCACCCTCTTTTTATAAATATAAATTATAATATGTTTAGGTTTTATTTATAAACCCATTCGAACCTCCTACACACTCAAATGTTTGCTACAATTCTAGAACACTTTATGGGCCTACATTCTTATATGTTATATCTAGATTGGTCTTATACATTTTACCTATTTAAAGGTTTGTTATATATATATATATATATATATATATATATATATATATATATATATATATACCCACCCATTTTAAGTGAAATAAATTTAGTAAAAATGACATGAAAATTAATCTACCTTTTTGGTTATATCATATTCGCATATCCCCCATTTTTCAAATATAATCCTTTGCCAGTTGATTCGTCAAGCTTTTCTTTTTTTCCAAATTTCTCTCCCTTTAAAATCACTTAAGGATATTCTCACAGTCCTAAAATATAATTTCTCTAATAAAACCTACAAGATTCCACCAAATGGTCTAAATTACCCCAAGTCAGATACTATCATAATATAGATTGTAATATAGCCTCTTCTAATACTAATAAGGTCGTAATCCCTCTAAATAAGATTAACACTTGATTCTCCAAAAACTAAAAGTAGTTTGTCTTAAGAGGATAATGACAAAGAAAGAGAATAAATCAAAAGAATTAAATTTATTCTATAAATACACTAATTCTTGGTAGAAAACCCCATCATGTGGAAAAGATCCACAATAAATACAACTCGTGATTTCTTTACTAATACTCCTCCCACTAAAAAGACAAGTAACATTTTCTCAAACTTTGGGGTGAGTCATGCCAACAATATGGCTTCCCCTATATGTGTTTCATCCATAACATTTAAAATTTATACTATCATGATATGTGCCACACTTATCACCAAACATCTTAAAAATGCTCAAACCAATGTTAAGACTCAAACAAATCAAATTCCTTGAGTAGATCACACCAAATGGTTAATGCAAGTCTTAGATGTCATGTCCCTTTTTTTAGGTGACATCGCTCAGAGTTGATGATTAGCCTATTATGCGACCTTCGTAGGCTGATTGGATGGATAGAGGGTCATGATGGAGATTGGCTTGGCTTCGATTTCTAGAATTCCTACAGTTGGCTTTCATTCAGGCTATTTCATACACATTTGCCCTGAGCTCCTATTATTTAGGGATATTTGACATGTAGCAGAGCACCTTTATTTTGGTATGGTCATGTGCAGAATCACTCCTTGGTTCACCAACTTCGAACGGTTCGAGGATCTGACATGTATTGAGGGAGATATTAATATTTGATTGATTTAATCAAATATTAATTATTTGGTCTAATTTTAATTAGAAACCCTAATTCTAATTTAAGAAAACCCTAATTAGGGCAAGCACATCTTTTTGAGGGTATAAGGGTTTCTCATGGAGGCCATTATGGATTATGCATTGATTATTGATTTTTGATATTGAAGAATTCTTCTGTGAAGCCTGAGCCAAGGGTTCCAGGATTCCATCTGCATTGGAGAACATCCACTCTTCAGTGTGTGCGATTCAGAGGCTATGAAATATCAGCTGATCTATTGCCAAATTGAGAGATAACTTCATACAAAAGTTATCATAGAGGTTTACAGGTTTGAGAGATAACTTCACATAAAAGTTATCACAGTATTCCATGTATTTATTTTATTAGGTTTTTGATTCAATAAGCTATACAGATATAGATATTTTGTATTAGAATCGTATATCTTGAGATTAGGTTATTCAGCTATCAGGGTGTGTTATATTATATTTGGCGGCTGTACGAAGTCCGTACAGATCCACACAGATACCGACATCAGCAGGCAGAGATTCCTAGTGACTGACATCAGCCGACTGAAGACTGACATCGACAGAGAAGGACCCACAGTGACCAACGTCGACAGTATATCGACCGACGATGGTGACTATGTTTTTGACACAGCGACCCGAAAGTCGCACAGACCCAGGGTTATTTTCAGATTTGCAAAAGACCAGGTTTTTGAGATGATATTTGTATTACTTTATATGCATGCCAAAGGACTGTAATTGTAATCATCTAAACAAGTGATAAGATCTTTGATTTGCTATTGAGAGATTATCAGAGCTTTTTGTTTGACTAGAGTCCCTATTGATTGGGGATATTACAGTGGTATCGGAGCTTTGTACAGAAAAAAGGAGCCCCTAAGAAAGGGACATTACAGTGGTATCAAAGCCAAATTCCTGCCATCTTGTTGGGTAAATTGATCTGTACAGTGATAGCTCTGTTACAATGGTATCAGAGCTTTGTGCAAAAAAAAGGAGCCCCTAAGAATCGCACACACTGAAGAGTGGACGTTCTCCAATGCAGATGGAATCCTGGAACCCTTGGCTCAGTCTTCACAGAAGAATTCTTCAATATCAAAAATCAATAATCAATGCATAATCCATAATGGCCTCCATGAGAAACCCTTATACCCTCAAAAAGATGTGCTTGCCCTAATTAGGGTTTTCTTAAATTAGAATTAGGGTTTCTAATTAAAATTAGACCAAATAATTAATATTTGATTAAATCAATCAAATATTAATATCTCCCTCAATACTTTTCAGATCCTTGAACCGTTCGAAGCTGGTGAACCAGGGAGTGATTTTGCACATGACCATACCAAAATAAAGGCTCTCTGCTACATGTCAAATATCCCTAAATAATAGGAGCTCAGGGCAAATGTGTCTGAAATAGCCTGAATGAAAGCCAACTGTAGGAATTTTGCAAATCAAAGCCAAGCCAATCTCCATCATGACCCTCTATCCATCCAATCAGCCTACGAAGGTCGCATAATAGGCTAATCATCAACTCTGAGCGATGTCACCTAATCATAATATAGATTGTAATATAGCCTCTTCTAATACTAATAAGGTCGTAATCCCTCTAAATAAGATTAACACTTGATTCTCCAAAAACTAAAAGTAGTTTGTCTTAAGAGGATAATGACAAAGAAAGAGAATAAATCGAAAGAATTAAATTTATTCTATAAATACACTAATTCTTGGTAGAAAACCCCATCATGTGGAAAAGATCCACAATAAATACAACTCCTCGTGATTTCTTTACTAATACTCCTCCCACTAAAAAGACAAGTAACATTTTCTCAAACTTTGGGGTGAGTCATGCCAACAATATGGCTTCCCCTATATGTGTTTCATCCATAACACTTAAAATTTATACTATCATGATATGTGCCACACTTATCACCAAACATCTTAAAAATGCTCAAACCAATGTTAATACTCAAACAAATCAAATTCCTTGAGTAGATCACACCAAATGGTTAATGCAAGTCTTAGATGTCATGTCCCTTTTTTTAGGTGACATCGCTCAGAGTTGATGATTAGCCTATTATGCGACCTTCGTAGGCTGATTGGATGGATAAAGGGTCATGATGGAGATTGGCTTGGCTTTGATTTGCAGAATTCCTATAGTTGGCTTTCATTCAGGCTATTTCATACACATTTGCCCTGAGCTCCTATTATTTAGGGATATTTGACATGCAGCGGAGCGCCTTTATTTTGGTATGGTCATGTGCGGAATCACTCCCTGGTTCACCAACTTTGAATGGTTTGAGGATCTGACATGTATTGAGGGAGATATTAATATTTGATTGATTTAATCAAATATTAATTATTTGGTCTAATTTTAATTAGAAACCCTAATTCTAATTTAAGAAAACCCTAATTAGGGCAAGCACATCTTTTTGAGGGTATAAGGGTTTCTCATGGAGGCCATTATGGATTATGCATTGATTATTGATTTTTGATATTGAAGAATTCTTCTGTGAAGCCTGAGCCAAGGGTTCTAGGATTCCATCTGCATTGGAGAACATCCACTCTTTAGTGTGTGTGATTCAGAGGCTATGAAATGTCAGCTGATTTATTGCCAAATTGAGAGATAACTTCATACAGAAGTTATCATAGAGGTTTACAGGTTTGAGAGATAACTTCACACAAAAGTTATCACAGTATTCCATGTATTTATTTTATTAGGTTTTTGATTCAATAAGTTATACAGATATAGATATTTTGTATTAGAATCATATATCTTGAGATCAGGTTGTTCAGCTATCAGGGTGTGTTATATTATATTTGGCGGCTGTATGAAGTCCGTACAGATCTATACAGATCCACACAGATACTGACATCGGCAGGCAGAGATTCCCAGTGACCGACATCAGCCGACTGAAGACCGACGTCGGCAGAGAAGGACCCACAGTGACCGACGTCGGCAGTATATCAACTGACGACGATGACTGTGTTTTTGACACATCGACCTGAAAGCCGTACAGACCCAGGGTTATTTCCAGATTTGCAAAAGACCAAGTTTTTGAGACGATATTTGTATTACTTTATATGCATGCTAGAGGACTGTAATTGTAATCATCTGAACAAGTGATAAGATCTTTGATTTGCTATTGAGAGATTATCAGAGCTTTTTGTTTGACTAGAGTCCCTATTGATTGGGGATATTACAGTGGTATCAGAGCTTTGTGCAAAAAAAAGGAGCCCCTAAGAAAGGGACATTACAGTGGTATCAAAGCCAAATTCCTGCCATCTTGTTGGTTAAATTGATCTGTATAGTGATAGCTCTGTTACAGTGGTATCAGAGCTTTGTGCATAAAAAAGGAGCCCCTAAGAATCGCACACATTGAAGAGTGGACGTTCTCCAATGCAGATGGAATCCTGGAACCCTTGGCTCAGTCTTCACAGAAGAATTCTTCAATATCAAAAATCAATAATCAATGCATAATCCATAATGGCCTCCATGAGAAACCCTTATACCCTCAAAAAGATGTGCTTGCCCTAATTAGGGTTTTCTTAAATTAGAATTAGGGTTTCTAATTAAAATTAGACCAAATAATTAATATTTGATTAAATCAATCAAATATTAATATCTCCCTCAATACTTGTCAGATCCTTGAACCGTTTGAAGCTGGTGAACCAGGGAGTGATTCCGCACATGACCATACCAAAATAAAGGCGCTCGCTGCATGTCAAATATCCCTAAATAATAGGAGCTCAGGGCAAATGTGTCTGAAATAGCCTGAATGAAAGCCAACTATAGGAATTTTGAAAATCAAAGCCAAGCCAATCTCCATCATGACCCTCTATCCATCCAATCAGCCTACGAAGGTCGCATAATAAGCTAATCATCAACTCTGAGCGATGTCACCTAATCATAATATAGATTGTAATATAGCCTCTTCTAATACTAATAAGGTCGTAATCCCTCTAAATAAGATTAACACTTGATTCTCCAAAAACTAAAAGTAGTTTGTCTTAAGAGGATAATGACAAAGAAAGAGAATAAATCGAAAGAATTAAATTTAGTCTATAAATACACTAATTCTTGGTAGAAAACCCCATCATGTGGAAAAGATCCACAATAAATACAACTCCTCGTGATTTCTTTACTAAATACTCCTCCCACTAAAAAGACAAGTAACATTTTCTCAAACTTTGGGGTGAGTCATGCCAACAATATGGCTTCCCCTATATGTGTTTCATCCATAACATTTAAAATTTATACTATCATGATATGTGCCACACTTATCACCAAACATCTTAAAAATGCTCAAACCAATGTTAATACTCAAACAAATCAAATTCCTTGAGTAGATCACACCAAATGGTTAATGCAAGTCTTAGACTATATGGTAAAAATACTCAATTCAAATAACAACCAAATAATGTAAATTCAAATCTAACTTGTGAAAATGTCAAACCAACCTCTTAGGGATTTCACTTAATCAATATCCTATCACTCCTACTTTTAATGTATACAAATGGAAAATCTATATCCAATCTTATATTAAAATATAAGTGCTCCAAAACCTTCTAAAAGATCCATTATCTTTTTAAATTTCACCTTTGGATATTGGAAGAATATATCCAACTATATGATATAATGAGTCTAATGACCCCACATTACATATTGAAGCTTTTGGAAACCTCTATAAATATTGGATAAAGAAAAATACATATACATATACTAAGTTATTAGAAAACAAAACCCTAATCGTAATCGTAGATGTTTTAAAATGACACTACTCTTTCCAAACAAATCATGGAAAATACATTTCATCCAAATTATCAACCAATAGAATAAAACCATCAACCTAAAATAAAATAATAAATCAAGTGCAAATATCTTAAACCTTGACCTTGAGTGTTTGACCCCACTAAGTTGGTCTTTTAATGGTTGTGTTATCACGACTTTTTGTACTCTTAGGAAAAATTTAATTTTTTACAAACTACTTTAAATTCTTGTTGTACCATACCAAATTCACTATATATGGCGAAGGCCAACTTGATTTACTACAATTGTTATTATTTTAATTGTTTGATTGTGTGTCAATTGTCTAATTTGGTTGAGTTTTAATGTGACAATAACAATAACACATGATTTCTATGAATATCGAAAGATGAACATTTCAAAATTTATTTACATTTAAAATGGAAGATGAACTTGTGTAGTTGTTTGATCACTTTGGTATTTTATATTTAATTATTTGAGATTGATAAATGACGGATATGATATTATACAAGTGATATATATTTTTAAGAAATAATAAATAAAAAATTCAGCAGCACAATAGTTATTCATTTTATTGAGCTTTCACATTAGTGAGTTTCAATGTCATATAAGAGTTCACCCTTTCAATCTCCAATCTAAAATAATGAACTTGTTCCAATTCCTGATCTTAAAATATAGTTTAATTTCGTCTGTCCTTGATTTATAATTATTATTTTTCATTACAACTATATGAATAACATTAGTCATTGTTTAGTCCTCACATCAACTTATTAAGGGTTAATATGTTGAAACCCTAATAAGTTTAATAAACATCAAAGTATTCGAAGGCATTATTTAATGTCAACGTTAATGGGGCATGTTTAATACCATAGTGTTCAAAGGCATGGTTTACTATGATATTGCATATATTTGAAAGTTGTTAAGTCAACATAAGCTTTAAGCATAAAGGCAGTGTGACATTTTACTTAGTTTATGACATAAAAATTTCTTGCTGGGAAATTTAGCTACAGCCAAATGCACCTAATAAATAATGATTTTATATTTCAAAGTTAAGTTTGTAAAAGAATTGATATATTTGGCATTATCAAGTTAGGCCTAGTGCATGCAAATAATGCACCTCATAAATGGGATAGAGGTGGTATTTTATTGTTTGTATTTTATTGCTCATTTTAAAATTGTATGTGACGCTCTACTAATTTTTTATTAAAGTTTAAGCGGTCTTAGAATTTCATCTTGATAATGTGGAAGATAAAATGATAAATAAATAGATGGGTTTTAAACTTTTGTGGATTTAAATAATATTAGTAATGAATATTTCAATTATTATTCTATATGTATTCATTTTTTCAATTTTATTAGTTAATATTTTTCAGTTGTAATTATTGAGTTTTGTTTGTATGTTCAAATTATTTTGCGAAAATAAATATGTAAAGAGTTTTTTTTATTGTTTTCAAAACATTATTTATGAATAATTTTACTTGCAAATAATGTTGTGAAAGATAATAAAATAGTTTTAGGTAACTCAAAATCCTATCATTCTATTTGAAGATTATCATAAAAGTAGTGGTGGTTTTTTTTACTTTACCACTTAAAATTTTCATATAATTTGAATAATGCCTTACATTCACAATTATTATTGCATGGATGGATACCATAAATTTTAAATATTTTATGATTATGACTTTTAGTACTGAATTTTAAAATACACTTTTTTCCCATGCTTTTAAAGTTTTGAAAGATCTCAAAATAGGCTTTATATGCTCTTTTGACATTTGAATGGGTATTCATTTCATCCATTTATAAAACAAATGAATGTGAGTTACATTTTCCTATTTCACAGGTGCATTTTTGTATGAAAGAGGTAGTTTTCAAAATGTGGGTTTTCTCATTTGTTTTGTTTAGGGGCAAAACTACTATGAAATAGTTTGGAAATTTCTTTCATTTGTTTGTGCAAAAATGAATGTGAACACATATGTATACATAAATAATTTCATTATGTTCTTTTTAGTTTATATGAGCATGTTTAAAATTTTGTCGTAAGGTACATATATATTGATAAAAATATTATTAGAGTCATCCATACCAAGTTTTTCATTTCAAAACAATTTTTATTGGAAATGCATTCATGACTAGATATTTTTATAATTTTTATTTTAGTTAACTTTGAATAATGTTATATAAATAAATTTTATTTAGTTTGATTTACATATGACGAAACTGAATATGGCCATAAAGAAGAATGGTTTTAAAGGTATCTTTTTTTAATGTAAAAGTAGGTGTTGTTATCATGTCTCGCCATTTTGATAATTGTTATCAACTAAATATGCACCTTTAGATGGTAGTTCAAGCCTTTCAAATTTGGAATAACATGGAGATAATCCTAGGCTATGGGTGGCCTAATATTAAATTGAATCTTTAGATTAAATATCTAGCTACCCTTGATGAATCACTTAGGCTCACAAACTACTCTACCAACTTACTAGAAAAAGAGAGAGAAACGTATTCTAATGGAGGTGATGCATCAAATAGTTAGACTACTACCAACTATGATAATAGGAATTTGACTCAAGAGAGGGGGTTAGATCAAGTTTTAGTTTTAAAATGAAATCAAACTAAAAAAGAATACACCAACTAGTATGACATCTCTAGGCCTAAACACTAGGGGAAGCTTAGTAACAAATATACACATGAAAACAACAACTAAAGTATGAAATACACCTTCTTTCACCTTCCTTGGAGCTTCCAAATAGTTCGTAGAGTGGCTTGTTTAGCTTGTGCATCAAAGAGTCTTCATCAATGGAGTTGCTTGGCTCCTTCTCTCCTTGGCACCTTTGGCTTGAGGTGGCTTTGGTTCAACAATTTGACTTGATAAAATTAATTTGCATGAGGCTTTAGAATCATTTATGCATGATGACTTTAGACTATCCAAGCTTAAAATTATGGTTGTGAGGCCTTGTATTTATAGATTTTTCAAAAGGGGTTGGATCAACCATGACCGCCCATCTCAAGATGAAGATGTGTGGCCATGAATTAATCTAATTATGCAAATAAAATCTATAAATATTCTCATCATAATTTGGGAACAAGGGGCATTAATGAAGTATGAGAGGGATTAATCAGATATTTGTGGCAATTATGGCTTGTCGATGCCACCCCATAGAATGATGTCTTCGATGATGCAATTATTCAATATCAATTTTTATTAATGAAATATTCAACAAGTTCCATGGAGAATTAACTTGAGCTCTTGATTTAACTTAATTAGCCTTAAACATGATTCATCAATTTTGGTGCAAATTTTGGTCATTGGTGCATAAATTAATCAAATTGGTTAGAATGCCATATTATTGGATCAAAATTTGACTAGATCAGAATTAGGATGTGATGTTAGATGCATTGAATCTGTTACCTTATTTAGGATGTTACCAATACAAAATAACAAAGGCACGTGTCTCGTGTAAGAAATTTGGTAGAAAAGAGCAATCTAGAGCACCCAGGTGTGAAAATACCATTTTGACTTGAAATGATCTGATCAAAGTTAGTTGTCTCATAAATTACATTACCTCATTTAATGATACTCTGGCCAAAATCAACACTTGTATATGACAAGTTCAAAGTTTTTAATATGTTTTAAAGTTTTAGGACAAATTGTGCACATTTGATAGAAGTTGGTTAAAATCCTACTTGAAGGTTATTGGTGGCTAGTTTTAGGTGTCTATAATTTGCCTCTATTTGGGAAGATGTTACAAATTGTAGGCACAACAACGTCTTATCAAATAATGAGAAATGGCTTGTATGTCAAAAAGAAGATGATGATTGAAGAACAAAGCTCCAAATGGTGTTTGGGAAGCCTAAGATGATGCCCCTTTGAGGGAGTGGCCATCACATATGTGGATGAATGGTCCCTTGAAAAGAAGCAAGAAGAAATGTGAAATTAATCCATGATTGAGAGTAATCTAATCGAGAAATACTTGCATGCATTGATTTAAAAAGGCTATTGATTTGCCCAAAGGTGGTTATAATCAAGAATAAAAATAAAAATAATGGTTTGGCCAAAGGTGGTTATAAGCATTAAAATGACCTTGATTAGATAAAGATGATGTTTGATATGGTTGTGTCTTAGTTAATACTAATTAGCATGCATAACTCAAGCATATAACCTAAAATACAGATTAAATATTAGTGGGTGTAAATGTAAATGTGATGGTGTAATGACTAAAAGAGCCAAAAAACCAAGCATACGAGAATGCACAAAGTGATTAAAGGGATGAATATAAGAATAAGATTGATTAATAGAAAAGATTCAGTTGCACCTACTAATGAAGAGATGCTCGTCCTGATTAGCATTGATATAAATATAATGGTTCATGGGTTGATTTGATCAAGATGGATGGGAAGATTTTCCAAGGTACCAAGGAGAAATTTTCGTGGCTCCATTGATTGTAGACCTTCTTGAAGCTGATTTTTGTTGTAGCATGTGATGGTATGCATCATAATAGAACACCATGAAAACAATCCCAAAATATGTGTAAGGACTGACTCATGATCCAATACACACTCAAAAATAATACACCAATAATAAAAACCATGATGATAATATTGATGTATGAATATAGATAGACTTAATAATAATGCATGTAAGGAATCATCTAATGTACACATATAGACAGAGTCAAGGCAACAGTGCTGAAACCAAACATACAGGCAAGCACACAAATAAAGAAATAAACAAAAAGCACACAAATAAAAAAATAACTTGAAATAAACAAACAAATAGAAAGCTTGAAAACAAAATCAAAATAAAGAATCCTAACAATGATCATGGCCTAATAAGGTGGATCGAGGATAACTGACTAGGCTTAGACAAGACAAATATTTTTGGATTTTGAAATATTTGAATGTTTTTAGAATTTTGAGATATCTTACCTCATTTAGAATATGACAAGATACCTACTCACAAGATGGTGAGAGTGTTGGCTTAGATTGCTCATAAAATGATGAGAGTGTGGCTTAAGGTGCTCACTAAATGATGAGAGTGTGGCTTAGAGTGACTGAGGTGATCTCAATATTAATTGAGCATGACCTACATAGTCTTGAAATGGCCCTAAGTCATAGTAATTTTGTTCACATAAAAGGTGGGGAGAAACTTTACCAGGTAACAAGTTCTCAAATCTAGAAAATGGCCAGTCAAATGAAAACAATAATGGTAAGGTGATGCAATAATGCACAGTAAATAAATGTTGCCCCTAGTTTTCTTATAGGTAGATATAACTAGGATACAATAACATAGGTCAATGATACTAATTCACCTATAAGCATTTATAATTAGCATCAAGATTGGAGAGACATTGATTTGCCCATAAGCAGTTATAATCAAGCTCACATAAACAAACTTGATAAAGGATGAAAAATGAAATATATCTTACCAGATCAATTGTCACACTACTTTTATAGTCTATCATTGAAACATAGATTTGATAGATTGTTGAAACTAGATCAGAATCCCCTTGCAAAAAGGTGTGAGAAGAACCAAAGGAACCAAGATCAAAACAAGATTGGGTAGGATGACTAAAAATAGGCTTTGGTCTAGATAGGAATGATATGATAGAATGGAATGGTCTTGCTTTAGGATAATGATGGTTTGATAGATTGGATAAAATGGTAAGAGGGTTGCCCCCAAGTGATAAGTTGATTAGATACGATATACGATAATAGAAAATGGATATGGTAATTTTAAAATGGTATGGTACATGTTGTTAGTTGATGATGGTTGTCTTTTTATGTGTTCATCCTAGGTTTATGATTATGTTATTCCTACTGAAGTGGAGATGCATGTCCTATTCAATAAATGAGACAACTAGAATAATCAATCATGTTAATTGCTACCCCAAACCTTATCTAAATAGTTGCTCTATCAAGAACCAGTTGTAGATCTGGATGTCAAGAATGCTTTCATGATCTTTGTTAGTCATTGATTTTTATTCCTTCAAGCGTCTAGACAAGGTATCTTTGTAGCCTCTATAAAGGAAAGTGAAATTATGGATGGTAAATAGGGATAAATAATGGATGGTAGGTTTGATTATAAAATGGAATGGTGGATGCTAATAGAATGTGTAGTGGTTGGAAAATAAATAAAGATCGGTATTTTTAGGCACACATAATGTTGTTGATTTTAGATTTGACTTTGATCTTTGATTTTGTCTTTATCAAGAAATGAAGGACTTTTATGCTCAACTATTGGTGGCTTGAAGAGGTTTCTACTAATGAAGTTGTCTTGATTGTCCCATAGTACCTTTGAGAAGGTTTCACTAATAAATTTGGCTTTTGATTTTGATTTTCTTCTGGCACTTCTAAAAAAGTTTCATTAGAGATGTTGAGTTTGAACTTTGATTGTCCCCTAGTGCCTTTGAAAAGGTTTCACTAAGAGAGTTTTTTTTTCTACATGATTATGGCCTTGGCCTCTTTTCTCTTATTCAACTACTATGTCACCATGGATGCATTTTAACAAAGTGTGATTTTGTCAGTCCCAATCAACACTTCCAGGAGATGGAATGCCAATGATATGGCTATGTTGGTTGGTGGTAATGGCATGTGGAATGGTAATGGAAGGAGGTTGGTAGCACAATCTTTGTAGAAGATACTAGGATAACTTATGTCAATTTTGAAGTAAGCATCCTAAAAAACCATGAAAAGATCACAAATGTATTCAAATTGGTCTGTTAGGCATGCATAGCCAATGTTGTAACAACCATAAACATATTCTATTTTTGAATCTAATTCCAACTCAAAGGACTCTAAATCTAATGTCGAGACTGATGTTGATTATAATTGTCATGTCAGTTCAAAAATACACCCTGACTCTAATTATGATTCTTTATCAAATGGATATGTTATTACAATGATATTTTGGTGAATATTTGGTATTGGACAAGTAACGGCCTATGATGACATGATGGGCTCTACAAAGACTGGTTTGTCAAAGTGAGACTCCTCAATGATAGGAAAAAGGTCAAGAGACAATTCTTTAGAGACTGAATTGTTAAGGGGAGGGTCTATAAAAATAGGCATATGATTAAGGTAATGATTTGCCCAAAAGTGGTTATAATCATTAAGAAGTGACTCAACAAAGACTGGCTCATCAAAGTGAGACTGCTTGACAATAGTTATAGAATTAAAAGGTGATTCATTATAGGTTGACTTATCATAAATGGATGGTTCAACAAAAATAACTTGGATGGGTTGGTTCTCTTGGCCTTAGTTTCTAATGAGTTGGAAAACACCAGTTTTAAACACAACTTGGTCTTTGAATGATTAGATCAGTTGAGGCTTTGATGTGATTGGTACTGGATGAGGAATGGCCTACAATTAGATAATGGTAGGGCATTAGGGAGCATGATTTCTCACATGATCCATAAGACAAATTCTTGAAATGGTAACAACAGGTGGTGTATATCTTAGTTGTTTGCATGAGCTAAAGGACTAGGTTTTGGAATGATGAAGGGGCATTGTGGATCTTGATTGCTTGTATAAGCCAAAGGACAAGGTATTGATATGTAAATAGTGCAACATTATGGTCCTAGAATAGAAATGGTATGATGTGATGGAGCTTGATTGCTCACATAAGCCAAATCATCCAAGTCTTCCTCATAAACCATATCATCCTAATTGAGATTTTAAGTTAGATTATAAGTTGGCTCTTAACTTTGCTTCCTATGTGGAGTATTATAGGGAGAATAATAAAACTCCTTAGAAAATTTATCTCTTTAGGGGGTTCTAGTCAAATTTTGTGCAACCATTCTATCATAATTTGGATTGCACATGACTCCACCATAAGTGTATAAAGACATATCTATATAAATGATGAAATCTCTATAAAAAAAAGGGCTTAGAAATCTACACAATCTAAAAAACAATGTCCAAAGGACAAATGGTTCAAACTTGGTCTAACTTGGTCGAAGGTGATGGAGATGTATCTCCAAAAATAATAGTCTGAAAGTGGAGTTGTATCTCCAAAATAGTTTGTGCTAAGATTTGGCATAAAATAGTCTAACTTTAAATGTCTAATGCCAAATGTCATACACAAAAAGGTCAAGCATCTGAATGAAAATTGACATATCAAAGGTCTAGACCAAAGTGTTCCAAACAAGGTTTAAACTAGAAAAGTGAAAAGATTTGCTAGATCTTTTTTCCAAACAAGGAGTCAAAAGCTATGCTTCAATAGGATGTGGTAGGACTTTAGGCCAAACAACATCAAATGATAGACTTAAAACAAAGGATTGATGTGATTTGATTTAATCTAACAAATTTGGAAATGAATTTGACATAGACCTAACACATAAAATCAAACATAAACATGATCAATTGGCATAAGCCATAAGGCAAAAGGATTTTGGAGAAAGACTATGTTCTCCCAAATAAAGGCACAAAAAATGATGATAATAGGCATTGAATAAATAAACAATAAATAGTCATCAAGTTTGGGTAATCAATTAACCAAAGTTATACAATTCAAAAGAGAAAGATCTGTGTATCAATTCCATGAATTGAGGCCTAAATAGAAATAAATCAATTTTTGAATCCAAAATTGCCAAGGTTAATTGAAAACTAATGTTGAAGACTAAGATTTAACAAAACAAGCTAGACAAAATTAGACAACATGATAGTGCATAAACAAGGTCCAAATGGCATATGTGACATGGTGTTAAACAATAGTTTTGGTATAAGTAAAATGAGTTTTGAAAAAAATTGAACAATGTAACGATATAAGCGTGCTTTAATGATGTGATCAATGTTATGTTTCAAAGACTCAAAGGTAAATACTTGATATCTAATTTGGGTAGCATAACAATACCCATATCAGTCAATTGACACACACATAAACAAATTTAACAAAAAATTTCAAGCTACAAGTGTGATGTAAAACAACTAGCATAACACCTCCTTGACAAGGGAATGGTGTATAAATAAACTTGTTTTGATGTAGTTATAAATAAACATATTAGTTTTCATCTCAAGACACCAAGCAAGAAAATAACAAAATACAATCAAGTAAATCACCCTAAATCCTATCAAGGGTGTGGCAAAATTAGATTGACTAAAACTAATTGGTTTTCAAATGTCTAGATAAACTAGATGCACAAGACTTTCATGTCAATGATGCAAGATAAACTCACGTCATTTAGGTTCATGACACTTGGCTTTTTGTAAAAAGGTCTTGCCCTTTTTACAACCACTCAATCTATCATTTACTCAATGTAATGTGATGTCTAATGTGCTCAAATGTCTCAGGCTTAGCCCCAAATATAGGATATGGTTTAACCACTCAAACCATCTATCTCAATGGGGTGATCCTAATTTATATACCCCCTATGGAGAGGGATTGAATACGATGCCAGGGGATGAATCCCTGGGTCAAAACTTCCCTAAAGAACTCATTAAAGGTATTAAAGTCCCTCTCACAAGCTAAGATGAAATAAAATAAAGACTAAGTAAAAGATATTTAAGGTTGTTTCTATATCACCCAAGCCATGCGGGTCTTTGGGAGAGCCTTCACAACATCTCTTTGATACTTTTAGACTAAGGCAATTTGTAATGAAGATGGCATTTTTGATCCTACAAGTTTCTTATGGGGACATGAAGAGATCATACATGCACACCTTCTTTTTTACATAAATAAACTTAAATTAATCAAAATATCTATCGAAAACAAACCTTGAAGTGAGTTCAATTTTACAACACTAAAATCGAAATATTTGGCGATGTTCTTTGGCCCCTTGGTCTTAAGTTGTAAAAACTTGAAAAACAATCGCAAAAATATTCAAGCACCCTAAATTTTACTTTAAACACCAAATGGAAATTCCTAGTTCTTTTTAAGCATCCAAAATAGGTTTGAAAAGGATTAATTAAGATTAAATGACACTTCTTCAAATAGGTCCTACAAGAAAATGGTCAATACTTTGTTTAGCCTTGAAGCTACTTTGTGAATGAGATAAGTAACTTTGAAAAGTATGCTCTTGGATTTAGATGACCTGTCGACTCGAAGGCAAAACAAATAGAATGCACAAAAATATTTATTTCAATGTTAGAACAAAAAGTATTATTAAACATATGGAAACATACAAACTAGAAGTTAGAAGGCTAAAAATAAAAACCAAACACACATCATAAAAACCTGCAGTTAATATTTTTATCATTATTTTTAAAATATGCATCAATTTATTACAATTTTTTTAAAGTTTATCAATAACTCAAAGGCTCACCACTATAAAAGAAATTTAGGTCAAAAAAGTAAATAAAATAAGTTATTAGCTCTGTACTAGTCATTTTTACTAGAAAATAAAAAATAAAAAGTGAGTCACTAAAAGAGTCATAATTTATAAACTACACATCAAAATTTAATGAAATTTTGAGAGAATTAGGATGGAACCACTAATAAAAACCTATAAAAAAATTAAATAAAAATAGTAAATGAATTAAAAATAATAGTTATTTTAACAACCATTTTTATTCAAAAATGTGGGGTGCACAATTGTGTCCCACTAGGGGTGCCGTTATGTGATCATATGAATTTGATTCAAGAGAGGGGGTTAGATCAAGTGTTAATTACAAAATGAAATCAAATTAAAAAAAAATACCCTAACTATCTTGACATATCTAGGCTTAGACACTAGGGAAAGCTTAGTAACAAGCATACACATGAAAACAACTAAAATATGAAAGAAAACCTCCTTCACCTTCCTTAGAGCTTCCAAATGGTTCGTAGAGTGGTTTGCTTAGCTTGTACATCAAAGAGTCTTCATCAGTGGAGTTTCTTGGATCCTTATCTCCTTGGCACCTTTGGCTTGTGGTGGCTTTGGTTCAACAATTTGGATTGATAACACTAATTTGCATGAGGATTTAGAATCATTTATGCATGATAAATTTACATTATCCATGCTTAAAATTATGGTTGTGAGGCCTTGTATTTATAGATTTTTCAAAAGGGGTTGGATCAATCATGACCGTCCATCTCAAGATGAAGATGTGTATCCATGAATTAATTTAATTATGCAAATAAAATCTATAAATACCTTGATCATGATTTGAGAATAAGGGGCATCAATGAGGCATGGGAGGGCTTATTCAGATATTTGTGGCAATTATGACTTGTGGATGCCACCCCATAGAATGATGTCTTGGATAATTCAGTTATTCAATATCAATTTTCATTAATGAAATATTCAACAATTTCCATTGAAAATTAACTTAAGCTCTTGATTCAACTTAATTAGCCTTAAACATGATTTATCAAATTTGGTGCAAATTTTGGTCATCGGTGCACAAATTAATCAAATTGGTTAAAATGTCATATTATTAATTATAAATTTGATTGGATTTGAATTAGGATGCAATGTTAGATGCGTTGGATATGTTATCTCATTTACGATGTTTTTGACATAAAATAACAAAGGCATGTGTCTCGTGCAAGAAATTTTGTAGAAAAGAACAATCCAAAGCACCTAGGTGCAAAAATGTCATTTTAACTCAAAATGATTTGATCAAAGTTATCTATCTCATAAATTGCATTGCCTCATTTAATAATACTTTAGCCAAAATTGGCACTTGTATATGACAAGTTCAAAGCTTTTAATGCATTTTAATGTTTTAGGTCAAATTGTGCACATTTGATAGAAGTTGGTCAAAAACACATTTGGAGGTTATTGGTGGTCAGTTTTAGGTGTATACACCAACCAGTTGTAAATGCACTTCAACCATGAGACTAACCTAAAACAAACACTACCCCTAATCTACCTCTTTACATCAACACTTCATTATATAGGTAGTGAAAGATGCTTAGGCTAAGAGGACTAGTCAAGAGGTCATATAGTGATACTAATTAATAGACAACTCACTAAACCTTTCACACTTCACTTTAACACTTCACAAGACCTGAAAAAAGATTTTCAAACTGAATATGAATGCTAGAAAAGGACAACATACCAAAGAATCAAAACTAATCACTTGATAAGATCAAATTAGTCATGCACACACATTCAAACCAATCAAAAGAGGAGATAAAATAGAAGATTATCATTAATCAAAGGCTTTCCAATGGGAAAGGCTTCACCATACCTAGGTGGAGGACATAAACATAGCCTATCAAGGCTAAATTTATAGAAAAATGAGAGAAAAGAATAGATAAGGGCATAGGAGAGAGAGATTGGCAAATGTCCAAAAGAGAGTTACAAGAAGAAAGTATTTTTAAATAGATCTATCAGGTCTCTAAGGACAAGCATTGATCTCATGAATATGATTTTCTATTCTAAGTGGCATGGGAGTTTCAATCCTTGTTGTGACACCTTATCTTGCTCTTCAAAACTATCCCTTCTCTTAACTCATGATGGACAAATGGCACTCTTGACCATCAAGTCATGTTAAAATGATATCTTTCTCTATTCTTGACACCTTTCATCTACTTAGGAGCTCTCTAAACTAACATCTCAGTGGCAATCATCAAGTAACTCTCTAGGTGTCTTGAAACCTCTTTGGTCTCACTAAGCCTTCCTTACTTATAAGTGTCAAATATTAAATTTGCCTTCATAACTAAAATTATTTTCTATTAATGGAATCTTCACATCACATCATACCTGAAACAACTCATTTGGAGTCGTCAAACTCTCTCCAAGACTTCATTTTGCACGAAAAGCTCTCACTTGGCCTCAAATCCTTGTATCCCTAAAAATAGGTAAAGATCCTTATGTAGGATAGTGTAAGAAAACTATTGAAAAAATAAATAATTTTTTAATGACCCAATATCCCCTTACATCTCCATGCTAAATATTAGGACCTAAATCCAAGTGAAAGTGTATTTTTTTGCTAATATCTCTCCTTAATTAGGCCTTCATGCCTAGAAACTGAGTTTTGGATCGATAAGCCTCCCAAACATATGAAACCTCTAGGAAGTGTTTCATTTATTTTACCCATGACCTGAACATTATCCATATCAATTTTCATCTCTTGAGACCCTGTATGGATATGTGAACCATGAAGTGCTCAAAACCCTAGTTTGGGCATTTAAATAGGCTTGAGAGGTGATTGAGGTGGTTTTCCAAGATATTTTTAGGTTCTAGATCTTGTAAATAGATTTTTTAAGGTATAAAAAATATTATAAAAACCCAATACACCAAGGATAGGTCTCTTTAAGTGTTCAATAGGTCTATAGGTAGGCCATTTGGCTAGTAAAAGATGTATTTCTCACTTTCTTGGCCAACTTGTTGACTTATAAAGCTTATGTTTAATTTTTAAAGACCTAAAAAGGTGTGTGAATGGTTTAATAACATATTTAAAGTCTTAATATACCTCTGATATTGATTTGGAAGCCAATACATACCTTATTTCTTCACACACAAGCCTACAACAAGGCTTTTAGGCCTATTCTGTATAGTTTTGTACCTGTACATGCCAATAAATGTCTTGAAATTGTGATAAAAATAGTTTTTAATGTCACTAAGGTAATTATATGGTCAAACCAATTAATTTTAAATCATTTTAATGGATTTATCTTCCATTAGGTCACTAGAGAGCTTATTGGCAGCCTGTGAGTGCTTAAGAGTCTTAACAATTATTCATACAGTATAGGCCCTAGATGGAAAAATTAATTACATGAATTATTAGAAAATATACCCATATATTTTAACCTAACATATCTTTACACCATGCATCTTATCTTGAAATATGTGAGCAAGTTTAGGAGACCTTCAAGCTAGCAGACTATGCATTTGTGAGGTCTAGAGAGAAAATAGGTCCGAGGGTGATATTTTGATTTTGTCTTGAGTTGAAGATGATTTATTTAGGGATATAACACCTATTATGACCCATTAAAATATTAATTTTCCTATTTATTATTCATTATGTCTCCTACAACTTCATTAGCCCATACCTAGGGTTCTCTAGGAAATCAATACTAGTGACCCAAGGGTATGTGTTTAGACTATCTCCTCTCTGGTTAAGGGGTCAAACATTCATGAAATGTTATTTTAAGTTATAAAACTATTATTAAATCCTTTATGTTCTCATACAAACCTCAACATACTATTCTTCATCAATCTTTACATACAAGTCTGTGTAGTTTGAATTTAGACCTATTAGGCCTTCACATACTTCTTTTATTCTCTATTGTGATTAGTCATTTTATGACCCCTTTATCACTATGGGAAAATGTTTTCCTGGGTCTCTGATACTTTATTATATCACCCAAAAATTATTCCATGGATCCCATCTTATCTTCCTAGACCATTCTCTTCACAATACAACACATACATGCCTATGTGCTTCATCTTATGCTTACTAGGCCTAAACAGACATATAAGCCTTGCCATAATTTATTTGACCATAGAGATCATGTGGATTGATATAATAATTATAATATAAATCCAATTTGACTTGATACTTTCTACAGACCTTTTCCATGATTAAATTGAGTAAACGTCTTTACTTGACTTGGCAGACTTGACAATGTTAATGCTAACTGTGTGACTGCTAGGGTCAGGTGAATCTACCTTGATGGTTCTATTTGATAATATTTAATTTTTTATATATATAGTGCCTATATAAAATATTCACATTTAAATAAAATCCAATTCTACCACAAAACTTTGCATCATGTTCTCAATGCTTGAAGGTGACTTGAAATTCCCAAGCAAGCCTGTAAGTGATAATATTTGGGATTTTGACTGCAAGTATGAGAGATTTGTTTTAAGCCACCCTATGATTATATTTAAAAATTATTTAAGTGTTCATTTATTCTATAACTCTATGTTTTCATCCAAAATAAATCTCCCATACAACCATTGCAACCTATTTTGTCATTGTTCACATTAAAACGTTCTTGGTTGTAGGTGTCCCTCTAGGCTTGATTATGTATGACAATTTGTGGCTAGTTGCATTCTTGATTGGTCATATCATAGATTGTTTAATAAATATTCAATATTTTAGGATATTTTTAGCTCTTCATCCTTTAGCAAACCTAGAGTGTGTAATACATATCAAGTACCATGGAGTTTATATTTTCTTCCCAAAGGCCAAGCCTGACTGAGCATTAAGTTTAGGTCAAAATTTTTCCATTGAAGTTGATAGTATAAAAAATGTATAAAACTTACATAACCTTTAAAATTTATTCCTTAAAAATACTACTCTTGATGCACATTCCAACCAATTTATCATAAAATGCACATTTATAAGTCTGTAAACATGTAGGTTTGCATTCCTCATGTTCTAAGCCTTGAATTAATAGTTGGATTGGTCTCTTTAAGCCTATGATCACTTATTAATTACATTATAAATTATATTTTTAGGTCAATACCTACGTATCACCTTGATGATGCAGGATCAAACCTTGAAATAATTGATATGCTAGCAAATTAGACACATAGTCTTCAAAGTGAGAAAACACTGTGAATTGCTTGGAGAGAATGGTGTTAGAATGAAAATGGATAATCATTGATATATATGTGTGTGTGTGTGTGTGTGTGTGGAATTAAACCATGGTATATTATCCTTAAAAACATTATTTTATCTATCAATCACCTTGAAACATCAAGAACCCTAATCAACAACCTGTAAAACCATTTTAAAGAGAGTTTTCTTTCCAAATTGGATACACACATGCCAAATATGACTTGGAAAATCACATAAAATGTTTGAATATATCCTATACATCTCATTCAATTTATCTTATGCATCCAAATCATTTGAAATAATCATTTCAAAGAGAGAAATTGAGCATGTAGGGTTGACTAGCTCTTTTAGACTGTCCTGCCTTCTTAGCGATTGTTTATAAAGGAGAGGGATGAATATAAAAACCAATGTAATAAATTTTAAGATTATTAGGGCCCCCTCATTTTGGAAAAATATCATCCTCCAAATTTCTCTCTCCTAGATGTACCATCCATATGAAATCTACCTTTGCAAGCTTGTGAAGAGAGTGATGGAGAGAAGGAAGCATTTTTTGCACTTTTAGGACCTATACCTAAAATATAAGCATGGATTTAACTTTTATAATCCCAAGAGACACATATAAAAAAATTTCACTTTGAAGTGGATATTCCAAGTCCATACAAGTGACTTAAAACTGCCTCTTAAGCGTTGAAATGCAAAAATATGACCACTTTTTGACATCTTGACATATAGGAAACTTATATAGCTACTTCAAGAACTTTAAAAAATGTATTTTTATGGATCATTTACTTTTGAATCTTTGACACACATGGGAGTTAGCCAAAAACATCATTTTATTTATAAAAGTTTACCTTTAAAGTTTGTAAAAGAACCTTAACTTATCCAAACCAACATGAAATGTTTGTATAAGTTTATTAAGGCATGAAATGGATTTTATAAGCAACTAAGGACCCTATGAAACCATTTGGACAAGCCTCAATACACCGTGACATATATGGACTAGCATAAGACATAGACAATCTATTACCTTAAAATTGTCAAATAAACCTTAATTTTTTGCTAATAAGGTTTAAGAAAGACCTTTTAAAGACCAATTAATCCATGAAAAGACTATGGACAAGGTCAACAAAACATGACAAGCAAGTTTTTACCTATATGGGTTGACCTTTTGACCTTGGGGATCAAAATTGGTCATATTATTCAAAAAGGAGTTTTCAAAGGGAAATTAAAGGTAATATGTTAAAATTTTGAAATTCTATTGATTTTTTTCATGGAGGATATAAAAGTGTTATGATTTATCGAATATTATGCATTATTAAAGGAAAATGTTTTTTTGACTTTGACAAATTAAACAAGGATTTTATGCAAGCTTTAATATGAAAATTTTGAAACATATTCATTGATATACTTGTATTCTTTAAAAGATATATATAGTTTTTTAGTTGTTCGAACACAGTAAACAAACTAGATTTGTTTTCTTGTCAAAATGGAAATAATGTTTGAATAAGACTATATATGTCTATGTTTGAGAGATTTACATATCTTCTTCAAGGTCAATATTAGTATATGTTTTTCAAACTTCATTCAAGAAGATAATAGATTCTCATATACACATTATACATTAAAATATTCTAAGGGTGTACAAAATTTTAGATTATTTTAATGTATTCACTTGCAAAACTAAGGTTTGAGTTATAAAGGAAATTTTGGTATAGGATATATATGCAAAATTAAGCCTAAAATTTTATTCTTTCTTTTTATCTTATTATAATAAATAAATATTTTGAGAATGGTTTTCATTTTTTTATTGAAGGTGTGATAGCTAAAATTTCAAAACTAAACAAAACTAGGAAAATGAGATGCATATAAATCCTATTGTAAATCCAAACTAAACCTCTGACAGAGATAATCAATAAAATAAAAGCATATAAATACTTCTAAAACTATGTAGAATTCATCATCACCTTCTCCATTGTGACTTTTGATTTGCACTTGATTCTTGAAATGTGGATGTTCAATTCATTCTCTATACAAAGGTAAATTAGGTAGTATATGGGTGCATAAGATTGATTTCTCAATGGATGCATAGAATGAGATTGAAAGCAATTTTATAGATTAAATGTGGATGATGACACTTATATTTATATGATTTTGAGTGAAAAATGAGCAGTTGGGATAAATCCAAATTTATTAGATAATGTTAATTATGAACATTCAGATTTGAGTACTCATCTCAAGTGGAAGAGACCAATTCCTCATGTGTTTTGAGAGAAAATAAGAAAGTTTGTTGGTAGTTTAAAATGTATTATGAATGAGTCAAGGTAGTTGGATGACTCACCAAGGTCATTTAAAGGTTTAGTGATAACTCAAAAATTAGTCGAGGAAGTTAAGGAGCTGGTTGGATGACTCAACACTTGGTTGAGAGAAGCATGGAATATGTTTGGTGACTTGAAAATTTTAGAATTTTAATTAGTTTTATAAAATATATGTGCATGATTAATTAATTAATTATCAAAAAAAGGGAGGGAAGTGATGTTAGTATGAAATTAAAATTTAGAGTGATGGTTGAATTCAATATTAAGAAAATTTAATTATGACACTAAATATGGCAAAATTTAGGTGTCTACATTTGCCCCTCTTTGAAAAGGGTGTTGAAACTAAAAGAATAAATGTATTTTCAAAGAATAAATAAAACTAGAGTGGAAATGGATGTATAAATATGATACCATAGGTGGATTTTAATGATTATGAATGATGGCCCCATCAAGTGGCCGTGTGAGAAGAATGGATGTGGATGAATGCTCAAAATGAGTGAAAGGTTATATGGAACATGATAGAGTTAAGACCACTACTAAATGGAATTACATATCTCAATAAAATGCTTATAGGAGTTAAATTACATGTAAAATGATTTTCCCCAAGATTTGAGGTGCTAGGGATCCAAATGGAGAAATAAGATTTCTCAAATATAAGTTGCATGCTTTAATTGTGACCCATCAAAGATTGGTACATGGGAATGGATGTGGGAATGATATATGTCATTGGTAAGTTATGAGCTATAACAGGAGAAATAAATTTTCCAAGGATGAATGATAAAATTTACCAGATTTATTTTCAAGTTGAAATAAAAATATGGAGGATTTTAATTATTTGGTTGATGGAAAAAAATTGGAATCACATAGCTTAGATGGGAGTGAAAAATATGAACGAGGGGTAAAAATGTGAATTGTGGGGGTAAATATATAGGGGTAGGGGTATAGTTTGAAATTCATTATGTAAAATTCATTTGATTGAGTATATTTTTTAGACACTTAGATTGTGAGTTTTGATTTGAATTATGCAGGAAAATTGGATCATATACCAGTTGATAGGCATCATAATGAGTGAGTGTAAGTGCACTAATGACTAGAGGGGAGAGGTGATGCGGTAAGTAACAAGTTTGGATTTTGTATTAGTAATGTGAGGGTCATTGAATAGTGTGTTGTGTCAAGTGAGTGGAGATCAGGATTGGGATGATGAAAACACAAACAAAAACATTAGAGTGCTCTATAAGCGAATCTTCTCACCATGCCATGTAGCCTCTAATAAGTACACCACAATGACCAAGATCATACCCTATAGAGGGATAAATTAAGATTTTATAGTGATATTAGTGATATAAATTTTGTATATGTATATGAGATGCATTTTATGTATTGATGAGCACATGATATATATGTATGTATGTATGTATGTATGTATGTATATGTATGTGTGTGTGTATGTGTGTGTGTGTGTGTGTGTGTGTGTGTGTGTGTGTGTGTGTGTGTGTGTGTGTGTGTGTGTGTGTGTGTGTGTGTGTGTGTGTGTATGGGTGTGTGTGTGTGTGTGTATGTCTATGTATATGTGTGTGTGTCTTTGTGTGTATAGATATACATACATATACATGTTTTTTTACATCCCATAGAATTAATCCATTTGTATCTATCACTATTCATTTATATATATCCCCATTAATTTATATATATCCAATCTTTTTAGTTGCCTATGACTTTTTTAGTTTAAGGTTTTATCTTCATAGTTATGTAGATACACCTTTGCTCATGTTTCGATAGAATCTTATATATAATCCTTAGATAAACTACTCATCCATCTAACACAACAATACCCATCCATAATAAAACCGTGTTAGCTATAATAATTTCTTGGGAGGGTATATTTCATCTAATCATCATCATCTTACCTAATATCATCAATTCCAATTTATTCCCTCATTGGGATAACTACATTGACTTGAGGTCCATACAAAATATGAATGCAATTGATGTAACAAAAATTAGACTAATTGATGTAGATGAAAATATATGCTTACCTTTTACATTGTATATCTTTGATCTCTTCTATCATGTCCTTATTGGTCTATGATTTCTTTATGCTCCTTTTCTCTCTCTAATTTTATTTCTCTCTTCTTGAATTATATTTAATCTTCTTGTTCACTAATGAGTTTTCAATGGGATCTTAAGACTTTCTAGTCATGCATAATAATCTTATTGGACTTGAAAACATACCATCCCTTCATCTAGATTTACCCTCTTAACTTATGTCACCATCATTATCATTTCATAGTCCATTCTTAACTTTACACTCTTCTATCATGGTTCAAATTATCTCTCATATGGAATCATAGGCCTTGTTGTCCCCGAAAAATGTCAATCATTTTTGGGAAAACCTATGGACTATTTTGGCTCTTCTCAGACCAAAATTTCTCTCTTCCCCTCTCAAAATTTGTTCTAAGCTTTCAAATTCCTCATTTTTCAAGATTTTTCAGTAAAGGGATTAGCAGGTTCAACATGTTCAAGGCTTCTGCAGGTGAGTTCAATCAAAAGGACAAGTTTCTAACACTTGGTAATTTCCAGGATTGGGTCAACACCTTGGTTCAATCAAAATTATCCATCGAGAAGCTTCAAAGAACAAAGGCTTGAACCATTAAACCTTAAACCATTTTGGTTCAATGGTTCAATGGGTTCAATGTCCAATTGGTTCAATGCGCTTGGTGTAAAAGATCAAAAAGACTTAGCCAGATAACGAAGAATGAACTGATCGAACCATTAAACCATTAAACCAAAGTTGGTTCAATCGATCGGTTCAATCGACAGGTTCAAGGGGCTGCCCCAAAGCCAAAGGAACAAGTGCCCTTACGGAGGGATGTGAACCAAGCCAAGTGTCCTTGTGGAGGGAAAAAAGGCAAAAGACAAAGTGAAATCCTTCAGACAAATTGTTTGAAGGAGTTTGCCTGAAAGATAAAGCAAAAGCCCAGCGGGAAAGATGCAAAGGCAAGGAAGATTTCCTTCGGACAAATTGTTCAAAGGAATTCCTTCAAAAATTTTGTCTGAAGGACATAAAAGATAAAACCTGCTGAGAGAAAATGGCCAGAGAGCCAAAAGCCTGCCAAAGAAGCAAGAACCCACTAGGGAATTAAAAGCCCGAATATCGCATGAAAAATCTCGAAGGGTAGATACCCTTGTGGGGGAAACTTGACGTCAGAAAAAGGACCTTTTCCAAGGACCTGAAGGGACACCTTCCCTTTGGAACATTCCAAAGGCTGAACAAAGATGTAGAAAGGAATATTCAAAGACTTGGACAAAAAGGGCTTCAAAGAATGAACTGATTGAACCGATTGAACCATTGAATCGTTGAACCGAATGGTTCAACTAGTTCAAGGTTCAAAGGTTCGACCAAAGCTTAGAAAGATAAAGGAAGAAATGATTGAGAGAGATACAGAATGAATCAATAAACTAATTGAAATTTGAACCAAAAGAGTTCAAAGTTCAATGGTTCATAGGTTCAAAAGTTCAAAGGCGGCCTCAGTCAAGGAAAAAGTAGCAAACAAGTGGTTCAACGGATGGTTCAACCAAGGAGCGAAGAAGCGATTGAACCAAGAAGTGATAGAAGAAAAGAGACAGAATGAACCAATGAACTTTCATAGGTTCACTGGTTCAAAGGTTCAACATGGTTCAAGTAGCTGGCAACCATTGATGGCCCCTTAGACGTCAAATTTAAAGTAAGGGAAAATTTGTGTAAATTCAAATAGAGCACGGAACTTAAAAGAAGAACCAAGCGATTAAATGAAAAGAGAGCCCAAAGATTTAAATTGCTAAAGGGAAGAGAAGATCAATGCAAAGGACCAAATAGTCCATACTAAAGAAGAGACATATTAGATGAAGGGACACGCCATAGTTATGGCAGTGCACTGTTCTCAGCATGATCTCTCCAGACAGGATTGAAGGCGCGTTGAAGACATTGACTGCAACATAGGCCGTCCCATGGGAAAAAGCACCAATCCTTGTGTAGTTGCTATAAGATTGTAATATCTCTCATTTGTAAAGGAGACTTTTCATTTTTACAAGAGTGAAACTCTGCCCATTTTGAAAGAAGAAGACTGAGACTTTGAACTCATATTGTAATTTCATTTTCATTTTTATCTGAATGAGAAAGTAGGTTATTTATAGACTTTGTGCTATTTTGGATTGTATCATTTTAGAAGATCATTCTTACGTCTGTCTTCTGAAGGTGTTCTTATTCATTTAATTTGGAAAGCATAATTAGTGAAAGTAATAGGGAAGTGTCCTAAAACCAATTGTGGGAAGACTTTGTGATTTCTCAATTATTTTCAGTTTGTGTTTTTCTTTTCTTTTTGTGTTAAGGATTCTAGGATGACTTAGTGCCCCCATTATCCTTTGTGATATACTCTTTAGATAGTTGAGGTGGAAAATTTGCATTCTATTTCATCCTGCTGTTACTATGCCCTTTGGTTACTGTTTATTTTACTATCTGAAAGAAACTCTTGCTGTTTCTTATAAGAATACTTCTGAAAGAAGAGAAGTGCCTTCAGTGTTTTCACCAAGATTTTCTCTTTTGTCTATGTGCATCATCTCTAAAAGAAGAGAGATGGATGGTTTATTCTACCCCCATGTGTTATTTTTTGCTTATTTATATTATATATAGCTCCTACATATCTATAGGGAACCTCCCCTTGATGAGAGGAGATATTTGTCTTCGATTGATGTAGTAAAGTTGCACACCTAGCCAACCAATCTTCTTGCTATGGTTGATCAGGCCTATTTTGTTGATTAGTACGCTGATTGACAAAATATTCACCCAATAGTTTTTGGCGACTCCGCTTGGGACACAGTAATTTTGTGCAATTTGAAACCTCAAGTTTTAGATTGAAACATCACATGTGTCTTACCCATAATCATTATAACCCTTATCCATTGTAAACTCTAGCGACTCCATTCCATGTCTTACCCATTATCATTATAGCCTTACCATCTTCCTCCACTTCCATTATATTATCTGGTCTACAAAACCAGAGCTGCTGAAAAAGAGTGCGTAATTTGAAGCCTCAAGCCTCAAGCTGAAGCAGGGCTAGTTATTTTCCATTTTTTGTTCTGCAATTTTTCCACTCCACCTAGATTTTTTATCCCTATTTTTCATAATTAAATCATGGCTCAAGGCCCCTAGGGTAATTCTTTCAGTCCACTGAATTTGACTCCACCTCTGCATGAGCTTCCACATAGTTCAAGGAAGAATTTCCCCAAATTATTTGGTGATGGGAAGGTTCATCCTAATGAACACATTACAGCTTTCAACATAGCCTGCAGTGTAATAGGGGTGGAATTTGAAAATATAGCGGTCAGGCTATTCATGGAGACACTATAAGGCACTACTGTAGACTAGTTATACCATCTGCAAGCTAGATCAATGACTGATTGAGATACACTCAAAGCCAAGTTTAAAGCTAGGTTCAAGCCTATAGAAGATGCACATGCCTTACTGGCCCAACTCACTCAGATGAAGAAAGAGCCTCATGAACCTATGAGGGATTTTATTACTAGGTTCAACAAGCTAAGGCACATGATTCCCATGATCACCCAGTTGACACCTCAGAATGTCATGTGTTTCTTCATCAACTCATTGCTCCGTGAAGTGAGTTTTCTATTGAGACGGGCTAGACACATAGACCTTGAGGCTACTCAAGACTTGGCTATTGAGCTAGAAGATGACCTTATCTTGGTAGGAAAGATAAGGAGAGATCCTAACAGAGGTAAACCCTCTTCATCTTTTGAATACTCCCCTTCAACCACCACTGATCCAATGGTGTAGAAGCTAGCAAATGAATTGCTGGTCCTCAAAAGGCAAATGGCACAAGGTATGTCTTCTGCACCTCTATATAAAGATATACCAAAGAGGACATTCCCCAATCAACCATATCAAGGCAACACTACCAGAAGTCAAGGGCAACCAAATTGTCTTCCTCCCCCACAGAGGAACCTTGCCCTTAGATCACCTCCAACGAACTCAATAGTGGGATATCTAGAAATAGAACATGTTTCCTATTTCCAACCTGAGTTTGAGCAAGAAAATGATGTTGGTCTCTTCATGGAGGATCAAGAAGAATCAGCTGGCGACTCCCACATTGATTTCTTGAATTACCAGGATGAACCCAGAAGTGAAGGTGAAGTAGATGAGGGATCATATGCAGTATTCACCTAGTCTAAGAATCAGTCAACCGAGCAAGCTGATAAAGAAAGAACAAAGGAATGTACTCAGCCTGCAATTCCAATTTCTAAGTGAGGAACCACTGTGCCTTTCCAGTCAAAGGACTCAGTGATTGCCAAAAAGGTTAGTACATCAAACATCTCTGCACCTTCTACTTCAACTTCACATATCAGTCCTCCCCCTCCCAAAAACCAAAAGGATGAATTCCCATACTCTCTTTCAAGTCCATCTCAGTCATTTGACATGATTGATCATGTCAAGAAATTTGAAATTTAAATGACTGAGTTTGAATCCCTGCAAGCCAATTCTGAGCAATTAAACATTGGTGAAGAGCTAGGTGTGGACCTGTCTGAGGCAAAGATTGTGGTCACCCAAATGTTAGCGCATGCTTCTCAAATTTTGTTTGAGCCTTTAGGCAGGGGTAATTACTCCTTGACCACAGAGGATGCTCATGTCTCAGCTGATCAAAGTCTCGTGGCTGGAAATATAAGATTTGATCCAAATCAGGTATCAAAAGAATTGGTAGGGCATATTACAAATGAAGAAGGATCTTCCATCTCTAATGAAGAGAAATTTGATAGAAGATCAGCTTCTGATGATGCTTGGATCCTGGAATTTGATGGCATCAATTCTTCCACTCATGCTAGATGTAGATCTCTATTGCTCAAATTGAATACTGCTCAGGATGAAGAGATCAAACTTCTTCACACCAAAGGGGATGCTAAGCTGATAGTTTGTCAGGGGTATAATGCTAACAATCAAAATATGTGTTGGATTGAACTAGTAGAATAACAAGCTATGGTGGTGGACCATACTGCTAGACTCCAAAATCAAAAAAAGGAGCCCTTCACCAAGAGAGCAAGGAGTTATGGTTTTCAAACTGAAGACCACATCCTACCATGGGGCAAGAAGAAGAAAAACCAAAGAGAAAGATGTAGAAAATTGGTTTCCTAGTGGAGAGCTCCATTTGCCTGTCACCGTTTCTAGGGACAGAATGGTTTCCTGCTGGTTTATCAGGATGGCATCCCCTTTTCCTCACCTCACAAGGAGCAGTGTTTGAAGTACTTCAATTTTTGAAGTATCAAATAAGTTCACCTGTACATATGTATATCTGTATAGTCTTTAGTTCTATTTTTTTCCTTTCATTTTCATTTTTTGTGCCTTTCTTTTTGGGTAGCACAATTCCATAGCCCAATGGCACACTTCAAGGCACTGGAGATTCTAGTTTATACTCCCCTCAGCTATGTTTCAAGTTTTCAACTGAAGGAAGTTCCCCAACTAGAGCTAGTTGTTGTCCCTAAAAAATGTCACTCATTTTTGGGACAACCTACAGACTATTTTGGCTCTTCTCAGACCAAAATTTCTCTCTTCCCCTCTCAAAATTTGTTCTGAGCTTTCAAATTCCTCATTTTTCAAGATTTTTCAATAAAGGGATAGCAGGTTCAATAGGTTCAAGGCTTCTACAGGTGAGTTCAATCAAAAGGACAAGTTTTTAACACTTGGTCATTTCTAGGATTGGTTCAGCGCCTTGGTTCAATCAAAATTGTCCATGGGCAAGCTTCAAAGAACAAAGGCTTGAACCATTGAATCGTTGAACCGTTGAACCTTAAACCATTTTGGTTCAATGGTTCAATGGGTTCAACATCCAATTATTTCAATGCGCTTGGTGCAAAAGATCAAAAAGACTTAGCCAGATAACAAAGAATAAACCGATCAAACCATTAAACCGTTGAACCAAAGTTAGTTTAATCAGTTGGTTCAATCAACAAGTTCAAGGGGCTGCCCCAAAGCCAAAGGAACAAGTGCCCTTACGGAGGGCTATGAACCAAGCCAAGTGTCCTTGCAGAGGGAAATAAGGCAAAAGACAAAGCAAAATCCTTTGGATAAATTATCCAAAGGAATTCGCTTGAAAGACAAAGCAAAAGCCCGACAAGAAAGATGCAAAGGCAAGGAAGATTTCCTTCAGACAAATTGTTCGAAGGAATTCCTTTAGACTTTCTATTCAAAGGACATAAAGGATAAAGCCCGTCAAGAGAAAAAATCCTGAGAGCCAAAACCCTGCCAAAGAAGTAAGAACCTGCTAGGGAAGTACAGGACCGAAGGTCGCATGAAAAATCTTGAAGGGTAGATAACCTTGCGAGGGACACCTGACATTAGAAAAAGGACCTTTTCCAAGGACCCAAAGGGACACCTTCCCTTTGGGATGTTCTAAAGTCTAAACAAAGACGCAAAAATAAATATTCAAAGACTTGGACAAAAAGGGCTTTAAAGGATGAACTGATTAAACCGATTGAACCATTAAACCGTTGAACCAAATAGTTCAACTAGTTCAAGGTTCAAAGGTTCGACCAAAGATTAGAAAGATAAAGGAAGCAATGATTGAGTGAGATATAGAATGAACCAATGAATTGATTGAACTTTGAACCAAAAGAGTTCAAAGTTCAATGGTTCATAGGTTCAAAAGTTCAAAAGCGGCCTCAGTCAAGGAAAAAGTAGCAAATAAGTGGTTCAATGGACGGTTCAACCAAGGAGTGAAGAAGTGATTGAACCAAGAAGCGATACAACAAAAGAGACAGAATGAACCAATGAACTTTCATAGGTTCACTGGTTCAAAGGTTCAGCATGGTTCAAGTAGCTGGCGACCATTGACAACCCCTCAAATGTCAAATTTAAAGTAAGGAAAAATCCATGGAAATTCAAACAGAGAGTGGAACTTAAAGGAAGAACCAAGAAATTAAATGAAAAGAGAGCATGAAGATTTAAATTGCTACAGGGAAGAGAAGATCAATGTAAAGGACCAGACAGTCCATACCAAAGAAGAGACATATTAGATGAAGGGACACACCATAGTTATGGCAGCGCACTGTTCTCAGCATGGTCTCTCCAGACATGACTAAAGGTGCATTGAAGACATTGACTCTAGCATGGGCCGTCCCATGGGAAAAAGTTCTAATCCTTGTGTATTTGCTATAAGATTGTAATATCTCTCATTTATAAAGGAGACTTTTCATTTTTATAAGAGCGAAACTCTGCCCATTTTGAAAGAAGAAGACTGAGACTTTGAGCTTAGATTGTAATTTCATTTTCATTTTTATTTGAATGAGAAAGCATGTTGTTTACATACTTTGTGCTATTTTGGCTTGTGTCATTTTAGAAGATCATTTTTACATCTATCTTCTGAAGGTGTTCTTATTCATTTAATTTGGCAAGCAAAATTAGTGAAAGTAATAGGGGAGTGTCCTGAAACCAACTGTGGGAAGACTTTGTGCTTTCGCAATTATTTTCAGTCTATATTTTTTTTTTCTTTTTGTGTTGAGGATTTTGAGATGACTTTGTGCCCCCATTATCCTTTGTGATATACTCTTTGGGTAGTTAAGGTGGAAACTTTGCATTCTATTTCATTCTGCTATTACTATGCCCTTTGCTTACTGGTTACTTTACTATAAAAAAAACTCCTGCTGTTTCCTGCAAGAACACTTATGAAAGAAGAGAAGTGCCTTCAGTGTTTACACCAAGATTTTCTCCTTTGTCCGTGTGCTTCATCTCTAAAAGAAGAGAGATGGATGGTTTATTCTGCCCCCATGTGTCATTTTCTGCTTATTTATATTATATATAGCTCCTACGTATCTATAGGGAAACTCCCCTTGATGAGAGGAGAGATTTGTCTCTGGTTGATGTAGTAAAGTTGCACACTTGGCCAACCAATCTTCCTGCTATGGTTGATCAGACCTATTTTGTTGATCAACATGTTGATTGACAAAATATTCACCCAACAGGCCTAATAGCCCAAAATAGGGTTTAAATCTTCTCTTAAGGGTTCCAATGACCATAAAATTGCTTCTTTGGACTCTCATACACATGCAAACAACTAACACAAACTTAGGGTTTAAACTCTCAAAATAATTTCACTTTCCTTCTTGAAGACTAATATCTTATAGCCCTATTTTTGCCTAAACATCCTTATCTAGAATGAATTATATGGGTTCATGACCAAATTAAACTATTTTCAGGTACCCATTGCCCTAATTCAACTCCACACACAACTCCATAACCCAATTCTCAAAGCAAATCACTTAACACTTCTCCTTACTAATTAGGTCTATTTAGGCCTAGTTTCAACCCACAATAATAGAATCCATACTAAACCATATGGTACTAGTTAAAAACCTTTTTAATACTCTTATACACATGAAATTATAATGTATTATAAATTTCTAAGAATTTTGGCTTATTAGAACTCATGTATTTCAAGTTTCTAAGTTGAAACCCTAGTCTTGAAGTTGACAAGCCTGATTAAGGTTGAGAGCAATAAAAATGGATTATTTTGGTTCTTAGATAAATTCAAATGAAAAAATTTGATGTTTATGGTCTGATCCACATTATTTTAACCCCTCTAATAGCTAGATAATGATAATGATCATAAAAGGTATTTAATATATCAAATTACATAATTTTGGGTTGTTTTCTTGACTGTGTGTGAAGTTCTTATTTTTATAACACTTTCAATGAATCTCTAAACCCAAAAAAGAGTAAAAAAATACCAATTATATATCCTACCTTATTTATACAACTGAGACAAACTTCCAAAACTATTTAACACTCTTCATCTATACAAAATCACTTGTCAACTTAACTGTTTATATATAGAATGCTTGACTTTATATAGACAAATTTATTCCAAGGTGGACTGTGAGAGGGTATTTTTTATTTATCACAATTATTAAGGCTATCCAAGATTTTAAAATATTTTTTTTTACCAACTAAACTATTTACTATACCTCTCAATCCAATGTTCATAATGAAACCTTCCAAAAGACTTCTGAACTGTTGAATTCTTAATTCTGAAATGGAGTATTGCAAGATATCTATCTAACAAGGTTTTCATCCAAGTATTGTACTTATTTGACCCTTAATAATGATGATTCACATACATTTCAAACATTACCACTGGTTATCTTCAATAGTGCTCAAACAATCTTTACTTTACAATCTTGTTTATCATGTAGGCCTATGCCACACATAGTTTCCTCCCAAGAGACTATTAAGAAGATTACTATTATAAAACTTAAAGATTAATATAAATATAAATATACCAAACACTTGCATCAATTTAAATACTAATAAACAACAATTATTCTTCAATTATTGATCTTTATTTACTTTCTTGACACATAAAAGGAATTTATACAAAATTTATATAGGGTAGGCAGAGTTCTTTTACATTTAATCTTAGTCCTCTACTCCACCTCTATCTCCTCCTAAGTTCTCTTATTTTATAATATAATATAATCTATCCCCATTTATTTTTCCCAAAATGGTTCTTAAAACTTATTTTTATACTCCTACAAACTCTCTACCTTCCCAACTACTCCTTCCAATGCACACCATTTCTTGACCTTAGTCCTTGGTTGGGACTTAACCAAGATTAAGATTTACTACACGCAATTAGAGGGTATATGACAATTCAAAATTATTTCCAGATCTTCAATAACCTTTTAACACATGATATTACATCATCATATCCTTATAAAAATGTGAACAAAACACTAAATTCTCTGAATGAATTTAATTTTTCAAATGGCAGCTTTTTGTGGGATTACAACAAATAGACCCAAATTTAAATTCTAAACAAGTACATGACATAAGAATGAATCAATAATGACCTATAATACTAATAAGATCCATAAGACTTAAACACTAAAATAAAAAACCAAAAATGGAGCAAAATGGTGATGTTCGTGCATCAAAGTCCTTGATAGGGAAAAGCTTTGAGATCCTACTCAAATGAAAAGTTGTATTTCTTATTTCTTCACTTCCAATTCCTCCATTTATTCTTGATTTTGATCTAGATTTTTATTTATTCAACTCTTCATGATTTATGAGCTGATGTTTCTCAATCTCTGCTTCTTACTCTTTGTTGAAGTCCACTAGGTAGGACTCCATTTATTCATCGTCATAATCTTTCATACCTATACACATAAAACTAAAAACACAATCACATTCAAAACCTTGAGGAATCCTTGCCCCTTCTCTTAACTCCATCTCTCTTGATGCTTGTTCTTAAATTTACACATCATATTATTGTTTTAAAATCCTCACTAGTTTCATGTCATTTGTTATGATGGATTCCTCATCTCCTATGAGGTTTAAATCCTCTAATTCTTGCATGATTGCGGATCAAATCTTATTATTTAGTATATTCTACCATATCTTGTTCTAAAATTTATTTGTATTAAATTTTTGTCAATTGAGACACCTCCTCCATCTACAATTCAAATTTTATAATCACTTAAACAGGCACTTCATATTCATATTTTGTTTCTACTTGTTCATATATCCTTTCCTGCATAACAAACTCTTTATAGGGTGTTTCGATCTCACTTTTTCCTTTCATTAACCTATCCAACAACTCTATTGTGTTCTTGTACAAATCATCTTAAACTATCATATTAGTAGATTCATAAAAAATAATATTAAAATTAGTACCTTGAGATCCTTTGATCTCTTCAAATCCTCCTTAATTCAAATTTCTTGCTTGTATGCCTACAATGAGGCATTATGCTCCTTCACTCTCACTTGCTCCTTCTTCACCAATCTTCTCCCTTTCCTTTGGATAGAATAACTACACTTGTTATTTCATATTCACTTGGTCTTCTACACAAGCATGTTGTTCATTCTCTTCTCTTTTCGTCAATGCCTTGTCTTCCTTGTTGTTTTCTATTCTTAATCCCTAAAAATGGGCTTCATCTTCATCCATCTTTGCACTTGCATATACACATACAAAAAAATTGTCAAATTCAAAACTTTGAGGCTTGATTGTCTCTCTCTTTATCCTTTAGGTTGATTTGCTATTGTATTTATTTATTTTCTCTTATTTCACATAATCTGCTTGAGATCCATTTCACTTTCTTCTCAATTTATACAAAGAATCCTGGTATGAAACTTTATGAGTTGTTATTCTTGTAATTTCACTGATACAAGTCATAAATAAAAGTATCACCTCTTTATTTGGTTGTCTCAAAATCTTGGGATTAGACAAATAAATAATTGATGGAGTTAATACCCATTTCATAGCCTTAGAATGTGAATGATCTACCATGGATAAACATTTATCCTCTTCCTCTAAAATACAAAGTAGATCAATTTTCATATGAGGCAGGAGATCGAGTTTCTTCATTGCTCTCTAAAGTCTCTTTCCCGAGACTTTTCATCTTTAAATGGGTTCCATTAAAAGGTTATAACTAACCTTGCAGGATAACAAGATCAAGATCTAATACCATTGAAATATCCCTTTTAGAAAAATATTGAATTCTAAAAGTTTTATTTTGTAATTCTAATCAAAATTGTAAATTCATAAAACATAGATGATAACACACTAAAAATTGATAATTATAAATTTAATTTAAGTTTTATTTCAATTCTATAAAATTATAGCAACATGAAAGGTCAAAATACCAAGTATTTTTAGATTTTTCCATAAACCATGTTAATTATAGTTTAATGGAAAGAAGAAATAGAACATATTTTCAACTAATAATTGATAGAAATTAAACCATTAAATAATATAATTTATGAGATGATAAATGAAATTTCATTATTCAAACAAATAGCTTGATTGCTTTTTCTTGTACAATTTCCTATAAAGGCTTTTCCTCTTCTTGCATGACTCTTCTCCTCCCTATGACTATTTGACTTCCTTTTGACACCTTTATTTCCCTTTTATTACAATTAAAATCATATTAAATCTCATGTCCCTTTATCCATGCTAACATTCACCAAAACTCAAATAGGTGTCTCATCTCAAGATACACAAAAACCCTAATAAATCACGTTTTTACAATTTTGTGCCATACAAATGCATTTGAGATAACTATGTACCTATTAATCACATGATACACTGAGAGGGGGGGTGAATCATTGTATAATAAAACTTTAAATTTAATAATTTAATGTTCACAAATAAATCATTCACGTAAGATCTAATAATTAAGCAACATAAAATTTACATGGAAACCCCTCTCTTGGGAAAAACCACAAAGTAGAGTTGCTTGGATCTAATGTCCAAATCCAATCATAAAATAATAATATTTTTACAAAATTTCATATGCACCAACCTACTTGGAGACACTGATCCCCACTGCCAAGCACCGACTTAGCAAGAGACACCAATCTCTTTGTTCTAAGGTACTGACCTCCACTAAAATAATATTCTACCTTACTATTGTTGCTTCATCAACAAATGATGGAAAATTCAATCTCCTCCTCTTCTTCTCCGCAAAAAATATGCTTATGCTTAAATGATGGAAATAATTATTTCTCATATGTTTTCCAATCTTCTATCTGCCTTATATAGACTCCAAATGCTCTTCAAAAAGGAGGCATCCTATCAAAAAGGCACCTGTTCACCAAAATATGTGTCCATTGACATTTCCACTGATATTTTGACATTTTTGTTGACAATTCTATTGATATTTCTATTGAAAGTTTGGTTGACTTCTATTACATTAATTATAATGTCTTTGACAACAATTATAATATTACAACAATTTTCCCCTTTGTTATTGATTGAAATCCTATATAAAAATAGTACATGAACTCCTCCTTACTATAGTTCTCCTCCTTTGATCCTTCTTTCTTTAATTATCCCCCTTTAACATCAATGGCAAAGAGACATACAACACAATGACAATGTATATCACCAAAATATCCAAGGAGCTTAATAATGCAATGATTAGCCTCCTTTAATCCATGTTTCTCTTGATGGATTTATTGACTAGATGAAGAATGGACCACTCCCAATTTTTGCCTTAGAAAGTCAAAATTTTATTTTGGGAAGGGCTTTGTGAAGATATCTGATATATGTTCTTTTATGGAAACATACTCCATATTTACTTATTGATCTACAACATGTAATCTCAATAAGTGATACTTGATTGGAATGTGTTTTGTTTAAGAATGCATAACTAAATTCTTTGAAATGTTTATTTCACTAGTGTTATCATAGAGTATTGATATTGGGTGTTCATATTGTATATTAAAATATTTTAACGTTTGCTTCATCCAAAGGACTTGTCTAAAAAAGGACAATGTTGTTATGCAATCTACTTGCGATGTACATAAAGAAATAGAAGGTTATTATTTGCTTAGCCATGACACTAGACTTTTGCTAAGAAAGAACGTTCCTTCACATGTACTCTTTCTGTTATCAACACTTCTTGCCCCATCTGAATATGTGTATGTTGTTAGTGTGAAATATTCATCTCTTGGATACCACAATCCGTCATCTAAAGTGATTTTTAGATATTTGAATATCCTTTTGACCACTTGCACATGTGTTTATTTTGGGGTTGCTTGAAAATGTGCTACCAAGCCACTTTCATGATGTTTGGCCTTAATGCCATGGTGTATAACAAGATGCCAATCATGAATCTATAAAACGTCTAATTTGATTTAGTACTTAAATTGCATCCTATAACCATGGGTGTGATAAGTATAATATTTTATTCTAAACTTATTCAACATCTCCTTTATATATTTGGTTTGGGATTTAAATATTCCTTTGTTAGATTGAGAAATTTTCAAACCAATAAAAAATGAGAACTCACCCAAAATGGACAATTTAAACTCTTTTTGCATGTCTTTTACAAATGTTTGGGACATTCGTTCACTATCTCCTTCAAAAATGATATCATCCACATATACCATAATAATAAATTGATTCTCACCTTCAATATTGATATAGAGATTACTATCATTAACTCCCCTTTAAAACCTTATTCTTGTAGATATTTATCAAGCCTTGAATACTGGGCTTTGGGGGCTTGATTTAGCCCATATAGTGCCTTCTTCAATATGCACACATAGTCCTTGTTTTATGATATAAGGATACCTTTTGGTTGTTTAATATATACTTCTTCCTCTAAATTTCCATTTAGAAAATTAGATTTCACATCCATTTGATAAACTTTAAATTTCTCAAAACTAGTTTATGCCAAAAACATTCCAGTGGCTTCTAATCTCACAATAGGGGCAAAGGTTTATTTAAAATCAATATCTTTCACTTGAGCATACCCATTGCAAACCAACCTTGCTTTATTTATTTTTACTTGGCCATCTTCATTCAACTTGTTCTTGAACACCCACTTGGTACCAATTACACTCTTGTCTTTTGGTCTAGGAATGAGTTACCATGTCTCATTCTTTTCAATTTGATTCAATTCTTCTTCCATAACATTTGACCCAATGCTTATCATTGTTAGCTTCTACAAAAAATTTGGGCTCTTTTTTGGATAACAAGGAGAAGTTTACTTGCTCAAGTGTACTCATAAATCTTCTTCTAGTTTGTACCCCAACATCAATATCACTAATAATTTGACTTTCAAAATGATTCTTTTGAACAAATTGAGATGGTGCCTTTGTATCTTCTCACTCCTGAACACTTTGAAAAACTTGACTGATGTTGGTCTACTCTTCCATAAATCATAAGGGGTTTTTCTATTATTTACTATGATTTGTCCTTTGTTCAAAATATACATTGTGGTTTTAACCAATTCTCTCGAAAATATGTTCGATAGATTAAATTCATTTAACATCATTTTAGCCATTTATTAAACAAATCGATTCTTTCTTTCTACAACTCCATTTTGTTGTGGAGTCCTTGTAGATGAGAAATGCCTTTTTATTTTCCATGTTGCTCAAAAAATCATTGAATTCATTTGAGATGAACTCACCTCCTTGATCTGATCTCAAGAACTTGTTTTTTAAATTCATTTCATTTACAACTAAATCTTTAAAAGCTTTAAACTTCTCAAACACCTCAGAGTATTATTTTAAAAAATCAACCCATGTCATTCTGGAATAATCATTAATGAGAAATATAAAATAACTCTCACCATGTATTCTTTGCATTCTTGTAGGCTTGCAGAGGTCTGTATGAATCAGTTCCAATGGCTTGGTGGTTGAGTACTCCTTTGACCTGAAACTCACTCTTGTTTATTTTCCATGCTGACACTACTTACAAATAATGTTTGATGGTTTTTTAATTTTTGGGATATCTCTTATAGCTTTCCTAGTGTTGATTTTCACTAGATTATTGAAGTTCATATGGCCCATCCTTCTATGACATAGCCAACTTTCATTAATTTGACTCATGTAGCATTTCTCTCTCTTAACTTCACTAAGTATGTACAAGTTGTTCGTTGTTCTGTTTTCATCTGTAACTAATTTTATTATGTCCATTTTATCTATCTCACAACCTTGAGTATAAAATGTGAGAGTGTCCTTGATCACACATTTGACTGACACTTAGAAGGTTATTATTCAAGCCTTCAACATAAAATACATTTTATTTTTTATTTTTCCTTTATCAAGGCTAAGGGTACCTTTTGTATCTATTCTCACCATGGCATTATTGACAAGTTTTACCATGCCTTCACTCATTTCCTTCAAGGAGAGAAATTTTCTCTTGTCCCTAGTTATGTGACTTGAGCATCCAC